>CM026386.1:90069954-90094253 GCA_014843695.1 Archivesica marissinica
GGTGGCTGCTTAATACATGTGGGTGGCTGCTTAATACATGTGGGTGGCTGCTTAATACATGTGGGTGGCTGCTTAATACATGTGGGTGGCTGCTTAATACATGTGGGTGGCTGCTTAATACATGTGGGTGGCTGCTTAATAGTGGAAACATTTATAATAAAGCAACATATTGGTGTCTTAATGCTGTCTGCGCTATAGTGGTGACCACTGACGTAGGTTTGACTGTATAAATATTATCTATGTTCAGGTTTACATCCAACGATAAGAAATACATTGTCCAATCCAACCTACCCAATTCTAGTTATTGGAGTGTTGTGAGAATCCAAATATGTGTTTTGGAGATGAAGCATGGACAAGCTATGTGTAATAAAAATGTGAAATGTCGGTAAATCTGCAAACAATTATCCAACCAGAAATGGGTTACACTATGCACAACTAAACATCATATTGTTGCTTGCTGCCAAGTTTGGTGGCATCTAACTAGGGGATTGGATATTAAGTGTGGACAAACAACAATTGACAGACAGGTGGACAGACATTGGACAGACAGAGATGACAGGTGTGTCATATATAGGACATACAGACATGACAGACATACAGGTGGACAACAGACAGGTGGACAGACATATGGCAATAGCCGATGGACAGACAGTGCATAAGCAATATGAGATGGAACATAATACTAATGATGGACTTTGGAGATATTAAATGTGAAATATTTTGTTTGTTTGTTTAATTATTTTAAGTCCCCGCCACCCCTTACATGCTATTATAATTATTCAACTGAGACAAACGTGATTAATCATTGTAAATCGATACTATACATGCCAGCCGTTGCACAAACATATAATTATGTCTAGTATTTTATGAATACATGTAGCTACAGCATTTATATACACTTACATCTCACAAAGATCTCTACATGCTTTGTGACAGTTGCGCTCGTCCCCGGGTTAGATACTGTACATGTGTATGTTGCTGCATCATTCTTGCCCAATGTTCCCAGCGATAGTACTCCAGTATTGCTAATATCTGATCCAGACTTTGTCCATTTAATATTACAGGTCGGATAGCAATCAGAAGCGCACGTAATGCCAGGTAGTACGGTGTTTACATTACGTGTATATGATGATGTTGCGCGAGTCAATATTTCTGTATCCGGGCCATCTATGAAGTATAATTAAATATACATTCAATACACATGTGAAAAAAGACACTTTCTAAGGAATAACATGTCCTATTACAGTGTATGTTTCTCCCCCAGTGCTTCCCACATACACTACTAAATAATTAAGCAAACAAACGTCGCATGCAAAACATCGTATACGATATTTGTTGACATGACTAATTCATGCAAAACAAGACCAAGTACCATGTTTGGAACAAAGCATTCACACCTATTGAATAATGCTGTGTGATCAAAACGAGTGTTCATACAGACTTGGCGATATATCTCACTGTAATGTACAATCGAATGGAAAACCTTTCAGAGTATGGCTAATAGTTTTCAGAAAGTCCTACTTCACTGTTAAGATTTAGCAAAACAGTTAAGCACAACTTAAGGATTAAAATAAAGAAGAATGTGCATTCTGGATATATGTCAATTAATATATGTTCATCTTTGTGCGATTTTATTCACCTTTAATTTATCAATGTATGGAATCTAGTGAAAGTATCAAGATTCCACATAATAAATCAATAATTGTCGAGTACACTTCATTTACGAATATTGTTCATACAGTTTTGTCGCTGTTCATCAATATTATTTCGGATATCTTGTTAATATTGTAGGTGTTGCCAAGACAGGTATTGGTACGGTAGATTGCATGTTGCGAAGTGCAGATGGGTCGCTGGTAGTTTACTTGACATAGAACTATGTTGGAACACAGATAAGTCACTCAAAAGGAAACAGGATTATTGAGTAACAGCAGGTATGTATACATAGTCAGGTGTTTATGTGAACAAGTATGGCAATATGTGTGTTTTAAAATGTTCAAAACACAAGTCCGGACAAAGTTTGACAATATTTTCAAAAATCAACTGGGTTGAACATCATGCGTTTATGCACACCTTGACCTGTTACTGATCATTCATGGTATGTCCTTAGCGAGGATAATGCTGGTTAATTTTATGATTAAGATTAATTGGTATAAAACCAAAACCAATCAATATTGCAGAGTGTACAATATATTATACAATTGTACAAAAACATACACATTCTAGCATGTCATAAACTGTACCATTGTTTAAAACCAAGTATTTTAGAGGCTAGTCATAGACGCTTCCAATTTCCTTAATATTGTCTATTGAATATGCAATGTAAATTTCTATTTAAAACATCTGTCACAAGTTTGATCTACTGACATAGGAACCATGTGTCCAGGTCCATCTCTGTGAAACAATAATGGCATGATATTTGGTCAAATCATGAATGAGGAATGATATAATTATCTAGTTAATGTACTGTGCGTGTATCTGGTTAATGTACTGTGTACGTAATTAGTTAATGCACTGCATGCATCTAGTTAATGCACTGTGTGTATCTAGTTAATGCATTGTGTGTATATCTAGTTAATGTACTGTGTGTAGCTAGTTAATGTACTGTGTGTATCTAGTTAATGCACTGTGTGTATCTAGTTAATGCACTGTGTGTATCTAGTTAATGCAATGTGTGTATCTATTTAATGCACTGTGTGTATCTAGTTAATGTACTGTGTGTATCTAGTTAATGCACTGTGTGTATCTAGTTAATGCACTGTAGAACACACAATTTGAAGTTTGGCTTCACTATGATGAGGTATGTTATTTAAACATTTTTGTCATTTTCTAACTTCTTGTAGACAAAAGTAGTATAATTATAATACTAATTATTTGACTGTTTTGGCTCTTTAGCATAGTCATTAATAGCAATAGCTCCGTTGGTCGAGTATAGGACTACTAACACAAACATAATGTGTGCAATCTCGGGCTACGGCGACACAACTTTATTTATGTATCTATTTACAAATCGGAAATTCAATGTAAAACGTATATATAAATAATATCTGCTCTTATAAGCCTATTGTTAAAAAACTCCAACAGTTTTATATAAATATTTGTATTTGAATTTATTATAGAATGTATCGTGTATCGATAATCATTGATGGAATAAATCGAGAATTGATACTGACTATTCAATGAAATATCATAGATATTGCACATTGAATCATAGCTCCATAAATATTCTCATCACATAGCAACCCCGGCAGCTGTCCCAATGTTTGACCCGCCACAATGTGTTTGTAATAGAAGCTATATTTCTAATAATCTATAATATGGTAGTGACTGTTGTAGTTAAGTCCAGTATAAATAGAACACTAGATGTCCGTCTTACATGTACATATTCCACATGCTATGTTACATAACATAAGACATTGGTACTAATATAAAACATAAATTCCAAATTAGGTAAGCATTCAATGTGTATCTTACCATACGTTTGGTTGGGTGGGATAGGAAAACGTCCACAACATATCAATGTATAATGCTGGGATAGGAAAACTACCACAACATATCAATGTATAATGCTGGGATACGACCACTACCACAACATATCAATGTATAATGCTGGGATACGAACACTACCACAACATATCAATGTATAATGCTGGGATACGACCACTACCACAACATATCAAGGTATAATGCTGGGATACGAACACTACCACAACATATCAATGTATAATGCTGGGATACGACCACTACCACAACATATCAAGGTATAATGCTGGGATACGAACACTACCACAACATATCAATGTATAATGCTGGGATACGAACACTACCACAACATATCAATGTATAATGCTAAGGAATATCAGCAATATATTCTATGACTGAGATCTATGTATAATGCTAAGGAATATCAGCAATATATTCTATGACTGAGATCTATGTATAATGCTAAGGAATATCAGCAATATATTCCATGGTTGAGATCAATGTATAATGCTAAGGAATATCAGCAATATATTATATGGTTGAGATCAATGTATAATGCTAAGGACTATCAGCAATATATTCTATGGTTGAGATCAATGTATAATGCTAAGGAATATCAGCAATATAATGTATCGTTGAGATCTGTGTAGATTTGTTTTTTCTTGCATCAAAGTGCGACGTACATGTAATATAATATTATGTCACTATAATTCCCAATAGTTTTATTCGAAATTCCCAACTGCCACTTAATACTAATGCTACGTTCATGATGTTCCAACTTAATTGCTAGATAAATCTTATACTTATATCTAACATTGAGTCGTACTTGAGGTGAGTTCTTGGTAACTGCTCGGTCTGCGTTGGTAGCAGTGCATGTGTAAGCACCGATATACGACGTGTCTATGATGCCCAATGACAATGTGTCTGTATTGCTGACTGGAATGGTCTGTCCCTGTTTTGTCCACTTGTATGTACATACAGAGTTGCAATCAGCATAACATTTTACATCGGTTAATGTTGTAGCCTGGTCCACTATGTAGTTTGTGTTTGAAGGGGTTAGTGTAACAACATCTGGTCCGTCTAAATTTGGGAGTATGTTGATTAACAATAAATAATTGGTTGAATCGATTTCCCCTCTATATTGTCATTGTTTGAAAAGTAGGCATGTGTGGGTGTGAGCTTGGTTTAAATAATATGTATGGCAAAACATACCGGTAAGTTACATATAACAAACGACATACATAACTACATAATGCAAAGGATCAAGCAGGAGCCAATAGGTAGAGTTTATAAAAACGTTTTCCTTTAGTGTTGTTAAATGCAACGTAAAACAACAGTACATAAAAACTTAATACTTAGCATTAGGAATGTGAAGTATGAAGTACACTGTTGTTGTAGTTTCCGGTTGGATCTGGAACAATGTAGTCATAGGCATTAAGTTTGAAAATTTAACAAGTAAATCAATAACAATTAACATGTTGTGCTTTTATCAAAGTGCAACATTTGCAGATAAGAAAGTGTATGTCATTTACACTCAATCTGCTGTATTGATACTCTGTGCCTATATATGTCATTGACAGAATATATCCACTACTACCTGATGTATGACCATACTTTGTACTTATATAGGTCATTGACAGAATATATCCACTACTACCTGATGTATGACCATACGTTGTGCTTATATCGGTCATTGATATAATATATCCACTACTACCTGATGTATGACCATACTTTGTGCTTATATAGGTCATTGACAGAATACTCTCCACTACTACCTGATGTATGCCCATACTTTGTGCTTATATAGGTCATTGACATAATACTCTCCACTACTACCTGATGTATGACCATAATGTGTGCTTATATAGGTCATTTACAGAATGTCTCCACTACTACCTGATGTTTGACCATACTTTGTGCTTATATAGGTCATTGACAGAATATTCTCCACTACTATATGATGTATGACCATACTTTGTGCTTATATAGGTCATTTACAGAATGTCTCCACTACTACCTGATGTATGACCATACATTGTGCTTATATAGGTCATTGACATAATACTCTCCACTACTATATGATGTATGACCATACTTTGTACTTACATAATACATTGATAGAATATTCTCCACTACTATATGATTATATGTCCATATGTTGTGCTTACATAGGACATTGACGGACTACTCTCCACTACTATATGATGCATGGCCATACTTTATACTTACATAGTACATTGACATAATGATCTCCACTACTATATGATGCATAACCATACTTTATACTTACATAATACATTGACATAATGATCTCCACTACTATATTATGTATAACCATACGGTGTACATACATAGGACATTGACGGAATACTCTCCACTACTATATGATGTATAACCATACGGTGTACTTACATAGGACATTGACGGAATACTCTCCACTACTATCTAATGTATAACCATACGGTGTACTTACATTGGACATTGACGGAATACTATCCACTACTATCTGATGTATAACCATATGTTGTACTTACATAGAACATTGACGGAATACTCTCCACTACTATCTGATGTATAACCATATGTTGTACTTACATAGGACATTGACGGAATACTCTCCACTACTATATGATATATGACCATACGTTGTGCTTATATAGGTCATTGATATAATATCTCCACTACTACCTGATGTATGCCCATACTTTGTGCTTATATAGGTCATTGATATAATATCTCCACTACTACCTGATGTATGACCATACTTTGTGCTTATATAGGTCATTTACATAATGTCTCCACTAATACCTGATGTATGACCATACTTTGTGCTTATGTAGGTCATTGACAGAATACTCTCCACTACTATCTGATGTATGACCATACTTTGTACTTACATAGTACATTGATATAATACTGTCCACTACTATATGATGTATGACCATACTTGTACTTACATAGTACATTGATATAATACTGTCCACTACTATATGATGTATGACCATACTTTGTACTTACATAGTACATTGATATAATACTGTCCACTACTATATGATGTATGACCATACTTTGTACTTACATAGTACATTGATATAATACTCTCCACTACTATATGATGTATGACCATACTTTGTACTTACATAGTACATTGATATAATACTCTCCACTACTATCTGATGTATGACCATACTTTGTGCTTACATAGGACATTGACAGAATACTCTCCACTACTATCTGATGTATGACCATACTTTGTGCTTACATAGGACATTGATAGAATACTCTCCACTACTATCTGATGTATGACCATACTTTGTACTTACATAGTACATTGATATAATACTGTCCACTACTATATGATGTATGACCATACTTTGTACTTACATAGTACATTGATATAATACTGTCCACTACTATATGATGTATGACCATACTTTGTACTTACATAGTACATTGATATAATACTGTCCACTACTATATGATGTATGGCCCTACTTGTTACTTACATAGTACATTGATATAATACTGTCCACTACTATATGATGTATTGCTTTGTACTTACATAGTACATTGATATAATACTTTCCCTACTATCTGATGTATAAACATACGTTGTGCTTACATAGGACATTGACGGAATACTCTCCACTACTATCTGATGTATAACCATATGTTGTGCTTACATAGGACATTGATAGAATACTCTCCACTACTATCTGATGTATAACCATATGTTGTACTTACATAGGACATGGATAGAATACTATCCACTACTATCTAATGTATAACCATACTTTGTACTTACATAATACATTGACGGAATACTCTCCACTACTATCTGATGTATAACCATACTTTGTACTTACATACTACATTGGTAGAATACTCTCCACTACTATCTGATGTATAACCATATGGTGTGCTTACATAGGACATTGATAGAATACTCTCCACTACTATCTGATGTATAACCATATGTTGTACTTACATAGGACATTGACGGACTACTCTCCACTACTATATGATGTATGACCATACTTTGTACTTACATAATACATTGATAGAATACTATCCACTACTATCTAATGTATAACCATACGGTGTACTTACATAGGACATTGACGGAATACTCTCCACTACTATCTGATGTATAACCATACGGTGTACTTACATAGGACATTGACGGAATACTCTCCACTACTATCTGATGTATAACCTTACGTTGTACTTACATAGGACATTGACGGAATACTCTCCACTACTATATGATGCATGACCATACTTTATACTTACATATTACATTGACATAATGATCTCCACTACTATATGGTGCATGACCATACTTTGTGCTTATATAGGTCATTTACAGAATGTCTCCACTACTACCTGATGTATAACCATACTTTGTGCTTATGTAGGTCATTGACAGAATACTCTCCACTACTATCTGATATATGACCATACTTTGTACTTACATAGTACATTGATATAATACTGTCCACTACTATATGATGTATGGCCATACCTTGTACTTACATAGTACATTGATATAATACTGTCCACTACTATATGATGTATGACCATACTTTGTACTTACATAGTACATTGATATAATACTGTCCACTACTATATGATGTATGGCCCTACCTTGTACTTACATAGTACATTGATATAATACTGTCCACTACTATATGATGTATGACCATACTTTGTACTTACATAGTACATTGATATAATACTTTCCACTACTATCTGATGTATAACCATACGTTGTGCTTACATAGGACATTGACGGAATACTCTCCACTACTATCTGATGTATAACCATATGTTGTGCTTACATAGGACATTGATAGAATACTCTCCACTGCTATCTGATGTATAACCATATGTTGTACTTACATAGGACATGGATAGAATACTATCCACTACTATCTAATGTATAACCATACTTTGTACTTACATAATACATTGACGGAATACTCTCCACTACTATCTGATGTATAACCATACTTTGTACTTACATACTACATTGGTAGAATACTCTCCACTACTATCTGATGTATAACCATACTTTGTACTTACATACTACATTGGTAGAATACTCTCCACTACTATATGATGTATGACAATACTTTGTACTTACATAGTGCATTGATAGAATACTCTCCACTACTATATGATGTATGACCATACTTTGTACTTACATAGTACATTGATAGAATACTCTCCACTACTATATGATGTATGACCATACTTTGTACTTACACAGTACATTGATATAATACTCTCCACTACTATATGATGTATGACCATACTTTGTACTTACATAATACATTGATAGAATACTCTCCACTACTATCTGACGTGTAACCATTTGTGACGACTTCTGTAGAAGTGCAGATAAACTTCAAATCCGTGTCTATTTTTGCAACATTAGAGACTGCAAGTGTGTTTCCCGATAGCGAGTATCGTCCACTTGAAGTGACTGCAGAATTGTCCACGTTCCAGTTGTACGATCGACTCAGACTGTGATGTGTTGGTACAGTAGTGGATGTACTTTCACATGTAAGTGTAGCATCATCTCCAACTGATGGAACATTACTAGATTGTATGTTTGGCTGTGTCGGGATACCTTCAATAGATTGAATATTTAGAATGAGTGATGATATTTATTATTAATAACAATAATAACTAGGTAGAGATTTATCAAATCAAGTTATTAAAATAGATTTATTTATTAAACCGATACATTAATATATTTCCTTTATTTTAATCCAATGTTCATTTAAAATGAGTTCATGACCATGCTATTTTGGAGCCACGCCTTCTGTCAATGAGATACAGACACTTCGGTACTACGGTACCATGGCCCTGTTTTAATATTATTTGATATATCGATAGTGATGTGTCCAGCCAGCATATGGATGTACCTACCTGCCAGTTTGTACACATATATAGGATGTTACATGAGTGGTGACCTCATACCATATTTCATGAAATTATGAGATATGAAAACATGTTACTATATTTTGCAAAGTTATTGAAATCTTTGCCATAGTAAATATTTGAGAACATTACACCATTATTTTGCGGGTAAGAATTGTTAGTGGAGCAAAGTGGCCGAGGTAAACAAAGGATATTCTTTAAGCTCACATATTGACCTGCATGTTCGACAATAATGGCCACATATAATTATAGAAATGGTCGAATATCGAAATGAACCTTGAAGTTTTTATAAAATATATATTGTGATCTCATTTGAACACGATCCAAATGAAATATATAATCCGAACGGTCTTTATTAGGCAAATACTACGTGCACACGGACATGTACGCTTGCGAAAAGCTACTAGATACCTGAGTATTTACTCTCAGGTAGTAGACTTTCACTAACAATTGTAATAATGCCACAGCTGTATTTCAAAGATTTAGATTTCACAATGTAGAATTTCCAGACAGAATATTTCATTATACAGCTGACAAATGGCTCAACCTTTCGGACAACCTGTCGGACAATCAGTATAGAATTTTAAATGATTACTCATCATGACACGTTGGTGAGTGAATACTTGAATCCCTAGCTAGATATGTAACTAACTTACCATCACATTAATACGGGTAATCTAAGTGTCACAATATATGTCCGTGCTATTTATCATGAATCAAGTACTGGTAGCTGTCACCCTGACCATTTATCCATGGACACGTACATCCTTTAATGAACAATTGCTTCGAATTTGGACTATTTTAGCTTCTATTAAAGAAATATTTATCATTAGAATGAAATTTACCTAACTATATGTCAACATCTCCAACAATGCTATCAAAGGGTACCCTATAATGATGATTATTGTTTCAAGTTCCAGTATTTTAAATACCTAATATATACAAAGTAGAGCATTTATCAGTAGTTAAGGATTGTATAGTTTACATACCTAATATATACCCAGTAGAGCATTTATCAGTAGTGAAGGATTGTATATTTTACTTAACTAATATATACAAAGTAGAGCATTTATCAGTAGTCAAGGATTGTATAGTTTACTTACCTAATATATACAAAGTAGAGCGTTTATCAGTAGTTAAGGATTGTATAGTTTACATACCTAATATATACCCAGTAGAGCATTTATCAGTAGTTAAGGATTGTATAGTTTACATACCTAATATATACAAAGTAGAGCATTTATCAGTAGTTAAGGATTGTATAGTTTACATACCTAATATATACCCAGTAGAGCATTTATCAGTAGTTAAGGATTGTATAGTTTACATACCAAATATATACCCAGTAGAGCATTTATCAGTAGTCAAGGATTGTATAGTTTACTTACCTAATATATATAAAGTAGAGCATTTATCAGTAGTTAAGGATTGTATAGTTTACATACCTAATATATACACAGTAGAGCATTTATCAGTAGTCAAGGATTGTATAGTTTACTTACCTAATATATATAAAGTAGAGCATTTATCAGTAGTTAAGGATTGTATATTTTACTTACCTAATATATATAAAGTAGAGCATTTATCAGTAGTAAAGGATTGTATATTTTACTTACCTAATATATACAAAGTAGAGCATTTATCAGTAGTTAAGGATTGTATATTTTTTACCTAATATATCAGTAGAGCATTTATCAGTAGTTAAGGATTGTATATTTTACTTACCTAATATATAAAAGTAGAGCATTTATCAGTAGTTAAGGATTGTATATTTTACTTACCTAATATATAAAAGGTAGAGCATTTATCAGTAGTTAAGGAGTGTATATTTTACTTACCTAATATATAAATTAGAGCATTTATCAGTAGTGAAGGATTGTATATTTTACTTACCTAATATATATAAAGTAGAGCATTTATCAGTAGTTAAGGATTGTATATTTTACTTACCTAATATATATAAAGTAGAGCATTTATCAGTAGTCAAGGATTGTATATTTTACTTACCTAATATATACAAAGTAGAGCATTTATCAGTAGTTAAGGATTGTATATTTTACTTACCTAATATATACAAAGTAGAGCATTTATCAGTAGTTAAGGATTGTATATTTTACTTACCTAATATATAAAAGGTAGAGCATTTATCAGTAGTTAAGGATTGTATATTTTACTTACCTAATATATAAAAGGTAGAGCATTTATCAGTAGTTAAGGAGTGTATATTTTACTTACCTAATATATATAAATTAGAGCATTTATCAGTAGTGAAGGATTGTATATTTTACTTACCTAATATATAAAAGGTAGAGCATTTATCAGTAGTTAAGGATTGTATATTTTACTTACCTAATATATAAATGGTAGAGCATTTATCAGTAGTGAAGGATTGTATATTTTACTTACCTAATATATATAAAGTATAGCATTTATCAGTAGTCAAGGATTGTATAGTTTACTTACCTAATATATATAAAGTAGAGCATTTATCAGTAGTTAAGGATTGTATATTTTACTTACCTAATATATATAAAGTAGAGCATTTATCAGTAGTCAAGGATTGTATATTTTACTTACCTAATATATACAAAGTAGAGCATTTATCAGTAGTTAAGGATTGTATATTTTACTTACCTAATATATACAAAGTAGAGCATTTATCAGTAGTTAAGGATTGTATATTTTACTTACCTAATATATAAAAGGTAGAGCATTTATCAGTAGTTAAGGATTGTATATTTTACTTACCTAATATATAAAAGGTAGAGCATTTATCAGTAGTTAAGGAGTGTATATTTTACTTACCTAATATATATAAATTAGAGCATTTATCAGTAGTGAAGGATTGTATATTTTACTTACCTAATATATAAAAGGTAGAGCATTTATCAGTAGTTAAGGATTGTATATTTTACTTACCTAATATATAAATGGTAGAGCATTTATCAGTAGTGAAGGATTGTATATTTTACTTACCTAATATATACAAAGTAGAGCATTTATCAGTAGTGAAGGATTGTATATTTTACTTACCTAATATATACAAAGTAGAGCATTTATCAGTAGTTAAGTATTGTATATTTTACTTACCTAATATATACAAAGTAGAGCATTTATCAGTAGTTAAGTATTGTATATTTTACTTACCTAATATATATAAATTAGAGCATTTATCAGTAGTGAAGGATTGTATATTTTACTTACCTAATATATAAAAGGTAGAGCATTTATCAGTAGTTAAGGATTGTATATTTTACTTACCTAATATATAAAAGGTAGAGCATTTATCAGTAGTTAAGTATTGTATATTTTACTTACCTAATATATACAAAGTAGAGCATTTATCAGTAGTTAAGTATTGTATATTTTACTTACCTAATATATAAAAGGTAGAGCATTTATCAGTAGTTAAGGATTGTATATTTTACTTACCTAATATAAAAGGTAGAGCATTTATCAGTAGTTAAGGAGTGTATATTTTACTTACCTAATATATATAAATTAGAGCATTTATCAGTAGTGAAGGATTGTATATTTTACTTACCTAATATATAAAAGGTAGAGCATTTATCAGTAGTTAAGGATTGTATATTTTACTTACCTAATATATAAATGGTAGAGCATTTATCAGTAGTGAAGGATTGTATATTTTACTTACCTAATATATATAAAGTATAGCATTTATCAGTAGTCAAGGATTGTATAGTTTACTTACCTAATATATATAAAGTAGAGCATTTATCAGTAGTTAAGGATTGTATATTTTACTTACCTAATATATATAAAGTAGAGCATTTATCAGTAGTCAAGGATTGTATATTTTACTTACCTAATATATACAAAGTAGAGCATTTATCAGTAGTTAAGGATTGTATATTTTACTTACCTAATATATACAAAGTAGAGCATTTATCAGTAGTTAAGGATTGTATATTTTACTTACCTAATATATAAAAGGTAGAGCATTATCAGTAGTTAAGGATTGTATATTTTACTTACCTAATATATAAAAGGTAGAGCATTATCAGTAGTTAAGGAGTGTATATTTTACTTACCTAATATATATAAATTAGAGCATTTATCAGTAGTGAAGGATTGTATATTTTACTTACCTAATATATAAAAGGTAGAGCATTTATCAGTAGTTAAGGATTGTATATTTTACTTACCTAATATATAAATGGTAGAGCATTTATCAGTAGTGAAGGATTGTATATTTTACTTACCTAATATATACAAAGTAGAGCATTTATCAGTAGTGAAGGATTGTATATTTTACTTACCTAATATATACAAAGTAGAGCATTTATCAGTAGTTAAGTATTGTATATTTTACTTACCTAATATATACAAAGTAGAGCATTTATCAGTAGTTAAGTATTGTATATTTTACTTACCTAATATATATAAATTAGAGCATTTATCAGTAGTGAAGGATTGTATATTTTACTTACCTAATATATAAAAGGTAGAGCATTTATCAGTAGTTAAGGATTGTATATTTTACTTACCTAATATATAAAAGGTAGAGCATTTATCAGTAGTTAAGGATTGTATATTTTACTTACCTAATATATAAATGGTAGAGCATTTATCAGTAGTGAAGGATTGTATATTTTACTTACCTAATATATACAAAGTAGAGCATTTATCAGTAGTGAAGGATTGTATATTTTACTTACCTAATATATACAAAGTAGAGCATTTATCAGTAGTTAAGGATTGTATAGTTTACTTACCTAATATATACAAAGTAGAGCATTTATCAGTAGTTAAGGAGTGTATATTTTACTTACCTAATATATATAAATTAGCGCATTTATCAGTAGTTAAGGATTGTATAATTTACTTACCTAATATATACAAAGTAGAGCATTTATCAGTTGTGAAGGACGATACTAAATGTTGCAGCCTATAAACACCAGCATCCGTTGTCTGTAAATTGTTAGTTTGTATAGTAAAGTTTCCAGTGACAGCATTTCCAATGAATGTTGAGTTTAAATACTGCCGAGTAGATTCTAATACTCCATCGTAAAATGCTGCTGTATAGAGGTTAGTTCCATTGTAAGCTGTTACAGTGTATACACAGAGTTCTGATTCGTGTATGATGCTCTGAAAGGCAAGCACTGCCCTACTGCCAGGTCTTGCATAAACACGTGTAACATCTTGAGGACACGACCAACAATATACTGAAATATAGCACAAGTTGAAACTAGAGCCATCTTCAATAACACAATATGACTTGGAATAACACAACATGGCTGAGAATAACAGAACAAGTTCTTGGAATAACACATCATGTTCTAGGAATAACACAACATGTTCTGGGAATAATATGACCGGGCTGAGCTTTTATTATTAAAATGACCAGCTGTCGATGCTTCCCAGTGTTTAATTTATATTCTCAAAATAACATTCTTGAAACATGCTCAAATACAATTACCGATAATGATATATTTGTTTAGTGTGTATGGGTTTGGGGGTAATGTAGGACAAACAGCTCAGGTTTGCAACTGTCCAACATTTATTGGTGGATGATGAACCCGGTGACGTTCCTAACAGTATTATATCGACGTATGGATGCCCGGGCAGAACCACATACCAGCAGGAAAGTGTCCTCAATTGAAACATTTCGACGGCCCCAGTTTTAACAACATTAAATTAAATCGCTCTAGAGACCTCATTTCTGATGGATTCCATCGCCACAAGGGAGGTAGATGAGGCAAATGGAATTTAATTACTGGGTGCGAACTCCGGGCCTCTCACACCTGAAGCGATCGCTGGGCCATTAAGCTATCACGACGTGCACATATTGTTTTATAGAAAACGATGCGACACCATACATGTAAATTCAGCAATATTCCTAATTGGTCACCTGGTTTTTGTTGTAATATTTGGGACAATTAATAATCATACAATATTAATATGATTATACTGTGATTCATTGCATAACATCTGTAAACATATGTAATAAATAGCATTAATGTTATTTATATTATATTGTTATTAGTTTTCTCCAACTATTGTAAAATACCAGGTGACCTATTAGGAATTGTGTTGAGTGTATATTACTATCATATCATTTTCAATATGTGTTGCCTATGCTCACATGATATAAACATGTACGAAATAGTACGCAACCCAATCTGATAGCTTCCTCACACGAAATATTGCTGCAACAGTGCGCTGAAAGTGATTTATATAGAAATCGTGTTTATGTCAGATTAGCAAGTATATGATGGATCGATCCCCGTTTAAATACTAACACATATTCATGCATGTCACGCTATCAACCTCCATTTGTCAGCCTGTTTATTTATATTAGATGCACATTTTGTATATACAATTTGGGATTCATTAATTAATATAGACTTCAATTTCATAACTAATAAGTAACCTTTTTCAACCTTACTAATTGTCGAAGAGTTTATACAATTGTGATTTAGAGTATTTGTAACACATCAAATATGTTATACATTTACGCAGACAATAGTTGCCTATCCTGCTAGATAATTAGTATGCAAACGTACCCGCTTACGGGGGCTATTACCTAGATTACTTGTATGTGTAATAGGATGACATTGCGATACTGTGCATAGAGGTTTGGTCCATTGTTAACTGGTATCGCAATTTAGATTAGTGTCCGATTAGGATCAGTTTTCCAGGTTTCAACAATTGCGCATATTCTTACGCAGCTGATCACCAACATTATTATAAATTATAGGCAGTCCTGGTGAGGAAACGTTCCAAACATCGGTTCACCCATTGGCTGCCAAATATTGGCAGGTTTGTTTTCGAACTGCGCATGTGCATATCCAAATTGGGATTAGTTTAAACACTATTGTAATGAAGAATGGTACATAACACAGAAATAGTTGCTACATAGTAACCTATTCGAATCCATTTCCTTGGGATTATTTTGATTGTTTAGATGATGGTGTCACACTTATCTCCAGACTGTTGAACCACATGTACGCATAAATAAATAAAAATAAACATTTTGTAAATTTCAGTTATGAATTGGATCTCTTAATCATACAATGTCTATTAATTTATTTCTATTTGTTAGATTAGAGCTGACTTAAATATCAATTGTATTTGTGTATGTATAGTGTCAAGTATATGGTTAATCAACATGTATGGCAACACGATAGTTTGACGTGATATGTACGTAGATCCCATGTCAATATTAAGAAATGGTTGTAACAACATATTCGGTACCATGAGTTCTTGACAGGGATTCACATGACGACGTGATATGTTAATTCGGATAATAATTCTATTTCCCCCGATAATTGATTAGTTCTCTGTGGGTGCGAAGCACCATAATCGCAATTATTAAGTTGGTGTGCATATCTTAGAGGTATACACTATTACACTGGGATGACGTGTTGCACGATTGCATTATGTTGCAATGAGCACATTGCTTTATAGATATTAAGCAATTGTATACGTAATTTGCAGCATTACATGAATAATCTTTGTTGATTATTAACATATTCATATTTATTTTATGACATAAGCTCACATTCACACATTTATGATATGAGATAACGCAATGTAGGGTGGAGCGGGAATGTTAATTCAAGTGTCATTGGCCGAGGTCAACATCATCGTGGTTATAGTGGGGTTCGAACTCACGGTCCCTTGGTTATGTGGCGGATAAAGTATCCATTTCCATATATAAGTCTATGTAAATTGTGTGACCCCACTTTGAGGTCAAATATGACCCAGGATCACAACGTCATCAATCTTAGTAGAGGTTCACTAACTGATGCTGGATATCAAGTATCACAGATCTGTGCATTGTGGTTTCTGGGAAGAATATGTTTAAACATGTGTGCTATAATTATGTATATATATATATCGATAGTGTTGAGAGTGTGGTATGTATCTTATAATTGAATAATGACGAACAATGCAACTCAACTTTCAACCTCTACATCTTTAATGCATTCGTCCAAGGAGATCGTAATACATATCGGATATTACATGAGTGCTGATTTCATATCATATTTTATGAAACTCGTTTTGGAATTTTGCTATAAGCGAGCCTTTTAGAAACGAGTTTCATAAAATACGAGTATAAGTTCTTTAAATTGTCATATTACCAAATAACTCTCTGTAATATATAATGTAGCAACTTTCAATTTGGCGTCAGGTGTCATGTTAAATTGTCATGACGTCACTAAACAAAGCAGCGTCATATTTTTTTTTTAACTGCGTTAAGACTTCTGTTAACTCGTAGTACTACTTACCATTAACGTTCCATTAACGTACCATTAACGTACCATTAACGTACCATTAACGTACCATTAACGTACCATTAACGTACCATTAACGCACCATTAACTTACCATTAACGTACCATTAACGTGCCATTAACGTACCATTAACGTACCATTAACGTACCATTAACGTACCATTAACGTACCATTGACGTACCATTAACGTACCATTAACGTACCATTAACGTACCATTAACGTACCATTAACGTACCATTAACGTACCATTAACGTACCATTAACGTGCCATTAACGTACCCATTCAAATACAGATATGCATACTTTAAAGTTTAATTTACTGCGTATAAGGATTATTCTCTCAATCTTTCAGGTGTTATTAAACGTGTGTACCTTAAGAAAGTATGCGATGACTGTATTACACTGAATACAAGTAAAGTTATGTGATAAAACAATATATATAACTCCCCAACTTCAACTCCCTATCCCTGATATTTTAAAGAAAACTAATCTTCTATATCCTCGTATATAACTGACAGTCAACCTAGCAGGTACAACCAGCTAATCCTAGGCTAGAAGTATCACAAATTCCAAACAACCCCCAGAGCAGACATCGCATTAACATATGCATACCTGTGTCCACTTATATAGCTAGATTTTGCTGCATATGTATGTATATGAACGGCTCTGTGTGAGATCCAGGTAGATTGTGAAAGTGCATTTGCAACAAAGTAGATATCTCAGATATATCTGAGCTTGGAATTGTATTTGCATCCAACGATTTAATGTTCTCTAGCCACCCTTCCTGGCTATCCATATCATGTGTGTAATGTTCTCTAGCCACCCTTCCTGGCTATCCATATCATGTGTGTAATGTTCTCTAGTCACCATTCCTGGCTATCCATATCATGTGTGTAATGTTCTCTAGCCACCCTTCCTGGCTATCCATATCATGTGTGTAATGTTCTCTAGCCACCCTTCCTGGCTATCCATATCATGTGTGTAATGTTCTCTAGCCACCCTTCCTGGCTATCCATATCATGTGTGTAATGTTCTCTAGCCACCCTTCCTGGCTATCCATATCATGTGTGTAATGTTCTCTAGCCACCCTTCCTGGCTATCCATATCATGTGTGTAATGTTCTCTAGCCACCCTTCCTGGCTATCCATATCATGTTGTATGTTCTCTAGCCACCCTCTGGTATCCATATCATGTGTGTAATGTTCTCTAGCCACCCTTCCTGGCTATCCATATCATGTGTGTAATGTTCTCTAGCCACCCTTCCTGGCTATCCATATCATGTGTGTAATGTTCTCTAGCCACCCTTCCTGGCTATCCATATCATGTGTGTAATGTTCTCTAGCCACCCTTCCTGACTATCCATATCATGTGTGTAATGTTGCATGTTACCTCTCAAATATGGTGGTTATGTTGTCTAACCTTGTGTCATGTATTTGTATCTTATATGTGACTATGGTTGCTATTTCACGAATTAACATCTTGGTGTTTTACAAATAAACGCTTAGTAAAGCCATACATTGTCAATGCATATATTATTAATTTACCTGGCCGACATATGCATTCACGTATGCTTAAGCGCAGCTCTTCGCAAACATAGTTCGAAAGAAACAGTAGTAAAATGCCAGTGCAACCGTCGCTTCCGGGAGTAACCCTACCCGGGAATGTTGATGTATTGTCTGTTTGTTATTAACTGCAAGTTGCACATACAGGTTAGGTTGACGACTCTCCATAAGTATGCTTTGGGAGTGGAAGACCGCGGACGCCCATTATGGCAGGATTTCAGAAACGGGCATGCGAGAGATCACTGACATTTCCACAAGCCAGCCGGATATATAGCATCACCACATGAAATAATTCGACACCCAGTGGTATTCGATCCTTCAGCGCTGAGGGGCAGGTGATTTGACTACAACGACCGTACCACTCGGCCACAGAGGCTCAATCGTTCATGTTGCAATAACAACGAGTGATGGATTGGTAGGTAGTATACCGCTCTTCGCTTTTCTATAGAAGTCGTCACGGTTTATGTCATATGGATCGATGCATGTTATTAAATAGCAACACATGTATACCTTCGCTCTTCTATAGTCGTGTTTATGTCAGATTATCAAGTATTCAATCATATGGATCGATGCCCGTTATTAAATACCAACACATGTATACATGTATGTCAGTCTTATTTCTGATAAGTTATATATATATATTTCAAAATGTGTCCATTATCTTACAACAAGAAATATCAAATATGAAAATATTACCAAGTGAATAGCATAATCCATATATATATAACACAATCTGAAGTTCCATACTCGTTAATTTGTTTAAATGCGTTGAAATTAATCGGTAACTTCCTACATGTAGGTATGCATACCTCGTTCTATCTAAACTTCCTTGTCACAGGTACCCAGCATAATGCATAATGTATATAGTATAATCAGTCAGTTAACATTTCAACTATCTGGTGTACACACTATATATACACGCGGGAGGTTTAACTAACATCACCTTTCCTGAGCAGGCTCCAGCGCGTTTAACCAGTACTTTATTGTGCACCGACCTCCGTAAGAAACTAAAAACTGTTTTATATAAAGAGACAATGTCTGAGCTGGGCTCGAATCTGTGGCCATCGATGAGGAGGCGGACTAGCAGTATATAGGCGGGTACCCACTTACTTAAGCATCCTTAAGTAGACCCTGGTTACTAGTGGTATGGTACTCAAATATTCATATAATTAAAGAATGAATCGTGGGTTAATAGTTTCCATCGGGGTATGAACTACATTGGGCATGGAAACGTAGCTCATACAGTTTATTACTTGTATTTACGTTAATTCTTTGTTCTACGACACTGGTTTAAAGTCCAGTATTGCAACCGTGTGCCGTAACAAGTAAATAGAATATCAAGGAAACAATGTAAACTGTAAGACACGCTTTTTCTCAGATTTTCTTAATGTTGCCTAACAATGTGAATGCGTACTGCCGTAGCTTACAATCAGGGCATATAGTTCATATAAGGACATGCAATAGGGATGTAAATATTTATCTTGTTGCGATCCTCCCATAACTTACATAGACAGAGGTAGGGATTATAAACGAACCCCGACATTAACGCATACTTACTATGTAATGACTATCGGGGTAGTACCAAGAACAAGACTATTGTAAGATATTATTTTAGTACCAGTCCATTTCTTGTTCTATTTACGCAGCGGTGTTTCCCTCCTGTACCATGTATGTGTCTAATATATCAAAGTGCATGTTCACAATGATCCGTTCCCTATGCTATGTACATCGGACACGTCTCGAAATTACTTAGCTGCCGTGGTACAGTCACGAGACCCGTCCCCAGCGTTTTAAAACATTGTTCTAACACCACAGAATCTTCACTATATCTATATCAGCCCTTCGCAACACACCCAGGTCTTTATAGTCTATTTAGTTAACACTGATCCCAACAAGGCCCTTCCATAGTGTATGTATGTACTTAGATGCCCCTATTAAGAAATTGTGCTAGCACAGGATGGCATTACCTATTCAAATTAAAGCAGTATGCTACCACACTAGTCATTTCCCTAGACTATGCAAGCAGTATGCTACCACACTAGGCATTTCCCTAGACTATGCAAGCAGTATGCTACCACACTAGGCATTTCCCTAGACTATGCAAGCAGTATGCTACCACACTAGTCATTTCCCTAGACTATGCAAGCAGTATGCTACCACACTAGGCATTTCCCTAGACTATGCAAGCAGTATGCTACCACACTAGGCATTTCCCTAGACTATGCAAGCAGTATGCTACCACACTAGGCATTTCCCTAGAATATGCAAGCAGTATGCTACCACACTAGGCATTTCCCTAGACTATGCAAGCAGTATGCTACCACACTAGGCATTTCCCTAGACTATGCAAGCAGTATGCTACCACACTAGGCATTCCCTAGACTATGCAAGCAGTATGCTACCACACTAGGCATTTCCCTAGACTATGCAAGCAGTATGCTACCACACTAGTCATTTCCCTAGACTATGCAAGCAGTATGCTACCACACTAGGCATTTCCCTAGACTATGCAAGCAGTATGCTACCACACTAGGCATTCCCTAGACTATGCAAGCAGTATGCTACCACACTAGTCATTCCCTAGACTATGCAAGCAGTATGCTACCACACTAGGCATTTCCCTAGACTATGCAAGCAGTATGCTACCACACTAGGTATTCCCTAGACTATGCAAGCAGTATGCTACCACACTAGGTATTTCCCTAGACTATGCAAGCAGTATGCTACCACACTAGGCATTCCCTAGACTATGCAAGCAGTATGCTACCACACTAGTCATTTCCCTAGACTATGCAAGCAGTATGCTACCACACTAGTCATTTCCCTAGAATATGCAAGCAGTATGCTACCACACTAGGCATTTCCCTAGACTATGCAAGCAGTATGCTACCACACTAGGCATTTCCCTAGACTATGCAAGCAGTATGCTACCACACTAGGTATTTCCCTAGACTATGCAAGCAGTATGCTACCACACTAGGTATTTCCCTAGACTATGCAAGCAGTATGCTACCACACTAGGCATTTCCCTAGACTATGCAAGCAGTATGCTACCACACTAGTCATTTCCCTAGGACTATGCAAGCAGTATGCTACCACACTAGGCATTTCCCTAGACTATGCAAGCAGTATGCTACCACACTAGGTATTTCCCTAGATATGCAAGCAGTATGCTACCACATAGCATTCCCTAGACTATGCAAGCAGTATGCTACCACACTAGGCATTTCCCTAGACTATGCAAGCAGTATACTACCACACTAGGCATCCATAGACTATGCAAGCAGTATGCTACCACACTAGGCATTTCCCTAGACTATGCAATCAGTATGCTACCACACTAGGCATTCCCTAGACTATGCAAGCAGTATGCTACCACACTAGGCATTCCCTAGACTATGCAAGCAGTATGCTACCACACTAGGCATTCCCTAGACTATGCAAGCAGTATGCTACCACACTAGTCATTCCCTAGACTATGCAAGCAGTATGCTACCACACTAGGCATTCCCTAGACTATGCAAGCAATATGCTACCACACTAGGCATTCCCTAGACTATGCAAGCAGTATGCTACCACACTAGGCATTTCCCTAGACTATGCAAGCAGTATGCTACCACACTAGGCATTCCCTAGACTATGCAAGCAGTATGCTACCACACTAGTCATTCCCTAGACTATGCAAGCACTAGGCAGTCCTTAGACTATGCAAGCATTATACTACCACACTAGGCATTCCCTAGATTATGCAAGCAGTATGCTACCAAACTAGGCATTTTCCTTGACTATGCAGGCAGTATGCTACCACACTACGCATTTCCCTAGACTATGCAAGCAGTATGCTACCACACTAGGCATTTCCCTAGACTATGCAAGCAGTATGCTACCACACTAGGCATTTCCCTTGACTATGCAAGCAGTATGCTACCACACTAGGCATTTCCCTAGACTATGTCCACAATGTTCTTCCGTGCTTTGTTTCAGTATATGTATTCTTCAACAACCCATACCATAGTCTACGTACTGTACATGCTTTTATAGTTATTTTACGACGATTGCGAAACACGCTTTAGCAACCTATATGAAGCACTATCGTTGGCGGGCATGCACGCGTAAATGTGGTAATTAGTGTGTGGGGAATCGGAGTACCCGGAAAATACCACCTGTCCGATCTGGCGACCACCCTAATATATCACACTCGTATAATCGTGTTGCATTGGTGAGAAGCGATCATGCTAACAACTGCGCTAATAATATGCGTATATGTACTGTGGTCCACCATGACATTATTCTGTAGAATGATTCCACGACTATATACTTTACTATTTACAACTATGGACTCCCAATGCGAGAAGAATTATATAAGACTCTGTCTTTAAAATAGTTCCTGTATTTTAATATGTGTAAGTGTGTGGATGTGTTGCTAACACAGCGTTAATATCTTGTAGGTCGGCAAATTGGACAGCACTGGCTGGTGGTGTGTAGGGTCTCGCACAATGCTGTTGTGTACAGAACACTGTAATACATTCGGTTTCAACTGAAAAATATACATAATAGCATTGGTAATTATTGCATTAATGTGTTATATAGTTCGCTTAATGATGGACATTATAAGATTTGAGAGCAGTTTGCAAACATTTGCAATATATTTGTTTATTTGAATGTGTATGGGGTTTAACGTCACAACAACAGCAAATGTCATAAAGCGACTCTCATGCTGTTATTGGTGGAGGAAAACCCCTGATGTCAATCAAATTATTACTATACAAGTACCACATTGAAATAAGGAAATGACAAATAATTTAGAAATTGTAAGTATATCTACCAGCAGTATACGTAAATAGAGCCTTGTGTTATTGCAGCTAGTTTTGCACGATGTGTTCAAGTTTCCAGAAGAACCCGGGTCCCTGTCCCAGAATGACACGAGGGCCAGCTTATCTCAGGGTCACGGATATCAGGATCAAGTGTATGCATAAAGACTAAGTAGATTTACAATGTTTAATATACATCAAACAACACTTGCAACAAAGACAATGAATG
>CM026386.1:90095253-90111447 GCA_014843695.1 Archivesica marissinica
TCTTTAGCTTAGTCATTAAAAGCAATAGCTCCGTTGGTCGAGTATAGGACTGCTAATGGGTGCAATCTCGGGCTACAGCGACATAACTTTATTTATTTATCTATTTACAAATCGGAAATTCAATGTAAAACGTATATATAAATAATAGCTGCTCTTATAAGCCTCTTGTTAAAAACTCCAAACAGTATTATATAACTATTTGTATTTGAATTTATTATAGAATGTATCGTGTATCGATAATCATTGATGGAATAAATCGAGAATCGATACTGACTATTCAATGAAATATCAAGAATATTGCACATTGCATCATAGCTCCAGAAATATTCTCAGAATAAGGAGGGGTCACATACCAACCCGGCAGCTGTTCGACCCGCCACAATGTGTTTGTAATAGAAGCTATATTTCTAATAATCTAGAATATGGTAGTGACTGTTGTAGTTAAGTCCAGTATAAATAGAACACTAGATGTCCATCTTACATGTACATATTCCACATGCTACGTTACATAACATAAGACATTGGTACTAATATAAAGCATAAATTCCAAATTAGGTAACCATTCAATTTGTATCTTACCCTACGTGTAATTGGGTGGGATAGAAAAACTTCTACAACATATCAATGTATAATGATGAGATAGGAAAACTACCACAACATATCAATGTATAATGCTGGGATAGGAAAACTACCACAACATATCAATGTATAATGTTGAGATACGAAAACTACCACAACATATCATTGCATAATGCTGGGATAGGAAAACTATCACAACATATCAATGTATAATGCTGAGATATGAAAACGTCCACAATATATCAATGTATAATGCTGGGATACGAAAACTACCACAACATATCAATGTATAATGCTAAGGAATATCAGCAATATATTCGATGGTTGAGATCAATGTATAATGCTGGGATACGAAAACTACCACAACATATCAATTTATAATGCTAAGGAATATCAGCAATATATTATATGGTTGAGATCAATGTATAATGCTAAGGATTATCAGCAATATATTCTATGGTTGAGATCTATGTATAATGCTAAGGAATATCAGCAATATATTTTATGGTTGAGATCAATGTATATTGCTAAGGACTATCAGCAATATATTTTATGGTTGAGATTAATGTATATTGCTAAGGACTATCAGCAATATATGTTATGGTTGAGATCTATGTATAATGCTAAGGAATATCAGCAATATATTTTATGGTTGAGATTAGTGTATATTGCTAAGGACTATTAGCAATATATTTTATGGTTGAGATCAATGTATAATGCTAAGGAATATCAGAAATATATTTTATGGTTGAGATCAATGTATATTGCTAAGGACTATCAGCAATATATTCTATGGTTGAGATATATGTATAATGCTAAGGAATATCAGCAATATAATGTATCGTTGAGATCTGTGTAGATTTGTTTTGTCTTGCATCAAAGTGCGACGTACATGTAGTATAATATTATGTCACATAATTCCCAATAATTTCATACGAAATTCCCAACTGCCACTTAATATTAATGCTACATTCATGAAGTTCCAAATTAATTACTAGATAAATAGTATACTTACATCTAACATTGCGTCGTACTTGAGGTGAGTTCTTGGTAACTGCTCGGTCTGCGTTGGTAGCAGTGCATGTGTAAGCACCGATATACGACGTGTCTATGTTGCCCAATGGCAATGTGTCTGTATTGCTGACTGGAGTTGTCTGTCCCTGTTTTGTCCACTTGTATGTACATACAGTGTTGCAATCAGCATAACATTTTACATCGGTTAATGTTGTAGCCTGGTCCACTATGTAGTTTGTGTTTGAAGGGGTTAGTGTAACAACATCTGGTTCGACTAAATTTGGGAGTATGTTGATTAACAATAAATAATTGGTTGAATTGATTTCCCCTCTATATTGTCATTGTTTGAAAAGTAGGCATGTTTGGGTGTGAGGTTGGTTTAAAGAAAATATATGGCAAAACATACCGGTAAGTTACATATAACAAACAACGACATACACAACTACATAATGCAAAGGATCAAGCAGGAACCAATAAGTAGAGTTTATAAAAACGTTTTCCTTTAGTGTTGTTAAATGCAACGTAAAACAACCGTACATAAATACATAATAATTAGCATTAGGAATGTGAAGTTTGAACATTTAACAAGTAAATCAATAACAAATAACATGTTATGCTTTTATCAAAGTGCAACATTTGCAGATCAGAAAGTGTATGTCACTTACACTCAATCTGCTTTATTAATAATTTGTGCTTATATAGGTCATTGACAGAATATCTCCACAACTATATGATGTATGACCATACTGTGTGCTTACATAGGTCATTGATAGAATACTCTCCACTACTACCTGATGTATGCCCATACTTTGTGCTTACATAGGTCATTGATAGAATGTCTCCACTACTATCTGATGTATGACCATACTTTGTGCTTACATAGGTCATTGACAGAATACTCTCCACTACTACCTGATGTATGCCCATACTTTGTGCTTACATAGGTCATTGACAGAATACTCTCCACTAATATATGATGTATGTCCATACTTTGTGCTTACATAGGTCATTGACAGAATACTCTCCACTACTACCTGATGTATGACCATACTTTATACTTGCATAGGACATTGAAATAATACTCTCCACATCTATATGATGTATGACCATACTTTGTCCTTACATAATACATTGACAGAATACTCTCCACTACTATATGATGTATGACCATACTTTTTACTTACATAGGACATTGAGGTAATACGCACCACTACTATATGATGTATGACCATACTTTGTACTTACATAGGACATTGACATAATACTCTCCACTACTATATGATGTATGACCATACTTTGTCTTTACATATGACATTGACATAATACTCCCCACTACTATATGATGTATGACCATACTTTGTGCTTACATAGGTCATTGACAGAATACTCTCCACTACTACCTGATGTATACCCATACTTTGTGCTTACATAGGTCATTGACAGAATACTCTCCACTAATAGATGATGTATGCCCATACTTTGTGCTTACATAGGTCATTGACAGAATACTCTCCACTACTACCTGATGTATAACCATACTTTATACTTGCATAGGACATTGAAATAATACTCTCCACTACTATATGATGTATGACCATACTCTGTACTTACATACTACATTGATAGAATACTCTCCACTAATATATGATGTATGACCATACTCTGTACTTACATACTACATTGCTAGAATACTTTCCACTAATATATGATGTATGACCATACTTTGTCCTTACATAGGACATTGACATAATACTCTCCACTACTATATGATGTATGACCATACTTTGTCCTTACATAGGACATTGACAGAATTCTCTGCACTACTATATGATGTTTGACCGTACTTTGTACTTACACAGGACATTGACTGAATACTCTCCACTACTATCTGACGTGTAGCCATTTGTGACGACTTCTGTAGAAGTGCAGATAAACTTCAAATCCTTGTCTATTTTTGCAACATTAGAGACTACAAGTGTGTTTCCCGATAGCGAATATCGTCCACTTGAAGTGACTGCAGAATTGTCCACGTTCCAGTTGTACGATCGACTCAGACTGTGATTTGTTGGTACAGTAGTGGATGTACATTCACATGTAAGTGTAGCAGCATCTCCAACTGACGGATCATTACTAGATGAAATGTTTGGCTGTGTCGGGATACCTTCAATAAATTGAATATTTAGAATGAGTGATGATATTTGTTATTAATAACAATAATAACTAGGTAGAGATTTATCAAATAAAGTTATTAAAATAGATTGATTTATTAAACCGATACATTAATATATTTCCTTTATTTTAATCTATAATCCAATTTTCATTTAAAATAAGTTCATGACCATTCCATTTTAGAGCCACGCCTTCTGTCAATGAGATACAGACACTTCGTTACTACGGTACCTTAGCCCTGTTTTAATAGTATCTGATATATCGATAGTGCTGTCTCCAGCCATCAGATGGATATACCTACCTGCTAGTTTGTACACATATATAGGATGTTACATGAGTGGTGACCTCATACCATATTTCATGAAATTATGAGATATGAAAAAATGTTACTCTTCGAATATTGCTGTGAAATGTCACAGATTTTGCAAAGTTATTGAAATCTTTCCCATAGTAAATATTTTAGAAAATACACCATTATTTTGCGGGTAAGAATTGTTAGTGGAACAAAGTGGCCGAGATAAACAAAGGATATTTGTTAAGCTCACATAGTGACCTGCACGTTCAACAATAATGGCCACATATAATTATAGATATGGTCGAATATCGAAATGAACCTTGAAGGTTTTACAAAATATATATTGTGATCTCATTTGAACACGATCCAAATGAAATATATAATCCGAACGGTCTTTATTAGGCAAATACTACGTGCACACGGAAATGTACGCTTGTGAAAAGCTACTAGATACCTGAGTATTTACTCTCAGGTAGTAGACGTTCACTAACAATTGTAATAATGCCACAACTGTATTTCAAATATTTAGATTTCACAATGTAGAATTTTCAGACAGGATATTTCATTATACAGCTGACAAATGGCTCAACCTTTCGGACAACTGTCGGACAATCAGTATATAATTTTAAATGATTACTCATCATGACAACTTTGACAAGTTGGTGAGTTAATACTTGAATCCCTAGCTAGATATGTAACTAACGTACCATCAAATTAATACGGGTAATCTAAGTGTCACAATATATTTCCGTGCTATTTATCATGAATCAACTACTGGTAGCTGTCACCCTGACCATTTATTCACTGACTCAAACTCAATAGGAGTCTTCTACTAGAAACCACCAACATGCTAACAAAGGTTGGCCACTATTTGAGATACTGGAACGGACACGCTTGTAATGTTAAGTGGAGGTCAATGTCAATTACCATTGTGTCGACGTGTACCCTATACAGATATTAACGGTTCAAGAGTCTCCATTGAACATATACATTAGACATACATTGCCAATAAATGTTGTTCTGGTGGCAAACCATAGTATCATACCGTGTATCCTTTAATGAACAATTGCTTCGAATTTGGACTATTTTAGCTTCTATTAAAGAAATATTTATCATTAGAATGAAATTTACCTAATTATATGTCAACATCTCCAACAATGCTATCAAAGGGTACCCTATAATGATTATTGTTTCAAGTTCCAGTATTTTAAATACCTAATATATACAAAGTAGAGCATTTATCAGTAGTGAAGGATTGTATATTTTACTTACCTAATATATACAAAGTAGAGCATTTATCAGTAGTTAAGGATTGTATATTTTACTTACCTAATATATACAAAGTAGAGCATTTATCAGTAGTGAAGGACGATACTAAATGTTGCAGCCTATAAACACCAGCATCCGTTGTCTGTAAATTGTTAGTTTGTATAGTAAAGTTTCCAGTGACAGCATTTCCAATGAATATTGAGTTTAAATACTGCTGAGTAGATTCTAATACTCCATCGTAAAATGCTGCTGTATAGAGGTTAGATCCATTGTAAGCTGTTACATAATATACAATGAGTTCTGATTCTGGTTGTATGGTGGTCTGAAAGGCAAGCACTGCCCTACTGCCAGGCCTTGCATAAACACGTGTAACATCTTGAGGACACGACCAACAATATACTGAAATATAGCACAATTTGAAACTAGAGCCGTTTCCAATAACACAATATGGCTTGGAATAACACAACATGGCTGAGAATAACAGAACAAGTTCTTTGAATAACACACTATGTTCTGGGAATAACACAACATGTTCTGGGAATAACATGACAGGGCTGAGCCCAAACTAGAATCTTAGATTCAGGATAATAATTATTGTAATTAGTCCAACAGATGCCCACACATTGATGCAAGCACATCTTATAGATGAAACCTACTCAATACTGTTCGTTTTTTTTATTATTAAAATGACCAGCTGTCGATGCTTCACAGTGTTTAATTTATATTCTCAAAATAACATTCTTGAAACATGCTCAAATACAATTTACCGATAATGATATATGTGTTGGTTTGGGGGTAATGTAGGACAAATAGCTCAGGTTTGCAACTGTCCAACATCTATTGGTGGATGATGAACCCGGTGACGTTCCTAGCAGTATAATATATACGTATGGATGCCCGGGCAGAACCACATACCAGCAGGAAAGTGTCCTCAATTGAAACATTTTGACGCCCCCAGTTTTAACAACATTCAATTAAATCGCTCTCGAGACCTCATTTCTGATGGAATCCATCGCCACAAGGGAGGTAGATGAGGCAAATGGAATTGAATTACTTGGTGCGAACTCCGGGCCTCTCACACCTGAAGCGATCGCTGGACCATTAAGCTATCACGACTTGCATATTTTGTTTTATTGAAAACGATGCGACACCATATATGTAAATTCAGCAATATTCCTAATTGGTCACCTGGTTTTTGTTATAATATTTGAAACAATTAATAATCATACAATATTAATATGATTATCCTGCGATTCATTGCATAACATCTGTAAAAAATATGTAATAAATAGCATTAATGTTATTTATATTATATTGTTATTAGTTTTCTCCAACTATTGTAAAATAACAGGTGACTGATTAGGAATTGTGTTGAGTGTATATTACTATCATATCATTTTCAATATGTTTTCCTATGCTCACATGATACAAACGTGTACAAAATAGTACGCAACCCAATCTGATAGCTTCCTCAAACGAAATAATGCTGCAACAGTGCGCTGAAAGTGATTTATATAAAATTGGTGTTTATGTCAGATTAGCAAGTATAATTATGATGGATCGATCCCCGTTTAAATACTAACACATATGCATGCATGTCACGCTATCAAGCTCCATTTGTCAGCCTGTTTATTTCTATTAAATGCACATTTTGTATATACAATTTGGGATTCATTTATTTATATATACTTCAATTTCCTAACTAATAAGTAACCTTTTTCAACCTTACTAATTGTCGAAGAGTTTATACATAATGATTTAGATTATTTGCAACACATCAAACATGTTATACATTTACTCAGACAAGTGTTGCCTTTCGTGATAGATAATTAGTATGCAAACATACCCGCGTACGATGGCTATTACCTAGATTACTTGTATGCGTAATATGATGACATTACGATACTGTGCATAGAGGTTTGGTCCATTGTTAACTGGTTTCGCAAATTAGATTAGTGTCCGATTATGACTAGTTCGTAGCCAGGTTTCAACAATTGCGCATATTCATACGCAGCTTATCACCAACATTTATAAATTATAGGCGGTCCTGGTGAAGAAAACTTCCAAACATCGGTACACCCGTTGGCTGCCAAATATTGGCAGGTTTGTTTTCGAACTGCGCATGTGCATATCCAAATTGGGATTAGTTTAAACACTATTTTATTGAAGAATGGTACATAACATAGAAATAGTTGCTACATAGTAACCTATTTGAAGCCCTTTCCTTGGGATTGTTTTGATTGTTTAGATGATGGTGTCACACTTATCTCCAGACTGTTGAACCACATGTACGCATAAATAATTTTTTAATAAACATTTTGTAAATTTCAGTTATGAATTGGATCTTTTAATTATACAGTGTATATTAATTTATTTCTATTTGTTAGATTACAGCTGACTTAAATATTAATTGTATTTGTGTATGTATAGTGTCAAGCCTATGGTTTATCAAAATGTATGACAACACGAAAGTGTGTCGGGGAGTGAGATATAATTATACGTAGATCCCATGTCAATATTAATAAATGGTTGTAACAACATATTCGGTACCATGAGTTCTTGACAGTGATTCACAGGACGACGTGATATGTTAAGTCGGATAATAATTATATGATTTTCCCCCCGATATTTGATTAGTTCTCTGTGGGTGCGAAGCACCATAATGGCGATTACTAAGTTGGTGTGCATATCTTAGAGGTATACAATATTACACTGGGGTGTAATGTTGCACGATTGCATTATGTTGCAATGAGCACATTGCTTTATAGATATTAAGCAATTGTATACGTATTGTGCAGCATTACTTGAATAATCTTTGTTGATTATTAACATATTCATATTTATTTTATGACATAAGCTCACATTTCACACATTTATGATATGAGATAACGCAATGCAGGGTGGAGCCAAGTGTCATTGGCCGAGGTCAACATCATCGTGGTTATAGTGGGTTCGAACTCACGGTCCCTTGGTTACTTGGCGGACAAAGTATCCATTTCCATATATAAGTCTATGTACATTATGTGACCCCACTTTGGTGTCAAATATGACCCCAGGATCACAACGTCACCAATCTTGGTAGAGGTTCACTAACTGATGCTGGATATCAAGTATCCAAGAACTGGGCATTCTAGTTTCTGGGAAGAATATTTTTAAACATTTGTGCTATAATTATGTATATGGAATGTATCTTATAATTGAATAATGACGAACAATGCAACTCAACTTTCAACCTCTACATCTTTAATGCATTCGTTAAATACATCAATGTCCAAGGAGATCGTAATACATATCGGATCTTACATGAGTGGGGATTTCATATCATATTTTATGATACTCGTTTTGGAATTTTGCTATAAGCGAGTCTTTTAGAAACGAGTTTCATAAAATACGAGTATAAGTTCTTTAAATTGTCACATTACCAAAGAACTCTCTTTAATAAATAAGGTAGCAACTTTCAATTTGGCGTCAAGTATCATGTTAAATTGGCATGACGTCACAAAACAAAGCAGCGTCATATGTATTGTTTAAACAGCACTATAACTGCGCTAAGACTTCTGTTAACTCTTAGTACGTCTTACCATTAACGTACCTATTCAAATACATATATACATACTTTAAAGTTTAATTTACTGGGTATAAGGATTATTCTCTCAATCGTTCAGGTGTTATTAAGCGTGTGTACCTTAAGAAAGTATGCGATGACTGTATTACACTGAATATAAGTAAAGTTATGTGATAAAACAATATATAAAACTCCCCAACTTCAACTCTCTATCCCTGATATTTTAAAGAAAACTAATCTTCTATATCCTCGTATATAACTGACAGTCAACCTAGCAGGTACAACTAGCTAATCCTAGACTGGAAGTATCACCAATTCCAAACAACCTCCCAGAGCAGACACGGCATTCACATATGCATACCTTTGTCCACTTATATAGCTAGATTTTGCTGCATATGTATGTATATGAACGGCTCTGTGTGGGATCCAGGTAGATTGTGAAAGTGCATTTGCAACAAAGTAGATGTGTCAGATATATCTGAGCTTGGAATTGTATGTGCATGGTTCCAACGATTTAATGTTCTCTAGCCACCCTTCCTGGCTATCCATATCATGTATGTAATGTTCTCTAGCCACCCTTCCTGGCTATCCATATCATATGTGTAATGTTCTCTCGCCACCCTTCCTGGCTATCCATATCGTGTGTGTAATGTTCTCTAGCCACCCTTCCTGGCTATCCATAACATGTGTGTAATGTTCTCTAGCCACCCTTCCTAGCTATCCATATCATGTGTGTAATGTTCTCTAGCCACCCTTCCTGGCTATCCATATCATGTGTGTATGTTCTCTAGCCACCCTTCCTGGCTATCCATATCATGTGTGTAATGTTCTCTAGCCACCCTTCCTGGCTATCCATATCATGTGTGTAATGTTCTCTAGCCACCCTTCCTGGCTATCCATATCATGTGTGTAATGTTCTCTAGCCACCCTTCCTGGCTATCCATATCATGTGTGTAATGTTCTCTAGCCACCCTTCCTGGCTATCCATATCATGTGTGTAATGTTCTCTAGCCACCCTTCCTGGCTATCCATATCATGTGTGTAATGTTCTCTAGCCACCCTTCCTGGCTATCCATATCATGTGTGTAATGTTCTCTAGCCACCCTTCCTGGCTATCCATATCATGTGTGTAATGTTCTCTAGCCACCCTTCCTGGCTATCCATATCATGTGTGTAATGTTCTCTAGCCACCCTTCCTGGCTATCCATATCATGTGTGTAATGTTCTCTAGCCACCCTTCCTGGCTATCCATATCATGTGTGTAATGTTCTCTAGCCACCCTCCTGGCTATCCATATCATGTGTGTAATGTTCTCTAGCCACCCTTCCTGGCTATCCATATGATGTGTGTAATGTTCTCTAGCCACCCTTCCTGGCTATCCATAACATGTGTGTAATGTTCTCTAGCCACCCTTCCTGGCTATCCATATCATGTGTGTAATGTTCCCTAGCCACCCTTCCTGGCAATCCATATCACGTGTGTAATGTTGCATGTTACCTCTCAAATATGGTGGTTATGTTGTCAAACTTTGTGTCATGTATTTGTATCTTATGTGACTATGGTTGCTATTTCACGAATTAACATATTGATGTTTTACAAATAAACGCTTAGTAGAGCCATACATTGTTAATGCATATATTATTTGTTTACCTGGCCGACATATGCATTCACGTATGTTTAAGCGGCGCAGCTCTTCGCAAACATAGTTCGAAAGAAACAGTAGTAAAATGCCAGTGTAACCGTCGCTTCCGGAAGTAACCCTACCCGGGAATGTTGATGTATTGTATGTGTGTTATTAACTGCAAGTTGCACATACAGGTTAGGTTGACGACTCTCCATAATTATGCTTTGGAAGTGGAAGACCGCGGACGCCCATTATGGCAGAATTTCAGAAACGGGAATGCGAGTAGTATCACTGACATTTCCATAAGCCAGCCGGATATATAACATCACCACATGAAATAATTCGACACCCAGTGGTATTCGATCCTTCAGCGCTGACGGGCAGGTGGTTTTACTACAACGACCGTAACCACTCGGCCACAGAGGCTCAGTCGTTCATGTTGCAATAACAACGAGTCGTGGATTGGTAAGTAATATACCGCATCTTCGCTTTTCTATAGAAGTCCTCACGGTTTATGTCATATGGATCGATGCCTGTTATTAAATAGCAACACATGTATACCTTCGCTCTTCTATAGTCATGTTTATGTCAGATTATCAAGTATTCAATCATATGGATCGATGCCTGTTATTAAATACCAACACAGGTATACATGTATGTCAGTCTTATTTCTGATAAGTTATATATATATATATATTTCAAAATGTGTCCATTATCTTACAACATGAAATATCAAATATGAAAATATTACCAAGTGAATAGCATAATCCATATATAAATAACACAATCTGAAGTTCCATACTCGTTTGGTTAAGTTGTTTAATTGCGTTGAAATGAGTCGATAACTTCCTACATGTAGGTATGCACACCTCGTTCTATCTAAACTTCCTTGTCGCTGGTACCCAGCATAATGCATAATGCATATATATAGTATAATCAGTTAGTTAACATTTCAACGATCTGATGTACACACTATATATACACGCTCATATGGACGGCGGGGGTTTAACTAACATCACCTTTCCTGAGCAGGCTTTAGCGCGTTTAACCATTACTTTGTGCACCGACCTCCGTAAGAAACTACAAACTGTTTCATATAAAGAGACAATGTCTGAGCGGGGCTCTAATCTGTGGCCATCGATGAGGAGGCGGACTAGCAGTATATAGGCGGGTACCCACTTACTTAAGCATCCTTAAGTAGACCCTGGTTACTAATGGTATGGCACTCAAATATTCATACAATTAAAGAATGAATCGTGGGTTAATAGTTTCCATCGGGGTATCAACTACAGTGGGCATGGAAACGTAGCTCATACAGTTCATTACTTGTATTTACGTTAATTCTTTGTTCAACGACACAGGTTTACAGTCCAGTATTGCAACTTACCGTGTGCCGTACCAAGTAAATATAATCTCATTGAAACAATGTAAACTGTCAGACACGTTTTCTCACGACGAATGTTGCCTAACAATGTGAATGCGCACTGCCGTAGCTTACAATCAGGGCACATAGTTCATATAAGGACATGCAATAGGGATGTAAATATTTATCTTGTTGCGATCCTCCCATAAATTACATAGACGGAGGTAGGGCTTATATGCGAACCATCGACATTAACGCATACTTACTATGTAATGGCTATCAGGGTAGTACCAAGAACAAGACTATTGTAAGATATTATTTTAGTACCAGTCACTTTCTTGTTCTATTTACGCAGCGGTGTTTCCCTCCTGTCCCATTTATATATCTAATATATCAAAGTGCATATTCACAATGATCCGTTCCCTATGCTATATACACCGGACACGTCTCGAAATTACTTAGCTACCGAGGTACCGTCACGAGACCCGTCCCCAGCGTTTTAAAACATTGTTCTAACACCACAGAATCTTCACTATATCTATATCAGCCCTTCGCAACACACCCATGTCTATATATGTCTACGTCCCCGCGAGGGGTTTGACATTAAAGGTACATACATAGTCTATTTAGGTAACACTGATCCCAACAAGGCCCTTCCATAGTATATGTATGCACATATATGCCCCTACTAAGAAAGTGTGCTAGCACAGGAGGGCATTACCTATTCAAATTAAAGCAATATACTACCACACTAGGCATTTCTCTAGACCATGCAAGCAGTATGCTACCACACTAGGTATTTCCCTAGACTATGCAATCAGTGCATTATTGTCCACAATGTTCTTCCGTGCTTTATTTCAGTATATGTATTCTTCAACAACCCATACCATAGTCTACGTACTGTACATGTTTTTATAGTTATTTTACGACGATTGCGAAACAAGCTTTAGCAACATATATTAATCACTCTTGTTGGCGGGCATGCAAGCGTAAATGTGGTAAATATTGTGACCACCCTAATATGTCACACTCGTAGAATTGAGTTACATTGGTGAGAAGCGATCGCGCTAACAACTGGGCTAATAATATGCGTATACGTACTGTAGTCCACCATGACATTCTTCTGTAGAATGATTCCACGACTATTTACTTTACTATTTACAACTATGGACTCCCAATACGAGACGAATTATATAAGACTCTTTAAAATAGTTCATGTATTTTAATATGTGTAATTGTTTGCAGTGTTGAGAAATATAATATGTTTAAACTAAACCTGGCCATTCATTAGTCTGTTTATCTGTGTGTTCATATCGTCCTGTAATATACTGTAGTATTGACGCAGTCAACCACATATTTTCCTAATCTACTGTTTGTGCTTGCAACCACCACCAATTCACCTAGCCTAGTGGAGCACTGAACAACCATACCAGGTCTTCCTTTGTATGTATCAATAGGCACACACCACAACCCGGTCCTTCTCAAGTATATATAAGGCATTGTGGTAACCCACCAAACCCTACGTTGTTCTACACAAGTATGGGATACTGCAACACGACCATTTACTATCGCAGCACAGCCTTTAGTTTATTCAGTACTGGGGACAATAGCCTTTTCTAGTATATGTATGCGCCTGCATCAGCACCATTATGGGCCATTTCCTGGACAGGCTCCAGAGGTTACCCTATACTTGATGCACAAACCTCCGTAAGTAACTGCCAACCTTTTCAAATAAATGAGACACGGCCTTCTCGAATCTGGTGACCATCAGTGATGATAGGTTACAGTGGTATTCACATCATCAATGTGGAGTTTGTATCGAACATAATAAAGTTTGTACCAAAATGTCTGTACCGAACTTCTACTATCACAGCACATACTTTAGTTTATGTATATACTGTGGACAATATCCTTTTTTAATATATTTATATTAATATATAATGTTCTGCACAATATTCAAACGGAATACCGAACATAATGACAGTTTTACAACACATAATGCAGTTTGTACCGAACATAGTGACAGTTTTACAACACATAATGCAGTTTGTACCGAACATAATGACAGTTTTACAACACATAATGCAGTTTGTACCGAACATAATGACCGTTTTACAACACATAATGCAGTTTGTACTGAACATAATGACGGGTTTTAGCATATTACCCAACATAATGACGTTTAACATAATGAAGTACGTACAACACATAAAGAAGTTTATGCAGGACATACGGAAGGTTTTGCCAGTGACGTCTGCATGCATTTCCATATACACAACTGTATCTTATTGAACACTGAACCACAATAGCATTGGTAATTGTTGCATTATTGTGTTACATAGTTCGCTTAATGGTGGATATATAAGATTTGAGAGCAGTGTGCAATCGTGTGCAAACTATTTGTTTATTTGAATGTGTATGGGGTTTAACGTCACATCAACAGCAAATGTCATAAAGCGACGCTCATGCTGTTATTGGTGGAGGAAAACCCCTGATGACAATCCAATAATTAATTACTATACAATTACCACATTGCAATAAGGAAATGACAAATAATTTAGAAATTGTCAGTATATCTACCAGCAGTATACATAAATAGAGCCTTGTGTTACTGCAGCTAGTTTTGCACGATATCTTCAAATTTCCAGTCTATGTTATAATAAGTTCAGTTAGCGCGCTCGCTTCTCGCCAATGCGACCCGGGTTCGATCCTCGGACATGGAAGTATGTGAGATGGTATGATGGTCGCCAGATCGGACAGGTGGGTTACCTCCCACATGAATGACGACATATACGCTTTCATCCGCGCCAACGAGCGTGATTAATGTAAGTCGTTAAAACTTAATAATAAATAAAATATAAAAAAAGTTCAGTTTGTTTCATTTTGCTTTTTTTTGGATGGGATGCTAAGTGCAGCTGAGGTCATATGTCGGCTCTATGGTTAATATTGGTGGAGGAAGAACCCGGGTCCTCAACCGAGCAGTATTTCAGCCTTTAAGCTGAGTTCATACAAGATACCCCTATAAGTCATATCTGCGCATTGTTATATAGATTTATTGTCATAAATTGTCTTATTCCCGTGTTCCACTGTACTAGACATATATTCCATATACCATTATATTTCATATGATATTATACATAGTTGTTCTGCTCTTCAGCTTTACCATTACTATATAATTCCAATGTGCAGTTTTGACCTAACCTTTGATTGCATTTGTATATATGTTGAGGGTCTCATATAGCCAAGGTTATAACACGTTTCTAAGATCTCAAGCTCAAGCTATAATGATGTAGTTGGTTGATTCTGAGTTGTATATGTTCAGGGTCTCATGTAGCCAGTTTTGACATATATACCTAACCTACCATTGTATATTTATGTCACCCATTAACGTACGGCCAATTTTTTTGAAAGAACTCGGACTGAGAAGTATGTGGGGTGATATCACCAGATTGGATGGGTCGGTTTTCTCCGTGCACTCCGGTTTCCTTCCACACGAATGACAACATATTTCACCCTCATCAGCTGTGCCAAACGAGAGTGATTAATATAAATTCTTAACGTTTGTTTTCTCAATCGTTGTAAAATAAATAAAGTTTAACTTTACAATCAGTTTAGTCTATCGCTACTATGATATTTGTCTATGGGTACATGCTGACCGCACCAGTTTGGCCTATCGCTACATGATATTTGTCTACGGGTACATGCTGATCGCATCAGTTTGGTCTATCGCTACCATGACATTTGTCTACGGGTACATGCTGATCGCATCAGTTTGGCCTATCGCTACCATGATATTTGTCTATGGGTACATGCTGATCGCATCAGTTTGGCCTATCGCTACCATGATATTTGTCTACGGGTACATGCTGATCGCATCAGTTTGGCCTATCGCTACCATGATATTTGTCTACGGGTACATGCTGATCGCATCAGTTTGGTCTATCGCTACCATGATATTTGTCTACGGGTACATGCTGATCGCACCAGTTTGGTCTATCGCTACCATGATATTTGTCAACGGGTACATGCTGACCGCATCAGTTTGGCCTATCGCTACCATGATATTTGTCTACGGGTACATGCTGACCGCACTAGTTTGGTCTATCGCTACCATGATATTTGTCTACGGGTACATGCTGATCGCACCAGTTTGGTCTATCGCTACCATGATATTTGTCTACGGGTACATGCTGATCGCACCAGTTTGGTCTATCGCTACCATGATATTTGTCTACGGGTACATGCCGGAGGTCAATGGTTCTATCTGGGTGTCCGCCCGTGCCAAAGATAGAGCTCGAGGGACCATCCGATATCCA
>CM026386.1:90112447-90145778 GCA_014843695.1 Archivesica marissinica
ATAGGTTCATATAGAATATATAGGTTCATATAGAATATATAGGTTAGAATATATAGGTTCATATAGAATGTATAGGTTCAAATAGAATATATAGGTCATAGAATATATAGGTTCATATAGAATGTATAGGTTCATATAGAATGCATAGGTTCATATTGAATATATAGGTTCATATAGAACATATAGTTCATATATAATATATAGGTTCATATAAAATATATAGGTTCATATAGAATATATAGGTTCATATAGAATATATAGGTTCATATATAATATATAGGTTCATATAGAATATATAGTTCATATAGAATATATAGGTTCATATAGAATATATATGTTCATATAGATGCATAGGTTCATATAGAATATATAGGTTCATATAGAATGTATAGGTTCATATAGGTTCATATAGAATATATAGGTTCATATAGAATATATAGGTTCATATAGAATGGATAGGTTCATATTGCATATATAGATTCATATAGAATGCATAGGTTCATATTGAATGTATAGGTTCAAATAGAATATATAGGTTAGAATATATAGGTTCATATAGAATGTATATGTTCATATAGAATGCATAGGTTCATATTGAATATATAGGTTCATATAGAACATACAGGTTCATATATAATAGATAGGTTCATATAGAATATATAGGTTCATATAGAACATATAGGTTCATATATAATATATAGGTTCATGTAGAATGCATAGGTTCATATAGGATATATAGGTTCATATAGAATATATAGGTTCATATAGAATGTATATATACATATAGAATGTATAGGTTGATATAGAATATATAGGTTCATATAGAATATATAGGTTCATATAGAATATATAGGTTCATATAGAATGTATAGGTTCATATAGAATGAAAAATATAGGTTCATATAGGATATATAGGTTCATATAGAATGTATATATACATATAGAATGTATAGGTTGATATAGAATGTATATATACATATAGAATGTATAGGTTGATATAGAATATATAGGTTAATATAGAATGTATATATACATATAGAATGCATAGGTTGATATAGAATATATAGGTTCATATAGAATGTATAGGTTCATATAGAATGTATATATACATATAGAATGTATAGTTGATATAGAATATATAGGTTCATATAGAATGTATATATACATATAGAATGTATAGGTTGATATAGAATGTATATATACATATAGAATATATAGGTTCATATAGAATGTATATATACATATAGAATATATAGGTTCATATAGAATGTATATATACATATAGAATGAATAGGTTGATATAGAATATATAGGTTCATATAGAATGTATATATACATATAGAATGTATAGGTTGATATAGAATATATAGGTTCATATAGAATGTATATATACATATAGAATATATAGGTTCATATAGAATATATAGGTTCATATAGAATGTATATATACATATAGAATGTATAGGTTGATATAGAATATATAGGTTCATATAGAATGTATATATACATATAGAATGTATAGGTTCATATAGAATATATAGGTTCATATAGAATGTATATATACATATAGAATGTATAGGTTCATATAGAATGTATATATACATATAGAATGTATAGGTTCATATAGAATATATAGGTTCATATAGAATATATAGGTTCATATAGAATATATAGGTTCATATAGAATATATAGGTTCATATAGAATATATAGGTTCATATAGAATATATAGGTTCATATAGAATATATAGGTTCATATAGAATATATAGGTTCATATAGAATACATAGGTTCGTTATAGAATATATAGGTTCATATAGAATATATAGGTTCATATTGAATATATAGGTTCATATTGAATGTATAGGTTCAAATAGAATATATAGGTTAGAATATATAGGTTCCTATAGAATGTATAGGTTCATATATAATGCATAGGTCCATATTGAATATATAGGTTCATATAGAACATATAGGTTCATATATAATTTATAGGTTCATATAGAATATGTAGGTTCATATTGAATATATAGGTTCATTTAGAATATATAGGTTCATAGTGAATATTTAGGTTCATATAGGATATATAGGTTCATATAGAATACATAGGTTCATATTGAATATATAGGTTCATGTAGAATATATAGGTTCGTTATAGAATATATAGGTTCATATAGAATATATAGGTTCATATAGAATATATAGGTTCATATAGAATGCATAGGTTCATATAGAATATATCAGTTCATATAGAATGTATAGGTTCATATAGGTTCATATAGAATATATAGGTTCATATAGAATATATAGGTTCTATAGAATATATAGGTTCATATAGAATATTAGGTTCATATTGAATATATAGGTTCATATAGAATATATAGGTTCATATAGAATACATAGGTTCATATTGAATATATAGGTTCATATAGAATATATAGGTTCGTTATAGAATATATAGGTTCATATAGAATATATAGGTTCATATAGAATACATAGGTTCGTTATAGAATATATAGGTTCATATAGAATATATAGGTTCATATTGAATATATAGGTTCATATAGAATATATAGGTTCATATAGAATGCATAGGTTCATATAGAATATATAGTTCATATAGAACATATAGGTTCATATAGGATACATAGGTTCATATTGAATATATAGGTCATATAGAATATATAGGTTCTTATAGAATATATAGGTTCATATAGAATATATAGGTTCATATAGAATACATAGGTTCATATTGAATATATAGGTTCATATAGAATATATAGGTTCGATATAGAATATATAGGTTCATATAGAATATATAGGTTCATATAGAATACATAGGTTCGTATAGAATATATAGGTTCATATAGAATATATAGGTTCTTATAGAATATATAGGTTCATATAGAATATATAGGTTCATATAGAATATATAGGTTCATATAGAATATATAGGTTCATATAGAATATATAGGTTCTTATAGAATATATAGGTTCATATAGAATATATAGGTTCATATAGAATATAGTTCATATAGAATATATAGGTTCATATAGAATATATAGGTTCATATTGAATATATAGGTTCATTTAGAATATATAGGTTCATACAGAATGCATAGGTTCATATAGAATATATAGGTTCATATAGAATATATAGGTTCATATAGAATACATAGGTTCATATTGAATATATAGGTTCATATAGAATATATAGGTTCGTTATAGAATATATAGGTTCATATAGAATATATAGGTTCATATAGAATACTAGGTTCATATAGAATATATAGGTTCATATAGAATATATAGGTTCATATAGAATATATAGGTTCATATAGAATATATAGGTTCATATAGAATATATAGGTTCATATAGAATATATAGGTTCATATAGAATATATAGGTTCATATTGAATGTATAGGTTCATATTGAATGTATATGTTCAAATAGAATATATAGGTTAGAATATATAGGTTCATATAGAATGTATAGGTTCATATAGAATGCATAGGTTCATATTGAATATATAGGTTCATATATAACATATAGGTTCATATATAATAGATAGGTTCATATAGAATATATAGGTTCATATAGAACATATAGGTTCATATATAATATATAGGTTCATGTAGAATGCATAGGTTCATATAGGATATATAGGTTCATATAGAATATATAGGTTCATATAGAAAGTATATATACATATAGAATGTATAGGTTGATATAGAATGTATATATACATATAGAATGTATAGGTTGATATAGAATATATAGGTTAATATAGAATGTATATATACATATAGAATGCATAGGTTAATATAGAATATATAGGTTCATATAGAATGTATAGTTTCATATAGAATGTATAGATTGATATAGAATATATAGGTTCATATAGAATGTATATATACATATAGAATGTGTAGGTTGATATAGAATGTATATATACATATAGAATATATAGGTTCAAATAGAATGTATATATACATATAGAATATATAGGTTCATATAGAATGTATATATACATATAGAATGAATAGGTTGATATCGAATATATAGGTTCATATAGAATGTATATATACATATAGAATGTATAGGTTGATATAGAATATATAGGTTCATATAGAATGTATATATACATATAGAATATATAGGTTCATATAGAATGTATATATACATATAGAATGTATAGGTTCATATAGAATGTATATATACATATAGAATATATAGGTTCATATAGAATGTATATATACATATAGAATGTATAGGTTCATATAGAATGTATATATACATATAGAATGTATAGGTTGATATAGCATATATAGGTTCATATAGAATATATAGGTTCATATAGGATATATAGGTTCATATAGAAGGTATAGGTTCATATAGAATGTATAGGTTCATATAGGATATATAGGTTCATATAGAATGTATATATACATATAGAATGTATAGGTTGATATAGAATGTATATATACATATAGAATGTATAGGTTGATATAGAATATATATATACATATAGAATATATAGGTTCATATAGAATGTATATATACATATAGAATATATAGGTTCATATAGAATGTATATATACATATAGAATGAATAGGTTGATATAGAATATATAGGTTCATATAGAATGTATATATACATATAGAATGCATAGGTTAATATAGAATATATAGGTTCATATAGAATGTATATGTTCATATAGAATATATAGGTTCATATAGAATATATAGGTTCATATTGAATATATAGGTTCATATTGAATATATAGGTTCATATAGAATATATAGGTTCGTTATAGAATATATAGGTTCATATAGAATGTATAGGTTGATATAGCATATATAGGTTCATATAGAATATATAGGTTCATATAGGATATATAGGTTCATATAGAATATATAGAGGGAGATTGATTGATCTAGCTTAAGTTCAAATAGAATGTATAGGTTCACATATAATTATATAGGTTCAAATAGAATATATAGGTTCATATAGAATATATAGAGGGAGATTGATTGGCAACTTTCTCCCTATTGTGAATGCAGATCTAGCTTAAGTCCTGTGAGTCTGTGTAATGTTTGGTTTGTTCGAGATACAAACAATTTGCTATATATTCTGTTATATTCGTTATAATTATACTGATTTCTGAAAAAGAGTGTAATATATTATAATACAATCGACGTTTTAACATTTTTAAACCAAGCCTTTTACTGTAACAATTTTCGACAATCGCAGCTTATAACGGTAGTAAGACGAAGCAGAGGGTACATGTGACTAGGGTATGACTTGACCGTGTACATGCATGTACATGTATATATGTCAGAGGTACATAGGGCGTATCAATACAATCAGCTGCCTATGTATTAAATGACAATGTGCAATTCTACAAAATGACTTTTCCTCACTTCCTAGGTCTTTATACAGTTTATCATTGGAACACTATTATTCCTAAGTTTTAAATATTTTGTCTTTAGACAGGTTAACATATGAACATACTATCCATCTTCCATGAACTTGTTATTATAGAGGATTTCCCGTCAAATTACAATCTTGGGACACCTCTATTTTCTGTGAAAAATAGTTATTTCACATTCTCAATGCATTGGGATGTTTTGGGACAATTTTAAATATATTATATAACGAGAACCCGGGTATGTTCAGCCAAGGGAGAACTTACTTCATATATATATATTATATAACGAGAACCCGGGTATGTTCAGCCAAGGGAGAACTTACTTCATATATATATATTATATAACGAGAACCCGGGTATGTTCAGCCAAGGGAGAACTTACTTCATATATATATTATATAACGAGAACCCGGTATGCCAGCAAGGGAGAACTACTTCATATATATTATATAACGAGAACCCGGGTATGCTCAGCCAAGGGAGAACTTACTTCAAAATATATATATTATATAACGAGAACCGGGTATGTTCAGCCAAGGGAGAACTTACTTCATATATATTATATAACGAGAACCCGGGTATGCTCAGCCAAGGGAGAACTTACTTCATATATATATATATATTATATATCGAGAACCCGGGTATGTTCAGCCAAGGGAGAACTTCCTTCATGTATATTATATAACGAGAACCCGGGTATGTTCAGCCAAGGGAGAACTTACTTCATGTATATATTATATAACGAGAACCCGGGTATGTTCAGCCAAGGGAGAACTTCCTTCATATATATTATATAACGAGATCCCGGGTATACACCAAACTTCTCGCTAATGTAGAAAAACAGTCTCCGCATTTTGAAGCATATATTTTCATAATGGATTCAGTGTGGATTGAGCCATAAATGGTTATTTTATTAATATCAGTCTACAAACAAATGTAAGTACATGTATACAACATGTTAATCATAACAGACTATTAATAAGAATGTCGGCAATAGATCCCAGTTGGTGAAAGCTACTCGTTATTGATACAATGGTATAATTATGTGCTTACTATGTATATGCATTGCAACATCTACAATATATACAACTTGTAAAATGACAACGTGAAACACCACTAGAACGAAACTAGAAAGTAAAATAATATTTCTTGTACCATACATGAGACAACATGATACATTCCATAAAGCTGTTATTATATAATGGTTAAACAACTTACATCTCACGTTCACTATCACTTCTTTTGTGGTAGATCCATCTGTACTGGGGTTTGTTACTGTACATGTATATATAGCAGCATCCGACCGTACCAGAGAGCCCAGTGATAGCACGGGTGTGCTGCTTACATCTACTCCTCCTCCGGGTTTGGTCCACTTGTATCTGCAGTCAGGATAACAATCACCAGTACAGGTTATATCATTCAATGTAGCTCCAGAATTAACAGTGTAGGCTGCATGGACTGGATCAAGAGTTGTTGTATCTGTATCTGGACCATCTGCAAAAGGAATGCACATTATAAAAGATATAAAGTATTATAATAATAAATATAAATTGTACAGCAGAGTGGTAATAACAACATTAGATATTTTTGGTATTTTTAACCAGTTTATTTTTTCCTTTGTAGTATTTCACTTTTGTAATAATCAATGAAGTATGCAAATGACCATTGTCCAAACATATCGGAATACTGTATTTATATTATCTTACGCGCTGTCAATAGATGACAATCATCCTCCAGCTATCAACACTACTAATTCTGAGTGGCGGGTTATTAACACATTAAGTATTGTAAGTATGTGTAGGAAGCGAATCCAATTGATTGACTCTCGGACGCTGAGTAACATGTATATACTATTTGAACGTTACACATTTTTACTTATAATAGTAAATTACTTGCTCCATTCACACGATTGTCATACATGTACATCAAACATGTGCGTTTTAATACATTTACTAGCGTTTTGTTTTAGAATTGCTTCATGAATATAAAAGCTGATTATCATGCAGGTAATTTTAAGCAATTAATACGAGTACAATTACAAATAAAATGTAATGCAAATATGAACTATTGTTGATTATCTGTGATGTATGTATAGTTTAATATTGGGAAATAAAATATGTTTAAACTAACTATTGTTTGTTGAGTTTACTAATAATTTACATATATTTAGTACATAGCATAGTAACAATGCCACCATTTATCTCACCACAATATATTGACTGTATAAGTGCTGGTTTAGCAAAATAAAATATATAGCTTTCCAACGAATTGCCAACTTTCAAGTTCAAAGTCAGTACTAGGGGAGGGGTACTGCTAGTTCTCAGAATTAGTCCTCGGATGTGTATGCGAACTTTCAAAGCAATACCTTGTTATTATCTTGGAGAAATAATAATGTTTGAGATGTTGTTGGTAATTTCTAGAAATGTGCTATTATATTTACCAAATTTCAAGTTTAATGTAACTGGTAGGGTGGAGTAAACTGTGGTGTAGTGAATTAGTCCTCGAATGTGTATTCAAAGTTTCAAAGAAGTAACGTTGACAGTTTTAAGGAATGATAATGTACAAGTTTTTTTTTCCACAAAATTAATTTCTAAAATCGAACTCTTTTTGGTTAAAATTCAAGGTCAATGTCCCTCTCGGGTGGGACTTGCTAGGATGGTAGTGAATAACCCCCATAAACAGTATGCAAGTTATCAAAGCATTCTAGTTAACGCTTTTTTAGTTATAATGTAATTAGTCTAGTTTTCAGCTAAAGTGGGCGAGACAAAAGGTTGCCTTTATGACACAGGTCCCAATGTCCATTTGTGAGACAGAATGGTTATATTACGACTATGTATCATTAACGATGTGCGTATTTCTTTGTGAAATGCTTTTTATTCTATCAAATGATAGGCAAACTATCAATATGAAAGAAAAATTGTTACATTATGTAATAACTAGACTAATTCATATTGCCTCAACACAAGACCATACAAAACAACACACAAAACAATTTGTGTAAATTAAATGGATCAAAAATAAAATCGTGACTAAACATTTCAAATTCATTCTTTACTGAAGGACTTACAGGGGAAAATGAAAGAAAATAAAATTGTGTTTGCTTGATACTTAATTTTACAAAGTTGCACTATGCACATTTCTTACAAGGTGTTGCAGATGCTCGGAGGTGTCATCATTCAAATGTACATATATATGAACTGCATCAACAGATGATACAACAGTTTTGTTCAGATTTCTAGCAGTATATAGCTATATTAATTATTAATGTGGAAGTAACTTAACAAGGATCAGGTATATTAAGAATTATATTTCGTAGGTAATTTATAATGATGTAATGTTACCATCAAAAGCTCAAATATCCATGATGCTAAGTTATCTCAAAAGCTCTATTTGTAATATGTTTTCATTTATACTGTATAAGAAAATACAGAAACATTTTAAAATGGAGCAGCGACAAATACCGGGGGCAGCACTATCGATATTAGAAAAGGGCAAATATACCGTAGTACCAAATTGTCTGTAGATCAGTGAGAGGGCCAGTGAGGTCTCTCCTAATTAATAGAACGTTCATCTGTCCTAATCTCTAATTTGATGGCCAGTATGAATTGGGGCTGCGATTAAAGACCACTGTATATAAGTGTAATCTACATGACCAAGTGTGAAGATGTATGGTGTCAGGTGAGGTACAGACTGTTAGTTGCTAATTGTATTTCCATCTAATCAACCCGTAAATATAAATCAAACTCTTGTCAATCAAGCCGTATATTTGCATATTTTCATTTGGAATAACATAAAATTAATCGACCGAACGATTATGGATTTCCTATAGAAGTGTCAGTGGTCCAGCGGGTACCAAGTTCGGGACTGCGAATCCAGGGATCGCAGGTTCAATCCATCGTCTGACGGCAATAACATTAAGTCAGGTGGGACTCTAAACCGAGGTCTTGTGTTGGTGTGAAGCACCGTGCAGTTAAATGAACTAGAGGAGGATAAACTGAAACTGGTATCTACCTGCATCAGTGTACTATCCTCACCACATCTAAACTTCTTTAGGAGGCGTCACTCTTATGGGAAACCGGTAGCGACGATAAATAAATGTAAAACACACATTTTGAATTTCCTAAGCGGTCATTTGTTAAGCAGTAACACGAACTACGTCCATTTAAAGCACAGGGGCTTAAACTATACTCGTGGCTTCACTATGCTGAGGTATGTTATTTAAGCAGTTTTGTCACATTGTACCATCTTGTAGACAGATACATTAATTTAATCGAAAATACTCATACTTATTTTGAATGTTGGACATATTTTGGCTCTTTAGGTTAGTCACTAATAGCAATAGCTCCGTTGGTCGAGTATAGGACTGCTAACACAACACTAATGGGTGCAATCTCCAGCTACGGTGACACACTAGTCCATCTTACATGTATCTTACCATACGTTTGATTGGGTGGGATACGAATTATCAGCACTATATTTTATCGTTGTGGATTTGTTTTTGTCTTGCATCAAAGTGCGACGTACATGTAATATATGTCACTATAATTCCCAATACATGTCCTAAGATAGTTCAGCTGCCACTGACTACATGCTACTTTCATAAAGTGGATTCCGACTTAATTGCTAGATAAATAGTATACTTACATCTAACATTGAGTCGTACTTGAGGTGAGTTCTTGGTAGCTGCTCGGTCTGCATTGGTTACCGATTTTGCTACCACAGCTTTCCCAGCTTGTAGACTGCTGTTCGTCAATACTCACCAGCCAATATGATAACACTCTTTACAGGGCCATTATTTTGCTCGCTTTTCACGATTTCTTTAGGATAGGTGAACTATTACCATCAACAAAGTCATGCGTACCACATGTAGTGCAATACCGTGACATACGTCTACCAACAGACGTCATCCATATTCGATTGCATCATCATAAAACACAGAAGAGCACAACCGCAGTGAATATGTACATTCCCGCTACTAGGAGTCACCCATGCCCTCGTAAACATATCATCGCATACCTAAATACTCATGGGAACGATCCAGGACCACATTTCGTTGATTGCCGATCCCAATCCTTCAGGAAATTTCCCAAACAGGCAATTGAATTCCTAAACTTACCACCTACCCTTTATAAACCCCTTAGCTTCCGCATTGGTGCTTGCACACAGGCAATTATGTCTGGGACTCCAGAGTCGGACGTCATGCGAATTGGCCGGTGGAAATCAAGAGCAGTGCGCAAATACACCCGAGTCCCTGTACTCACACCACATATCCCCCAGACACACCCAGTCGCACCAATACAGAATAAACACACAGTTGCCTAACCTTAGCACAGTCAATTCACTTTCACACAGAACTTGGTAGCATGGGGTATGCTGCCATCGTCTACCATATATTGCACAGATCATGATGGCATTATGTATGCTAACACATTTTACTAGTTCTTGTGGAACTTGGTAGCATGGGGTATGTTGCCAACATCTCCGCAAGCACATACGATACTTTACACTCTCGGACACATGAGGTATGTATATTGCTGAGATAAAAAAACTACAACAACATATCAATGTATAATGCTGGGATATGAAAACTACCACAACATATCAATGTATATTGCTGAGAAACGAACACTACCACAACATATCAATGTATAATGTTGGGATAGGAACACTACCACAACATATCAATGTATAATGCTAAGGAATATCAGCAATATATTTTATGGTTGAGATCAATGTATAATGCTAAGGAATATGAGCAATATATTGTATGGTTGAGATCAATGTATAATGGTAAGGAATATGAGCAATATATTGTATGGTTGAGATCAATGTATAATGCTAAGGAATATGAGCAATATATTGTATGGTTGAGATCAATGTATAATGCTAAGGAATATGAGCAATATATTTTATGGTTGAGATCAATGTATAATGCTAAGGAATATCAGCAATATATTTTATGGTTGAGATATATGTATAATGCTAAGGAATATCAGCAATATATTGTATGGTTGAGATCAATGTATAATGCTAAGGAATATCAGCAATATATTATATGATTGAGATCAATGTATAATGCTAAGGACTATCAGCAATATATTATATGGTTGAGATCTATGTATAATGCTAAGGAATATCAGCAATATAATTTATCGTTGAGATCTGTGTAGATTTGTTTTGTCTTGCATCAAAGTGCGACGTACATGTAATATAATATTATGTCACTATAATTCCCAATAATTTCATACGAAATTGTCAACTGCCACTTAATACTAATGCTACGTTCATGAAGTTCCAACTTAATTACTAGATAAATAGTATACTTACATCTAACATTGAGTCGTACTTGCGGTGAGTTATTGGTAACTGCTCGGTCTGCGTTGGTAGCAGTGCATGTGTAAGCACCGATATACGACGTGTCTATGATGCCCAATTGCAATGTGTCTGTATTGCTGACTGGAGTGGTCTGTCCCTGTTTTGTCCATTTGTATGTACATACAGGGTTGCAATCAGCATAACATTTTACAGTGGTTAATGTTGTAGCCTGGTCCACTATGTAGTTTGTGTTTGAAGGGGTTAGTGTAACAACATCTGGTCCATCTAAATTATAGTACATACTACATACAATCAATAATTACAGTTAATTAACAATAACAAATTCGTTGAATTGATATATCCTCTATATGTTCATTGTTTGAGAAGGAGGCATGTTTGGGAGTGGGGTTGGTTGGTTTAAAAAATATGTATGGCAAAACATACCGGTAAATTATATATAACATAGAGCGACATACATAATGGTATGATCAAGTATGAACCAATCAGTAGCTTTATAAAGACATTTTCATTGTATTGTTTGTAAATGCAACGTAAAACTACCATAAACATAATAAATAGCATTAAGACGGACAATGTTCAGCATTACATGGGTATACATCAACATCAAATTATCCACAAATCACAGCCAAGAGTCGGGATACATATCTGTGCAATATATATATATATTAATGCTTAAAACACTAATGCCAAAACATATTCCAATATCCGTCCAATACGATGCATGACCATACTTTGTATGTACATAATACATTGATAGAATGATCTCCACTACTATATGATGTATGACAATACTTTGTACTTACATAATACATTGATACAATACTCTCCACTACTATCTGATGTATGACCATAATTTGTACTTACATAATACATTGATAGAATACTCTCCACTACTATATGATGTATGACCATACTTTGTACTTACATAATACATTGATAGAATACTCTCCACTACTATCTGACGTGTAGCCATTTTTTACGACTTCTGTAGAAGTGCAGGTAAACTTCAAATCCTTGTCTATTTTTGCAACATTAGAGACTACAAGTGTGTTTCCCGATAGCGAGTATCGTCCACTTGAAGTGACTGCAGAATTGTCCACGTTCCAGTTGTACGATCGACTCAGACTATGATTTGTTGGTACAGTAGTGGATCTACTTTCACATGTAAGTGTAGCATCATCTCCAACTGAGGGATCATTACTAGATTGAATGTTTGGCTGTGTCGGGATACCTTCAATAGATCGAATATTTAGAATGAGTGTTAATGTGAATGTTTGTTATTAATAACAATACTAACTAATGGTCATATGTAGTGTCTTATCAAATCAAGTTATTAAATTAGATTGATTTATTAAACAGATACATTAATATATTTCCTTTATTTCAATCTAGAATCCAATGTTAATTTAAATTGAGTTCATGACCATGCTATTTTAGAGCCACGCCTTCTGTCAATGAGATACAGACACTTCGATACTACGGTACCTTGGCCCTGTTTTAATAGTATTTGATATATCGATAGTGCTGTCTCCAGCCAGCAGATGGATATACCTACCTGCCAGTGTGTATGTCATAGCCTTAAATTGGATCGCAATCATTACAATCGTTAATAAACCATCAATAAACGTTACAGGGAAAATATTAAGTTGTTTTATTGTTTTTACCCCCACCCCCGAATATTATGTCCGTTCTGGCGTTCCATACTTAACGTATATCGTTTGCAACTTATGTAAAATGTAGTTATAAATGGTCATACTAACATTTTGCATGTGACATATTCTAACCAATCACTATTGTTGGTCACCTTCAGGTCAGCTTTGGAATAGATGATAAATCGCAATTTTGGGCGTATAATTATAATACATTGTTATGACTATATTGGATATATAGCCAGGTATGATTTATAAACTTCAGTCTATTTATTAGGTTGATATCGAATTGATAGTCACCTGTAATTTTATGATTTTGAAATGTAAACTTGCTCATGTATGTTCACTAGATGCTACGCTCTAACACACCTGAATGTATTGTTTACATATTTTGACAACTGTCATCTGTCAAACTCATAAGAATGTTATTTGTGCATTATGTGATTTGTTAAATTACTTTGTATGAAAATCAATGTATTTTCAGGAAAGGAAGTAAATAAACGTCATCATCCATTATAAATTATTGCGTCGAGTCTTCACTCAAACCCACCCCCTCGAGATCCATATACCCGTTAGATGGTGTACAAGTCAAGGCAGACAAGGGACCGGCGACATGTACACATATATAGGATGTTACATGAGTGGCGACCTCATATCATATTTCAGGAAATTATGAGATATGAAAAAAGATAGATTTAGTCTTTGGATATTGATGCGAAATGTAACAGATTTTGCAAAATATTGACATCTTTGTCATAGTAAATATTGGCGAAAATCACACCATTATTTTGCGGGTAAGAATTGTTAGTGAGGCAAAGTGGCCGAGATAAGCACAGGGTATTCATTAAGCTCGCATATTGACATGCACGTGCGACATTAATGGCCACATATAATTATAGAAATGGTCGAATATCGGAATAAACCAAGTTTTCACAAAATATATATTGTGATCACATTTGAACACGATTCAATTGAAAGATAAAATCCGAACGCTCTTTATAAGGCAAATGCTACATGCACAAGGAAAAATACGCTTGTGAAAAGCTACTAGATACCTGAATATCGACTCACACGTAGTAGACTTTCACTAACAAATGCATAGTGCCAGCTGTATTTCAAGGATTTAGATTTCACAATGTTAAATGTCCAGACATAATATTTCATTATACAGCTGAAAAATGGCTCCACCTATCGGACAATCAGTCTAGAATTTAAATGATTACTCATCATGACAAGTTGGTGAGTGGATTATTGAATCCCTAGCTAGATATGTAACTAACTTACCATCAAATTAATACGGGTAATCTAAGTGTCACCATATATGTCCGTGCTATTTATCATGAATCAAGACCCAACTGTAGCTGTCACCCTGACCATTTATCCACTGACTCAAACTCAATAGGAGTCTTCTACTGTAAACCACCAACATGCTAACAAAGGTTGACCACTATTTGAGTTAATGGAACGGACACGCGTGTAATGTTTAATGGAGGTCAATGTCAACTACCATTGTGTCGACGTGCACCCTATACAGATTTTAAAGGTTCAAGTTTCTCCATTGAAAATAAATATAGCTTTCATTAGACGTACATTGCCAATACAAGTTGTTACGGTGGCAAACCATAGTATCATGCTGTGTATCCTTTAATGAACAATTGTTTCGAATTATGATTATTTTTAAGCTTCTATTAAAGGAATATTTATCATTAGAATGACATTTACCTAAACATATGTCAGGATCTACAACAATGCTATCAAAGGAGGGTACCCTATAATGATTAATTGTTTCAAGTTCTAGGAGTTCTAAACATTCAATAAAGTAATCCGGAAACCATTAACACAGACAAATAATCGATCAGATAAACGGAAATCATCGATCCATAAGCAAGTATTTTATAATCCGGATAGAAACTGTGTATGCATTATGAGTTATGACAGATTATGCGAACACACACATGTCTGAGATACCCAGTATGTCATGTGAAACAATGTAAATGTTTTATATTTTACTTATTCAATATATACAAAGTATAGCATTTATCAGTAATGAATGATGGTATATTTTACTTATTTAATATTTACAAAGTAGAGCATTTATCAGTAGTTAAGGATTGTATATTTTACTTACCTAATATATACAAAGTAGAGAATTTATCAGTAGTTAAGGATTGTATATTTTACTTACCCAATATATATAAAGTAGAGCATTTATCAGTAGTTAAGGATTGTATATTTTACTTACCCAATATATACAAAGTAGAGCATTTATCGGTAGTTAAGGATTGTATATTTTACTTATTCAATATATACAAAGTAGAGCATTTAGCAGTAGTTAAGGGTGGTATATTTTACTTACCAATTATATGCAAAGTAGAGCATTTATCAGTAGTTAAGGATTGTATATTTTACTTACCCAATATATATAAAGTAGAGCATTTATCAGTAATTAAGGATGGTATAGTTTACTTACCCAATATATACAAAGTAGAGCATTTATCAGTAGTTAAGGATGGTATATTTTACATACCCAATATATACAAAGTAGAGCATTTATCAGTAGTTAAGGATTGTATATTTTACTTACCCAATATATACAAATTAGAGCATTTATCAGTAATGAAGGATTGTATATTTTACCTACCTAATATATACAAAGTAGAGCATTTATCAGTAATGAAGGCTGATACTGAATGTTGCAGCCTATAAACACCAGCATCCGTTGTCTGTAAATTGTTAGTTTGTATAGTAAAGTTTCCAGTGGCAGCATTTCCAATGAATGCTGAGTTTAAATACTGCTGAGTTTGTTCTAATACTCCATCATAAAATGAACCTTTATAGAGGTTAGATCCATTGTAAGCTGTTACATAATATACAATGCTTCCTGATTCTGTTATGGTGGACTGAAAGGCAAGCACTGCCCTACTGCCAGGTCTGGCATAAACACGTGCAACATCTTGAGGACACGGCCAACAATATACTGAAATATAGCACAATTTGAAAATAGAGCCATCTCCAATAACACTATATGGCTGGGAATAACACAATATGGCTGGGAATAACACAATATTGCTGGGAATAACACAATATGGCTTGGAATAACACAATATGGCTGGGAATAACACAATATGTCTGGGAATAACACAATATGGCTTGGAATAACACAATATGGCTGGGAATAACACAATGTGGCTGGGAATAACACAATATGGCTGGGAATAACACAATATGGCTGGGAATAACACAATATTGCTGGGAATAACACAATATGGCTGGGAATAACACAATATCTCTGGGAATAACACAATATGGCTGGGAATAACACAATATTGCTGGGAATAACACAATATTGCTGGGAATAACACAATATGTCTGGGAATAACACAATATGGCTTGGAATAACACCATATTGCTTGGAATAACACAATATGGCTGGGAATAACACAACATGGCTGGAAATAACACAATATGGCTGGGAATAAACAATATGGCTGGAATAACACAATATGGCTGGGAATAACACAATATGGCTTGAATAACACAATATGGCTGGTAATAACACAATATTGCTGGGAATAACACAATATGGCTTGGAATAACACAATATGGCTGGGAATAACACAATATGGCTGAGAATAACACAATATGGCTTGGAATAACACAACGTGGCTGGGAATAACACAATATGGCTGAGAATAACACAATATTGCTGGGAATAACACAATATGGCTTGGAATAACACAACGTGGCTGGGAATAACACAATATGGCTGAGAATAACAGAACATGTTCTGGGAATAATACCATATGGCTGGGAATAACACAACATGTTCTGGGAATAACACTACAGGGATTGGCCCAAAATACAATAAACTATTCACTTAGATTCAGGATAAATATAGCAATTAGTCCAAACAGACGCCCACACATTGAGGCAAGAACATTTTATAGATAAAACCGACTCAATGTTGTTCGTTGTGATGTACGGGTAGAACCACAGACCGACAGGAAAGTTTCCTCAATTGAAAAATGTCGACACTCCCAGTTGTAATAACATTAAATTAATCGCTCTCGATACCTCATTCATGATGGAATTCATCGCCATACGGGAGATATATGAGGCAAAATAGAATTTAAATACTGGGTGCGAACTCCGGGCCTCTCACACCAGAAGACTTCCCCATATTGTTTTATAGAACATGATGCGACACAATACATGCACACTCAGCAACATTCATAATCGGTCACCTTGTTTTTTTTATAATAATTATTTGGACCAATTAATAATCATACAATATTAATATTTATTCCAGATTATTATACTGCATAACGATCGGTAATAATATGTAATAAATAGCATTAATATTATATTGTTATTAGTTTTCTCCAACTATTGTAAACAGGTGACCGATTAGGAATTGTGTTGAGTGTATACTACTCTCATATCATTTTCAATATGATTTGCCTATGGTCACAGGATTAATGACATTTTCATTTCAACAGCTACATGTATACATGTATGTGTATATCGTTACGCTATGAGTATGTGTCAGATATAAACGTTGACGGAATAATATCCTACAATCGACATTCCGTAAGCCAGTCGGATATATTCCTCACACGAAATAATGCTGCAACAGTGCGCTGAAAGTGATTGATATAGAATTCTTGTTTATATCAGATTATCAAGTATATGATGGATCGATCCCCGTTTAAATACTAACACATATTCATATTCAGATTCAGATTATTATATCAATTGTATTTTTGTATATATAGTGTCAACATGTATGACAACACAATAGTTTGATGTGATATGTACGTAGATCCCATGTCAATATTAAGAAATGGTTGTAGCAACATATTAGATACCATGAGTTCTTGACAGGGATTCACAGGACGACGTGATATGTTAATTCGGATAATAATTATGTGATTTTCCCCCCGATAATTGATTAGTTCTCTGTGGGTGCGAAGCACCATAATGGCGATTACTAAGTTGGTGTGCATATCTTAGAGGTATAAACTATTACACTGGGATGAAGTGTTGCACGATTGCATTATGTTGCAATGACCACATTGCTTTATAGATATTAAGCAATTGTATACGTATTTTGCAGCATTACTTGAATAATCTCTGTTGATTATTAACATATTCATATTTATTTTATGACATAAGCTCACATTTCACACATTTATGATATGAGATAACACAATGTAGGGGGAGCGGAAATGCTAATTTAAGTGTCCTTGGCCGAGGTCAACATCATCGTGGTTATAGTAGGGTTCGAACGCACGGTCCCTTGGTTACTTGGCGGACAAAGTATCCATTTCCATATATAAGTATATGTAAATTATGTGACCCCACTTTGGGGTCAAATATGACCACAGGAGCACAATGTCATCTCAATGGCTGCATTCTTTGCACACTGTGTAAGTCGTGATAGCGCAGTGGATATGCGTTCGCTTCAGGTGCGAAAGGTCCGGAGTTCGAGCCCCACCGGAGCCGTTACGATTGTGCCCTTAGGCAAGGCATTTAAATTCCACGTTGCCTCTTCTCTCTCCCTCGTGGCGATGGATTCCATCAGGAATGAGGGCGCGAGAGTGATTTATATAAGTTGAAATAACTTGTTTCGCAATCGAGCTAAAATAAATTTGTATAAACTAATGGCTGCATTACGCTAATCCAGAATCTGAACAAGGTTAAATAAATAAGAATTAAATTGTTCGTAAAATTTAAATTGTGAATTGTAGCCCGACCCGCCCCGGTACCTCACAACAAGTGAGTTCCCCAACTACATACATATACTACACAATAACCGTAGATCCACCCAACAACATCAAATAACCCGGGTCGGCAATGTATCTTAGAATTGAATAATGATGAACAATCCAACTCAGCTTTCAAACTCTACATCTTTAATGCATTCGTTAAATACATAATTTCCAATGAGATCGTAATGCATATCTTTTTTTTACATGAGTGGTGATTTCATATCATATTTTATGAAACTCGTTTTGGAATTTTGCTATAAGCGAGTCTTTTAGAAACGAGTTTCATAAAATACGGTATGAACTCATCACGAGTAAAATATTCTTTAAATTGTCACATTACCAAATAACTCTCTGTAATACATAATGTAGCAACTTTCAATTTGGCGTCAAGTGTCATGTTAAATTGTCATGACGTCACTAAACAAAGCAGCGTCATATGTATTGTTTAAATAGCGTTATAACTGCGTTAAGACTTCTGTTAACTCCTAGTACGTATTGCCATTAACGTCCCAATTCAAATACAGATATACATATTCACTGAATACAAGTAAAGTTATGTGACAAAACAATATATAAAACTCCCAAACTTCAACTCCCTATTCCTGATATTGTAAAGAAAACTAATCTTCTATATCCTCGTATATAACTGACAGTCAACCTGGCAGGTACAAACAGCTAATCCTAGACTGGAAGTATCACCAATTCCAAACAACCTTCCAGAGCAGACATCGCATTAACATATGCATACCTTTGTCCACTTATATAGCTAGATGGTGCTGCATATGTATGTATATGAACGGCTCTGTGTGGGATCCAGGTAGATTGTGAAAGTGCATTTGCAACAAAGTAGATGTGTCAGATATATCTGAGCTTGGAATTGTATTTGCATTGTTCCAACGATTTAATGTTCTCTATCCACCCTTCCTGGCTATCCATATCATGTGTGTAATGTTCTCTAGCCACCCTTCCTGGCTATCCCTTATGTGTGTAATGTTCTCTAGCCACCCTTCCTGGCTATCCATATCATGTGTGTAATGTTCTCTAGCCACCCTTCCTGGCTATCCATATCATGTGTGTAATGTTCTCTAGCCACCCTTCCTGGCTATCCATATCATGTGTGTAATGTTCTCTAGCCACCCTTCCTGGCTATCCATATCATGTGTGTAATGTTCTCTAGCCACCCTTCCTGGCTATCCATATCATGTGTGTAATGTTCTCTAGCCACCCTTCCTGGCTATCCATATCATGTGTGTAATGTTCTCTAGCCACCCTTCCTGGCTATCCATATCATGTGTGTAATGTTCTCTAGCCACCCTTCCTGGCAATCCATATCATGTGTGTAATGTTCTCTAGCCACCCTTCCTGGCTATCCATATCATGTGTGTAATGTTCTCTAGCCACCCTTCCTGGCTATCCATATCATGTGTGTAATGTTCTCTAGCCACCCTTCCTGGCTATCCATATCATGTGTGTAATGTTGCATGTTACCTCTCAAATATGGTGGTTATGTTGTCCAACCTTGTGTCATGTATTTGTATTTATGTGACTATGTTTGCTATTTCACGAATTAACATCTTGGTGTTTTACAAATAAACGCCTAGTACTGCCATACATTGTCAATGCATACATGTATACTATTTGTTTACCTGGCCGACATATGCATTCACGTATGTTTAAGCGCAGCTCTTCGCAAACATAGTTCGAAAGAAACAGTAGTAAAATGCCATTGCAACCGTCGCTTCCGGGAGTAACCCTACCCGGGAATGTTGATGTATTGTCTGTTTGTTATTAACTGCAAGTTGCACATACAGGTTAGGTTGACGACTCTCCATAATTATGCTTTGGAAGTGGAAGACCGCGGACGCCCATTATGACAGAATTTCAGAAGCGGGCATGGGAGTAGAACCACTGACATTTCCACACGCCAGCCGGATATATAACATCACCACATGAAATAACCCATAGTGGTATTCGATCCTTCAGCGCTGACGGGAAGGTGATTTGACTACAACGACCGTAACCACTCGGTCACAGAGGCTCAATCGTTCATGTTGCAATAACAACGAGTGATGGATTGGTAGGTAGTATATTCTATAGAAGTCGTCACGGTTTATGTCACATGGATCGATGCCTGTTATTAAATACCAACACATGTATACCTGTATGTCAGTCTTATTTCTGATAAGTTATATATATATATATTTCAAAATGTGTCCATTATCTTACAACATGAAATATCAAATATGAAAATATTACCAAGTGAATAGCATAATCCATATATAAATAACACAATCTGAAGTTCCATACTCGTTTGGTTAATTTGCTTAAATGCGTTGAAATAAGTCGATAACTTTCTACATGTAAGTATGCATACCTCGTTCTATCTAAACTTCCTTGTCGCTGGTACCCAGCATAATGCATAATGTATATAGTATAATCAGTCAGTTAACATTTCAACGATCTGGTGTACACACTATATATACACGCGAGAGGTTTAACAAACATCACCATCCTGAGCAGGCTCCAGCGCGTTTAACCAGTACTTTGTGCACCGACCTCCGTAAGAAACTACAAACTGTTTCATATAAAGAGACAATGTCTGAGCGGGGCTCGAATCTGTGGCCATCGATGAGGAGGCGGACTAGCAGTATATAGGCGGGTACCCACTTACTTAAGCATCCTTAAGTAGACCCTGGTATGGTACTCAAATATTCATATAATTAAAGAATGAATCGTGGGTTAATAGTTTCCATCGGGGTATGAACTACATTGGGCATGGAAACGTAGCTCATACAGTTCATTACTTGTATTTACGTTAATTCTTTGTTCAACGACACAGGTTTAAAGTCCAGTATTGCAACTTACCGTCTGCCGTAACAAGTAAATAGAATATCATTGAAACAATGTAAACTGTAAGACACGCTTTTTCTCAGATATTTCTTAAATGTTGCCTAACAATGTGAATGCGTACGACCGTAGCTTACAATCAGGGCACATAGTTCATATAAGGAAATGCAATAGGGATGTAAATATTTATCTTGTTGCGATCCTCCCATAACTTACATAGACAGAGGTAGGGATTATAAACGAACCCCGACATTAACGCATACTTACTATGTAATGACTATTGTAAGATATTATTTTAGTACCAGTCCATTTCTTGTTCTATTTACGCAGCGGTGTTTCCCACCTGTACCATGTATATGTCTAATATATCAAAGTGCATATTCACAATGATCCGTTCCCTATGCTATGTACATCGGACACGTCTCGAAATTACTTAGCTGCCGTGGTACAGTCACGAGACCCGTCCCCAGCGTTTTAAAACATTGTTCTAACACCACAGAATCTTCACTATATCTATATCAGCCCTTCGCAACACACCCAGGTCTAAATAGTCTATTTAGGTAACACTGATCCCAACAAGGCCCTTCCATAGTGTATGTATGTACTTAGATGCCCCTATTAAGAAAGTGTGCTAGCACAGGATGGCATTACCTATTCAAATTAAAGCAACATACTACCACACTAGTCATTTCCATAGACTATGCAAGCAGTATGCTACCACACTAGGTATTTCCCTAGACTATGCAAGCAGTATGCTACCACACTAGTCATTTCCCTAGACTATGCAAGCAGTATGCTACCACACTAGTCATTTCCCTAGACTATGCAAGCAGTATGCTACCACACTAGTCATTTCCCTAGACTATGCAAGCAGTATGCTACCACACTAGGCATTTCCCTAGACTATGCAAGCAGTATGCTACCACACTAGGCTTTCCCTAGACTATGCAAGCAGTATGCTACCACACTAGTCATTTCCCTAGACTATGCAAGCAGTATGCTACCACACTAGGCATTTCCCTAGACTATGCAAGCAGTATGCTACCACACTAGGCATTTCCCTAGACTATGCAAGCAGTATGCTACCACACTAGGCATTTCCCTAGACTATGCAAGCAGTATGCTACCACACTAGTCATTTCCCTAGACTATGCAAGCAGTATGCTACCACACTAGGCATTTCCCTAGACTATGCAAGCAGTATGCTACCACACTAGGCATTTCCCTAGACTATGCAAGCAGTATGCTACCACACTAGGATTTCCCAGACTATGCAAGCAGTATGCTACCACACTAGGCATTCCTAGACTATGCAAGCAGTATGCTACCACACTAGGCATTTCCCTAGACTATGCAAGCAGTATGCTACCACACTAGGCATTTCCCTAGACTATGCAAGCAGTATGCTACCACACTAGGCATTTCCCTAGACTATGCAAGCAGTATGCTACCACACTAGGCATTCCCTAGACTATGCAAGCAGTATGCTACCACACTAGTCATTCCCTAGACTATGCAAGCAGTATGCTACCACACTAGGCATTTCCCTAGACTATGCAAGCAGTATGCTACCACACTAGGCATTTCCCTAGACTATGCAAGCAGTATGCTACCACACTAGGCATTTCCCTAGACTATGCAAGCAGTATGCTACCACACTAGTCATTTCCCTAGACTATGCAAGCAGTATGCTACCACACTAGGCATTTCCCTAGACTATGCAAGCAGTATGCTACCACACTAGGCATTTCCCTAGACTATGCAAGCAGTATGCTACCACACTAGGCATTTCCCTAGACTATGCAAGCAGTATGCTACCACACTAGGCATTTCCTAGACTATGCAAGCAGTATGCTACCACACTAGGCATTCCCTAGACTATGCAAGCAGTATGCTACCACACTAGGCATTTCCCTAGACTATGCAAGCAGTATGCTACCACACTAGGCATTCCCTAGACTATGCAAGCAGTATGCTACCACACTAGGCATTCCCTAGACTATGCAAGCAGTATGCTACCACACTAGGCATTCCCTAGACTATGCAAGCAGTATGCTACCACACTAGGCATTCCCTAGACTATGCAAGCAGTATGCTACCACACTAGGCATTCCCTAGACTATGCAAGCAGTATGCTACCACACTAGTCATTCCCTAGACTATGCAAGCAGTATGCTACCACACTAGGCATTCCCTAGACTATGCACACAATATGCTACCACATTAGGCATTCCATAGACTATGCAAGCAGTATGCTACCACACTAGGCATTCCCTAGACTATACAAGCAGTATGCTACCACACTAGGCATTCCCTAGACTATGCAAGCAGTATGCTACCACACTAGTCATTCTCTAGACTATGCAAGCACTAGGCAGTCCCTAGACTATACAAGCAGTATACTACCACACTAGGCATACCCTAGAATATGCAAGCAGTATGCTACCAAACTAGGCATTTCCCTTGACTATGCAGGCAGTATGCTACCACACTAAGCATTTCCCTAGACTATGCAATCAGTATGCTACCACACTAGGCATTTCCCTAGACTATGCAAGCAGTATGCTACCACACTAGGCATTTCCCTTGACTATGCAAGCAGTATACCACCACACTAGGCATTTCCCTAGACTATGTCCACAATGTTCTTCCGTGCTTTGTTTCAGTATATGTATTCTTCAACAACCCATACCATAGTCTACGTACTGTACATGCTTTTATAGTTATTTTACGACGATTGCGAAACACGTTTTAGCAACCTATATTAAGCACTATTGTTGGCGGGCATACACGCGTAAATGTGGTAATTAGTGTGTGGGGAATCGGAGCACCCGGAAAATACCACCTGTCCGATCTGGCGACCACCCTAATATATCACACTCCTAGAATCGTGTTGCATTGGTGAGAAGCGATCGCGCTAACAACTGCGCTAATAATATGCGTATATGTACTGTAGTCCACCATGACATTATTCTGTAGAATGATTCCACGACTATATACTTTACTATTTACAACTATGGACTCCCAATGCGAGAAGAATTATATAAGACTCTGTCTTTAAAATAGTTCCTGTATTTTAATATGTGTAAGTGTGTGCATTGACAGTAGTGGATGTGTTGCTAACACAGCGTTAATATCTTGTAGGTCGGCACATTGGACAGCACTGGCCTGGTGGTGTGTAGGGTCTCGCACAATGATGTTGTGTACAGAACACTGTAATACATTCGGTTTCAACTGAAAAATATACATAATAGCATTGGTAATTATTGCATTAATGTGTTATATAGTTCGCTTAATGATGGACATTATAAGATTTGAGAGCAGTTTGCAAACATTTGCAATATATTTGTTTATTTGAATGTGTATGGGGTTTAACGTCACAACAAAAGTAAATGTCATAAATCGACTCTCATGCTGTTATTGGTGGAGGAAAACCCCTGATGTCAATCAAATAATTACTATACAAGTACCACATTGAAATAAGGAAATGACAAATAATTTAGAAATTGTAAGTATATCTACCAGCAGTATACGTAAATAGAGTCTTGTGTTATTGCAGCTAGTTTTGCACGATGTGTTCAAGTTTCCAGAAGAACCCGGGTCCCTGTCACAGAATGACACGAGGGCCAGCTTATCTCAGGGTTACGGATATCAGGATCAAGTGTATGCATAAAGACTAAGTAGATTTACAATGTTTAATATACATCAAACAACACTTGCAACAAAGACAATGAATGGTAAGAGACGTATGTGTGTCCGTAGTTTGGCTCTTCACAGGTGATGGCTTCACTTCCGGTATAGAGCCCGGTCTTCGGCTGGTAATGCCGTTAATTTATGTAACAGTTCCGATATCTAAATATCTGTCGCTTCCACACTCGGCTTTAACATTAGGCTATAATACACCTATTTAAACATTGGCAGGTATGGCCATCACAGTGCTATAATGCACACTTTAAAAGCTTAGCAAGAATTGCCGTCACAGTGGTATAATGCACACTTCAAAGATTTACAATACACAATATCATTAACTCCCTGCGTCCTAAGGACCCGGTCCACTGACGGCGGACTCGATGCTGTACAGCTACCGCTAACCACTGACACTATATGTATATGTATATGGACGTCATCAGCTCACGCCGGCAAACTATCCCAGTCGGCTCGTGCCCCAGCTTGTTATCTTGATCGTTCCGAACAGGATCTACGCCCCTGAGCTACACCTCTCACGGCTCCTTGTTCAGACATGAAGCGACTAGAACAATAACAAATATAATACCCTTGTGCTACGTCAATCTACTCGGCTCTTCGTACCACCTTATATTATAGCATTGTGGTACAACAACAAGACAATAGTTACCATAATGCTTAGACATAGATACACACACGTCTATGTAGAATCAATACACATGGTGACCTTCACGGTCTAAATATACAACGATTCCGTACCCATTATGACCTCATATGGTATATATATATATATACAAACTTAGAACCACTCGAGACCTATTACACCGCTCCTGCAATTTGAGAGTACATGACACCCCTTTCAACAACAGCTGATAACAACCCTGCCCCAGCCATATATTCAACACTGGATTCAACAGTAGTTATTAGTTAATTATTATGTATGTAATGAACAGTTGCTTTAGATGACGTTTCAGATAAAATAACCTAATGACAACTACGAACAATATAATATATAGTTACATACCCAAATCTGTCGCATGTACATTTCACAACAGTCAATTGTGATGTTCCGAAAGCAATGTCAGTGCACTGTGCGGGGTCGAATATATAGCGCCTTCACCTGAATACACGCACGATATTTCCATGAATTTTATCAGCCGATATGAAACATACCATATTGACTGCGCGTTCTTATCAGGCCCTGGAGGTTAATTTCACTGATAAAGGGAACAGTGATTTGAAAAGAATAGACCCAAATCTGCTAATACTAGTCGGATTTATATCAAATAAACGGGAATTTCCGTTATAAGTGATATAGAATAATACACCACTGTCCTTTATCTGGTATAGATACATTCGTCCCAATTTATGATAAAATCACTGAATAAATGTTTCAATGGTACGACAAAATGCTCTGAAATCCATTGATAAAGAGGCCCCAACTACACATTAGTTAAAATGGTCACTTTCATTTTGTTACAGTCCCCCACCGAGCAGTATTTCAGGTACGGACACTTGTATAGCACAACAGACCAGCACAAATAATCTCACCGACAGCTTAATCATATGAAATAATTCGACGACACCCGACTAGAACCACCAATATTCCGCAAGTTAGCTGGATAGTTTCATTCCATAAGTTTCCAGTCTCTGTTATGATAAGTTCATTTTGTTTTATATTTGCTTTTTTTGGATGGGGTGTTAAGTGGCACATACAGCTTAGGTCAGATGTCGGCTCTCCGGTTATTATTGGTAGAGGAAGAACCCGGGTCCCCCACCGAGCAGTAGTTCAGGTATGGACACCTGTGTATTACAACAGACCACATCACAAATCTCACCGACAGATTCCTCACGTGAACTAATTCGACGACACCCGACTAGAACCACCGATCTTCCGCAAGTTATCTGGATAGTTCCATCACATGAAATAATTCGACATTCGTTCACAAAGGGATTTGAACCTACCGGGATGAAAGGTAGGTGATTTGAAATCAACGTACGCAGCCACGGAGATCCCTGTTAGACTAGTTATATGGTGTAACCATGGAGATCCCTGTTAGAATAGTTATCTGGTGTAACCACGGAGATCCCTGTTAGAATAGTTATCTGGTGTAACCACGGAGATCCCTGTTAGAATAGTTATCGGGTCTAATTGATCGCTTACCTGGCGGTGGTGTATGTTGACTAATACATCACAGTCGTGGACAATCAACTCTATCACAGTGACCTGTTATGGATTGTTATATGCATTTCAACCTCAGATTATCACCAAGACCAAACACAATTTTGTTGTAATACATTTGCAGTTTTCAAGATCATCTATCTGGAATGCATTGCCTCACTCAGTGCAGAATACTCCAACTATCCAACAGTTCAATATTCGCTATTTATGGTGGAACAATAACAATATAAACTAATCACATATTTCTACTAGTTTTACTTCAGATGATATTGTACTACAGTCTTTGTGACGTGTGTGCATTACCATTGCTATATCTACTAGATTCTGTGAATGGCTGCCTTTAAGCTGTGCTCATACAAGATACCCATATAAATCATATCTGCACATAGTTATATAGATATATTGTCATACATTGTATTATTCCCGTTTTCCAGTCTACTAGACATATATTCCATATATCATTATATTTCATATGATATTATATATAGTGTTTCTACTGTTCAGCATTACCATTACTATATAATTCCACACTCTTGACCTATATACTTATCTTTTGATTGCATTTGATTTGTATATATGTTAAGGATCTCATGAATGATTAACTTCTGTTTAAACATTTCCCTCGTGTTTTGTACGTTTATTTATCGTCACTACCTGTTACCCATATGAGCGACGCCTCCTGAAGAGATCAGTCATTTTATATGTGGAGGATAGTGCATTATACAGACAGAGACCCATTCCAGAGTCTCCTCTGGTTATGTTAGGTGTACGGTATAAATCACAGACACGAAACCTCGGTTTAAAGTCCCATCTGAAAGACTCAACGGTAAATGTTATTAGGGTCAGACGGGGGATCGAACCTGCGATCCCTGGATTACCAGTCTAGTGTGTTACCACTGAACTACAGATCAGTCTGTGAGTTCTCTCGTAGTTTAAATTATTATTATTTATAATGACATTTACGCATGGATAACAAACTAAAGGATATACTGCTACCAGACTAAACTTGTATATTACTTACATAATTATAGTAACGGAAATGATGCGAATACTGCTATTTTAGAGGTATGCTTTCAGAGAAGTGTGTGTATCATGTGAGTACATGAAAGGCGTGGAGCAATGAAGAGCTATCGCTTGGAATATAGCACGACCTAATTATACAGTAGTACAGCATTAGGTCCAGCGTTTATGTTTCTTATGTGTGATAAAGCCGCTTAGCTGTGTTTTATGTCTTTGTAAGTATTATATGAACATATTGTATGTCTATTGACAATAAACAATTACTGTCCCCATATAAGAAATATCATATACGTATGTTTAAATCCACAATATTATAACGCTTAATTAGTCATGTTGTTAAATCTGGCACTACTACAAGTAATTGTTGTTGTTATTGTAGTAGTATTATATGAATACACATTTCCCCACAGCGCTGAAGCAGGTAATGTGTTGTGAACTATTGCGTGTGAACACTTTACAAAACGTATATCAAACACATAACTTCCTCATATTATCCAAACTTATGTTTTCAAACTATAACTATAATACAAATACCTTCGCAAAGTTCTTAAAGCTTTTTTCCCAATCGTTGTAATATAAATAACGTTTAATGTTACACGTGTAATAACACCAGTTTGGCACATCGCTACTATGAGTTTGGTGTATGATAACATGCTTAACCGCACGAGTTAGGTTTATGAATGTATGCATAACTGCACGAGGTTTCGTTATCGGTACATGCTTAATGAGATTTAGGTTTCAAGAATTATTTAATTGTCTAGAATTTCGATAATTTACGAAAACTAACAACAGCGATGTTAAAACACTATTCAATTTGCTTTTGCATGACGGACTATCGATGTTTGTGGGGGAGGGGGGGGGTATGGTAAAGGCATATTGAGTTATTAAATTACTATCAATAATTCCAACTCCTTAGGATTTGCGGATAAACCAGGGTCTTTCACCTACCGGAAATAGCATTATAAATGAGGAAGTTCAATTATTTATATTTGAATGGTGATTTACATGTGGTTACATGTGGTTACGTGCTGCTTAAACAATGAAATAGTTACACACCCATTACTGCAACACTTCTGTATCCCGAGGCAACTGGAATCGCTGGTACATCGGTCAACACATGCACCAAATTGAAACAACCGCCGTCGTGGACACCGACCGGACTTTTCTGCTGCGTAAAACGTACTATAAATCAGCACATTGGCCACATGGTATTACATTTATAGATCGTCACCGTGACCGATTGGTTAAGGTCGCTGACGTAAAATCACTTGTCCCATCCACCACTCTATGGTTCGAATTATGCAGTGCATGGAAGCTATCCAGCCGGCTTGCTGGAGGTCAATGGTTCTATCTGGGTGTCCGCCCGTGCCAGAGATAGTGCGCGAGGGACCATCCGATATCTACCTCCACCAATAACAGCTTGAGAGTCGCCACATGACATAAGCTGTTAGTGCGACATTAAACACACAACCAAAACATATTCATTTAGAGAAACTTGTTGGCCACGTCACAAAATATAGGGGTTCCTCGTCCTTGTTGTTATGGTTATTGTTGTTGACTTCAAATCATTTGTTCGTCACCAATATAGATTCGAATCGCACTGGGGATGTCGAATTATTCCATGGACGTTATCCAACGGAGTTATCCAACGGAGTTATCCAACGGATTTATCCAACGGAGTTATCCAACGGGTATAGGGAAGGTCGGTGGTACTATCAACCCGTACTTACTGCTCGGTTGGGACCCGAGGTCTTCCATCATCAATTACAGCTTGATAGTGCTCATATGACCTAAACTATTAGGATTTAAACCATACAATAACAAAGGTATATGGAACTTGTTTCATATGGACACACTCTAGATTTAAGCCTCAATGGTTGTCACACAATGTAACCCGGCGGGTCTCGTGATGTCGCATAGTGATGGTCTCAATGACCAGTTACTACTCCGTTCATATAGTTTATTATTCAATATCCATATATAATTACACCCAGAATATATCAACAACGTGTCTGTCCCTTTAGCCCCATGAGCTCCCAGTAAATATCTCCCCATCACACAATAGGCGAGTTGCCCGTGAGCTCCCAGTACATATCTCCACATCACACACTAGGCGAGTTGCTCGTGAGCTCCCAGTACATATCTTCCCTTCACACACTAGGTGAGTTGCCCGTGAGCTCCCAGTACATATCTTCCCTTCACACACTAGGCGAGTTGCCCGTGAGCTCCCAGTACATATCTTCCCATCACACACTAGGCGAGTTGCCCGTGAGCTCCCAGTACATATCTCCCCATCACACACTAGGCGAGTTGTCCGTGAGCTCCCAGTACATATCTCTCCATCACACACGAGGCGAGTAGCTCGTGATCTCCCAGTATATATCTTCCCCGTCACATACTAGGCGAGTTGCTCGTGAGCTCCCAGTATATATCTTCCCCGTCACACACTAGGCGAGTTGCTCGTGAGCTCCCAGTACATATCTTCCCCGTCACACACTAGGCGAGTTGCCCGTGAGCTCCCAGTACATATCTACCCATCACACACTAGGCGAGTTGCTCGTGAGCTCCCAGTACATATCTACACATCACACACTAGGCGAGTTGCTCGTGAGCTCCCAGTACATATCTCCCCGTCACACACTAGGCGAATTGCCCGTGAGCTCCCAGTACATATCTCCCCATCACACACTAGGCGAGTTGCTCATGAGCTCCCAGTACATATTTTCCCCATCACACACTAGGTGAGTTGTCCGTGAGCCCCCAGTACATATCTCCCATCACACACTAGGTGAGTTGTCCGTGAGCCGCCAGTACATATTTCCCATCACACACTAACGAGTTGCCCGTGACCTCCCAGTACATATCTCCCCATCACACACTAGGCGAGTTGCTCGTGAGCTCCCAGTACATATCTCCCCATCACACACTAGGCGAGTTGCCCGTGAGCTCCCAGTACATATCTCCCCATCACACACTAGGCGAGTTGCCCGTGAGCTCCCAGTACATATCTCCCCATCATACACTAGGCGAGTTGCCCGTGAGCTCCCAGTACATATCTCCCCATCACACACTAGGCGAGTTGCCCGTGAGCTCCCAGTACATATCTCCCCATCACACACTAGGCGAGTTGCCCGTGAGCTCCCAGTACATATCTCCCCATCACACACTAGGCGAGTTGCCCGTGAGCTCCCAGTACATATCTCCCCATCACACACTAGGCGAGTTGTCCGTGAGCTCCCAGTAATATCTCCCATCACACACTAGGCGAGTTGCCCGTGAGCTCCCAGTACATATCTCCCCATCACACACTAGGCGAGTTGCCCGTGAGCTCCCAGTACATATCTCCCCATCACACACTAGGCGAGTTGCCCGTGAGCTCCCAGTACATATCTAACTACATCACATGATCACACTAGCTACTGATGTTGATGGAATGTCAGGTATGTATAAATCTTATAGTAACTGACACATTCCTCAATGACATCCTATGATCATATGATCACACTAGCTACTGATGTTGATGGAAGGTCATGTATATAACTGATACATTCCTCAATGACATCCTATGATCACACTAGCTACTGATGTTGATGGAAGGTCGGGTATGTATAAATCTTATAGTAACTGACACATTCCTCAACGACATCCTATGATCACACTAGCTACTGATGTCGATGGAAGGTCAGGTATGTATACATCTTATAGTAACTGACACATTCCTCAATGACATCCCATGATCACAATAGCTACTGATGTTGATGGAAGGTCGGGTATGTATACATCTTATAGTAACTGACACATTCCTCAATGACATCCTATGATCACACTAGCTACTGATGTTGATGGAAGGTCGGGTATGCATACATCTTATAGTAACTGACACATTCCTCAATGACATCACATGATCACACTAGCTACTGATGTTGATGGAAGGCCAGGTATGTATAAATCTGATAGTAACTGACACATTCCTCAATGACATCCTATTGAGTATTGAATGGAGACTATATAATATAATTACACTATATTTAATCAACGTATTTAAAACATGAAATCACAAAACAGTTTATTAAAATCATAATAAATATAGATATAAAGATACAAATATACATAAGTTTTGAGCACTGAAATGAAAAAAAGTGAACTGCTGTGCAGATTAAGATCGAGAGTGAAGTGAACTAATTAACAGCTATTTCTTTTAAAAGCTAAACAAAAAAAAACATTCAAATACTCAACAAACATAAAATAAGACATACAGTATTTACAATGGTACGAATAGCGTCGTTGACGTATATTAAAACAGGATTAGGCATCTTGCTCATTAGGGTAAGGATAAGCAGTACAATAAGTTGATCACTTATTTGTGTTCATACATTTAGACAGTTCTAATATATAAATGGCACACTGTA
>CM026386.1:90146778-90159708 GCA_014843695.1 Archivesica marissinica
GCGACTATAAACAAAACTACAACGACGTCATTATCAGTAAGGGTGTTTGACCATGTTTCAAGAATGATATTTTGGGAATATAAATGTTTTATCCCACATAAAGGGTCGATTGAAAACATATTTTGTCGGAAATAATTAGTTTAAACGTTATTTATTTCAGTATTTTTACATGTAATTAAGAAATGAACATATTATATATGATTTAACAGCAGTAGACTGATAGAGATTACAACGAAATAAAACGTATATATGTTCTGCCTTCTCGGAAATAATTGCAATATTTCTTCTATTATGAACTAATAAGATGCAACCAAATTAAGCATTGGTTGGTTATTTCAATAACAAAGCAAAGAACAACATTGAGTCGGTTTTATCTATAACATGTGCCTGCCTCAATGTATAGGCGTCTGTTGGACTAATTGCTATATTTATCCTGAATCTAAGTGAATAGTTTATTGCATTTTGGGCAAATCCATGTAGCGTTATTCCCAGAACGTGTTGTGTTATTCCCAGAACGTGTTGTATTATTCCCAGAGCTTGTGTTATTCCAAGCCATAGTGTGTTATTCCTAGCCATATTGTGTTATTCCCAGCCATATTGTGTTATTCCAAGCCATATTGTGTTATTCCCAGCCATATTGTGTTATTCCTAGCCATATTGTGTTATTCCCAGCCATATTGTGTTATTCCCAGCCACATTGTGTTATTCCTAGCCATATTGTGTTATTCCTAGTCATATTGTGTTATTCCCAGCCATATTGTGTTATTCCTAGCCATATTGTGGTATTCCCAGCCAAATTGTGTTATTCCAAGCCATGTTGTGTTATTCCAAGCCATATTGTGTTATTCCCAGCCATATTGTGTTTATTCCCAGCCATATTGTGTTATCCTAGCCATATTGTGTTATCCCGCCATATTGTGTTATTCCAAGCCATATTGTGTTATTCCCATCCATATTGTGTTATTCCAAGCCATATTGTGTTATCCAAGCCAATTGTGTTATTCCAAGCCAATTGTGTTATTCCTGCCATATTGTAATATTCCAGCCATATTGTGTTAGTCACAAATATTGTGTGTTATTCCCAGCCATATTGTGTTATTCCCAGCCATATTGTGGTTTTCCCAGCCATATTGTGTTATTCCCAGCCATATTGTGTTATTCCCAGCAATATTGTGTTATTCCCAGCCATATTGTGTTATTCCCAGCCATATTGTGTTATTCCCAGACATATTGTGTTATTCCCAGCCATATTGTGTTATTCCAGCCATATTGTGTTATTCCCAGCCATATTGTGTTATTCCCAGCCATATTGTGTTATTCCCAGCCATATTGTGTTATTCCAAGCCATATTGTGTTATTCCCAGCCATATTGTGTTATTCCAAGCCATATTGTGTTATTCCCAGCCATATTGTGTTATTCCAAGCCATATTGTGTTATTCCCAGCCATATTGTGTTATTCCAAGCCATATTGTGCTATTCCCAGCCATATTGTATTATTCCCAGCCATAATGTGTTATTCCAAGCCATATTGTGTTCCTCCCAGCCATATTGTGTTATTGAAGATGGCTCTAGTTTCAAATTGTGCTATATTTCAGTATATTGTTGGTCGTGTCCTCAAGATGTTACGCGTGTTTATGCAAGGAATGGCAGTAGGGCAGTGCTTGCCTTTCAGATCACAATACAACCAGAATCAGATATCATTCAGTATTATATAACAGCTTATAATGGAACTAACCTCTATACAGCAATATTTTACAATGAAGTATTAGAAGCTACTCGGCAGTATTTAAACTCAACGTTCATTGGAAATGCTGTCACTGGAAACTTTACTATACAAACTAACAATGTACAGACAACGGATGCTGGTGTTTATAGGCTGCAACATTTAGTATCAGCCTTCGCTACTGATAAATGCTCTACTTTATATATATTGGGTAAGTAAAATATACAATCCTTAACTACTGATAAACGCTCTACTATATATATATATTGAATAAGTAAACTATACCATCCTTAACTACTGATAAATGCTCTATATTGTATATATTGGGTAAGTAAAATATACAATCCTTAACTACTGATAAATGCTCTACTTTGTATATATTAGGTAAGTAAAATATACCATCCTTAACTACTGATAAATGCTCTACTTTGTATATATTGGGTAAGTAAAATATACCATCCTTTACTACTGATAAATGCTCTATATTGTATATATTGGGTAGGTAAAATATGCAATCCTTAACTACTGATAAATGCTCTACTTTGTATATATTAGGTAAGTAAAATATACAATCCTTAACTACTGATAAATGCTCTACTTTATATATATTAGGTAAGTAAAGTATACAATCCTTAACTACTGGTAAATGCTATACTTTGTATATATTGGGTAAGTAAAATATACAATCCTTAACTACTGATAAATGCTCTACTTTGTATATATTGGGTAAGTAAAATATACAATCCTTAACTACTGATAAATGCTCTACTTTGTATATATTAGGTAAGTAAAATATACAATCCTTAACTACTGATAAATGCTCTATATTGTATATATTGGGTAGGTAAAATATACAATCCTTAACTACTGATAAATGCTCTATATTGTATATATTGGGTAGGTAACGTATACAATCCTTAACTACTGATAAATGCTCTATATTGTATATATTAGGTAAGTAAAATATACCATCCTTAACTACTGATAAATGCTCTATATTGTATATATTGGGTAGGTAACGTATACAATCCTTAACTACTGATAAATGCTCTATATTGTATATATTAGGTAAGTAAAATATACCATCCTTAACTACTGATAAATGCTCTACTTTGTATATATTAGGTAAGTAAAATATACCATCCTTAAATACTGATAAATGCTCTACTTTGTATATATTAGGTAAGTAAAATATACCAACCTTAACTACTGATAAATGCTCTACTTTGTATATATTGGGTAAGTAAAATTACAATCCTTAACTACTGATAAATGCTCTATATTGTATATATTGGGTAAGTAAAATATACAATCCTTAACTACTGATAAATGCTCTACTTTGTATATATTAGGTAAGTAAAATATACCATCCTTAACTACTGATAAATGCTCTATTTGTATATATTAGGTAAGTAAAATATACAATCCTTACACTACTGATAAATGCTCTACTTTGTATATATTAGGTAAGTAAAATATACAATCCTAACTACTGATAATGCTCTACTTTGTATATATTAGGTAAGTAAAATATACAATCTTAACTACTGATAAATGCTCTACTTTGTATATATTAGGTATTTAAAATATACAATCCTTAACTACTGATAAAATGCTCTATTATGTTATATTGGGTAGGTAAATATACAATCCTTAACTACTGATAAATGCTCTATATGTATAATTGGGTAGGTAAGATACAATCCTTAACTACTGATAAAATGCTCTATTTGTATATATTAGGTAAGTAAAATATACCTCCTTAACTACTGATAAATGCTCTATATTGTATATATTGGGTAGGTAAACGTATACAACCTTAAACTACTGATAAATGCTCTATATTGTTATATTAGGTAAGTAAAATATACCATCCTTAACTACTGATAAATGCTCTACTTTGTATATATTAGGTAAGTAAAATATACCATCCTTAAATACTGATAAATGCTCTACTTTGTATATATTAGGTAAGTAAAATATACCATCCTTAACTACTGATAAATGCTCTACTTTGTATATATTGGGTAAGTAAAATATACAATCCTTAACTACTGATAAATGCTCTATATTGTATATATTGGGTAAGTAAAATATACAATCCTTAACTACTGATAAATGCTCTACTTTGTATATATTAGGTAAGTAAAATATACCATCCTTAACTACTGATAAATGCTCTATTTGTATATATTAGGTAAGTAAAATATACAATCCTTCACTACTGATAAATGCTCTACTTTGTATATATTAGGTAAGTAAAATATACAATCCTTAACTACTGATAAATGCTCTACTTTGTATATATTAGGTAAGTAAAATATACAATCCTTAACTACTGATAAATGCTCTACTTTGTATATATTAGGTATTTAAAATACTGGAACTTGAAACAATAATCATCATAGGGTACCCTTTGATAGCATTGTTGGAGATGTTGACATATAGTTAGGTATATTTCATTCTAATGATAAATATTTCTTTAATAGAAGATATAATAGTCCAAAATCGAAGCAATTGTTCATTAAAGGATGTACGTGTCCGTGGATAAATGGTCAGTGTGACAGCTACATTTGGGTCTTGATTCATGATAAATTGCACGGAAATATATTGAGACACTTAGATTACCCGTATTAATGTGATGGTAAGTTAGTTACATATCTAGCTAGGGATTCAAGAATTCACTCACCAACTTGTCATGATGAGTAATCATTTAAAATTCTACACTGATTGTCCGACAGGTTGTCCGAAAGGTTGAGCCATTTGTCAGCTGTATAATGAAATATTCTGTCTGAAATTTTAAATTGTGAAATCTAAATATTTGAAATACAGCTGTGGCATTATTACAATTGTTAGTGAAAGTCTACTACCTGAGAGTAAATACTCAGGTATCTAGTAGCTTTTCACAAACGTACATGTCCGTGTGCACGTAGTATTTGCCTAATAAAAACCGTTCGGATTATATATTTCATTTGGATCGTGTTCAAATGAGATCACAATATATATTTTGTAAAACCTTCAAGGTTCATTTCGATATTCGACCATTTCTATAATTATATGTGGCCATTATTGTCGAATTGCAGGTCAATATGTTAGCTTAAAGAATATCCTTTGTTTATCTCGGCCACTTTGTTCCACTAACAATTTTTACCCGCAAAATAATGGTGTGATTTTCTCAAATAGTTACTATGGGAAAGATTTCAATAACTTTGCAAAATCTGTGACATTTCGCAGCAATATCCGAAGAGTAACATTTTTTCATATCTCATAATTTCATGAAATATGGTATGAGGTCACCACTCATGTAACATCCTATATATGTGTAAAAACTGGCAGGTAGGTATATCCATCTGCTGGCTGGAGACAGCACTATCGATATATCAAATAATATTAAAACAGGGCCAAGGTACCATAGTAACGAAGTGTCTGTATCTCATTGGCAGAAGGCGTGGCTCCAAAATGGAATGGTCATGAACTTATTTTAAATGAACATTGGATTATAGATTAAAGTAAAGGAAATATATTAATGTATCGGTTTAATAAATCAATCTATTTTAATAACTTGATTTGATAAATCGCTACTTAGTTATTATTGTTATTAATAATAAATATCATCACTCATTCTAAATATTCAATCTATTGAAGGTATCCCGACACAGCCAAACATTCAATCTAGCAATGATCCGTCAGTTGGAGATGATGCTACACTTACATGTGAAAGTACATCCACTACTGTACCAACAAATCACAGTCTGAGTCGATCGTACAACTGGAATGTGGACAATTCTGCAGTCACTTCAAGTGGACGATACTCGCTATCGGGAAACACACTTGTAGTCTCTAATGTTGCAAAAATAGACAAGGATTTGAAGTTAACCTGCACTTCTACAGAAGTCGTCACAAATGGCTACACGTCAGATAGTAGTGGAGAGTATTCTATCAATGTATTATGTAAGTACAAAGTATGATAATACATTAGATAGTAGTGGAGAGCATTCCGTTAATGTCCTATTTAATAAGTACAAAGTATGGTCATACATCATATAGTAGTGGAGAGTATTCCGTCAATGTCCTATGTAAGCACAACGTATGGTTATACATCAGCTAGTAGTGGAGAGTATTCCGTCAATGTCCTATGTAAGTACAACGTATGGTAATACATCAGATAGTAGTGGAGAGGATTCCGTCAATGTCCTATGTAAGTACACCGTATGGGTATACATTAGATAGTAGTGGATAGTATTCTATCAATGTATTATGTAAGTACAAAGTATGGTCATACATCATATAGTAGTGGAGATTATTACGTCAATGTCCTATGTAAGTATAACGTATGGTTCTACATCATATAGTAGTGGAGAGTATTCCGTCAATGTCCTATGTAAGTACACCGTATGGTTATACATTAGATAGTAGTGGATAGTGTTCCGTCAATGTCCTATGTAAGTACACCGAATGGTTATACATCAGATAGTAGTGGAGAGCATTCCGTCAATGTCCTATGTAAGCACAACGTATGGTTATACATCAGATAGTAGTGGATAGTATTCCGTCAATGTCCTATGTAAGTACACCGTATGGTTATACATCATATAGTAGTGGACAGTATTATATCAATGTACTATGTAAGTACACAGTATGGTCATACATCATATAGTAGTGGAGAGTATTCTGTCAATGACCTATATAAGCACAAAGTATGGTCATACATCAGGTAGTAGTGGAGACATTCTGTAAATGACCTATATAGGCACAAAGTATGGTCATACATCAGGTAGTAGTGGATATATTCTATCAATGACCTATATAAGCACAAAGTATGGTCATACATCAGGTAGTTGTGGATATATTCTATCAATGACCTATATAAGCACAAAGTATGGTCATACATCAGGTAGTTGTGGAGAGTATTCTGTCAATGACCTATATAAGCACACATTATGGTCATACATCAGCTAGTAGTGAAGATATTCTGTCAATGACATATATAAGCACGCAGTTTGGTCATACATCAGGTAGTAGTGGAGATATTCTGTCAATGACCTATATAAGCACAAAGTATGGCCATACATCAGATAGTAGTGGATAGTATTATGTCAATGACCTATATAAGCACACATTATGGTCATACATCAGCTAGTAGTGGAGATATTCTGTCAATGACCTATATAAGCACAAAGTATGGGCATACATCAGGTAGTAGTGGATATATTATATCAATGACCTATATAAGCACAAAGTATGGACATACATCATGTAGTAGTGGATATATTATATCAATGACCTATATAAGCACAACGTATGGTCATACAACAGGTAGTAGTGGATATATTCTGTCAATGACCTATATAAGTACAAAGTATGGTCATACATCAGATAGTAGTGGATATATTCTGTCAATGATCTGTATAAGCACAAAGTATGGTCATACATCAGGTAGTAGTGGATATATTCTGTCAATGTCCTATATAAGCACAAATTATCAATACAGCAGATTGAGTGTAAGTGACATACACTTTCTTATCTGCAAATGTTGCACTTTGATAAAAGCACAACATGTTATTTGTTATTGATTTACTTGTTAAATTTCCAAACTTAATGCCTATGACTACATTGTTGCAGATCCAACCGGAAACTACAACAACAGTGTACTTCATACTTCACATTCCAAATGCTAAGTAGTATGTGTTTATGGACGATTGTTTTACGTTGCATTTAACAACACTAAAGGAAAACGTATTTATAAATTGGTTCCTGCTTGATCCTTTGCAGTATGTAGTTATGTATGTCGTTGTTTATTATATGTAACTTACCGGTATGTTTTACCATAAATATTCTTTAAATCAACCTCAAACCCAAACATGCCTACTTTTCAAACAATGCCAATATAGAGGGGAAATCAATTCAACCAATTATTTATTGTTAATCAACATACTCCTACATTTAGACGGACCAGATGTTGTTACACTAACCCCTTCAAACACAAACTACATAGTGGACCAGGCTACAACATTAACCGATGTAAAATGTTATGCTGATTGCAACTCTGTATGTACATACAAGTGGACAAAACAGGGACAGACCACTCCAGTCAGCAATACAGACACATTGCCATTGGGCAGCATAGACACGTCGTATATTGGTGCTTACACATGCACTGCTACCAACGCAGACCGAGCAGTTACCAAGAACTCACCTCAAGTACGACTCAATGTTAGATGTAAGTATAAGATTTATCTAGTAATTAAGTTGGAACTTCATGAACGTAGCATTAGTATTAAGTGGCAGTTGGGAATTTCATATGAAATTAATGGGAATTATAGTGACATAATATTATATTACATGTACGTCGCACTTTGATGCAAGACAAACCAAATCTACACAGATATCAACGGTAAATTATATTGCTGATATTTCTTAGCATTATACATTGATCTCCACCATAGAATATATTGCTGATAGTCCTTAGCATTATACATATATCTCAACCATACAATATATTGCTGATATTCCTTAGCATTATACATTGATCTCAACCATATAATATATTGCTGATATTCCTTAGCATTATACATTGATCTCAACCATACAATATATTGCTGATATTCCTTAGCATTATACATTGATCTCAACCATATAATATATTGCTGATAGTCCTTAGCATTTTACATTGATATCAACCATAGAATATATTGCTGATATTCCTTAGCATTATATTTTGATCTCAACCATATAAACATATTGCTGATATTCCTTAGCATTATACATTGATCTCAACCATATAATATATTGCTGATAGTCCTTAGCATTATACATAGTTCGCAGTCATAGAATATATTGCTGATATTCCTTTGCATTATACATATATCTCAGTCATAGAATATATTGCTGATATTCCTTAGCATTATACATTGATCTCAACCATACAATATATTGCTGATAGTCCTTAGCATTATACATAGTTCTCAGTCATAGAATATATTGCTGATATTCCTTTGCATTATACATATATCTCAGTCATAGAATATATTGCTGATATTCCTTAGCATTATACATTGATATGTTGTGGTAGTGTTCGTATCCCAGCATTATACATTGATATGTTGTGGAAGTTTTCCTATCCAAGCATTATACATTGATATGTTGTGGTAGTTTTCCTATCCCAGCATATCAAACGTAGGGTAAGATACAAATTGAATGCTTACCTAATTTGGAATTTATGTTTTATATTAGTATCAATGTCTTATGTTATGAAACGTAGCATGTGGAATATGTACATGTATGATGGACGTCTAGTGTTCTATTTATACTGGACTTAACTACAACAATCACTACCATATTATAGATTATTAGAAATATAACTTCTATTACAAACACTGGGACAACTGACGGAGTTGCTATGTGATGAGAATATTTCTGGAGCTATGATGCAATGTGCAATATTCTTGATATTTCACTGAATAGTCAGTATCGATTCTCGATTTATTCCATCAATGATTATCGATACACGATACATTCTATAATAAATTCAAATACAAATATTTATATAATACTGTTTGGAGTTTTTTAACAATAGGCTTATACGAGCAGATATTATTAATATATACGTTTTACATTGAATTTTCGACTTGTAAATAGATAAATAAATAAAGTTGTGTCGCCGTAGCCCGAGATTGCACACATTATTTTTGTGTTAGTAGTCCTATACTCGACCAACGGAGCTATTGCTATTAATGACTAAGCTAAAGAGCCAAAACAGTCAAATAATTAGTATTATAATTATACTACTTTTGTCTACAAGAAGTTAGAAAATGACAAAACTGTTTAAATAACATACCTCATCATAGTGAAGCCAAAATTCAAATTGTGTGTTCTACAGTACATTAACTAGATATACATAGTGCATTAACTAGATAAACAAAGTGCATTAACTAGATATACACAGTGCATTAACTAGATACACACAGTACATTAACTAGATACACGCAGTACATTAACTAGATACACACAGTACATTAACTAGATACACACAGTACATTAACTAGATACACACAGTACATTAACTAGATACACACAGTGCATTAACTAGATACACACAGTACATTAACTAGATACACACAGTACATTAACTAGATACACGCAGTACATTAACTAGATATACACACTACATTAACTAGATACACACAGTACATTAACTAGATACACACAGTGCATTAACTAGATACACACAGTACATTAACTAGATACACACAGTGCATTAACTAGATACACGCAGTGCATTAACTAGATACACACAGTACATTAACTAGATACACACAGTACATTAACTAGATACACACAGTGCATTAACTAGATACACACAGTGCATTAACTAGATACACACAGTACATTAACTAGATATACATAGTGCATTAGGTAGCTACACACAGTACATTAAATAGATACACACAGTACATTAACTAGATAAACACAGTGCATTAACTAGATATACACAGTGCATTAACTAGATACACACAGTACATTAACTAGATATACATAGTGCATTAACTAGATAAACACAGTGCATTAACTAGATATACACAGTGCATTAACTAGATATACACAGTGCATTAACTAGATATACACAGTACATTAAATAGATATACACAGTGCATTAAATAGATATACACAGTGCATTAACTAGATATACACAGTGCATTAACTAGATACACACAGTGCATTAACTAGATATACATAGTGCATTAAATAGATATACACAGTGCATTAACTAGATACACACAGTGCATTAACTAGATATACACAGTGCATTAAATAGATATACACAGTGCATTAACTAGATACACACAGTACATTAACTAGATATACATAGTGCATTAACTAGATACACACAGTGCATTAACTAGATACACACAGTGCATTAACTAGATACACACAGTGCATTAACTAGATACACACAGTGCATTAACTAGCTACACACAGTGCATTAACTAGATACACACAGTGCATTAACTAGCTACACACAGTGCATTAACTAGATACACACAGTGCATTAACTAGATACACACAGTGCATTAACTAGCTACACACAGTACATTAACTAGCTACACATAGTACATTAACTAGCTACACACAGTGCATTAACTAGATACACACAGTGCATTAACTAGATACACACAGTGCATTAACTAGATACACACAGTGCATTAACTAGATACACACAGTACATTAACTAGATACACACAGTACATTAACTAGATACACGCAGTACATTAACTAGATATACACACTACATTAACTAGATACACACAGTACATTAACTAGATACACACAGTGCATTAACTAGATACACACAGTACATTAACTAGATACACACAGTGCATTAACTAGATACACGCAGTGCATTAACTAGATACACACAGTACATTAACTAGATACACACAGTACATTAACTAGATACACACAGTGCATTAACTAGATACACACAGTGCATTAACTAGATACACACAGTACATTAACTAGATATACATAGTGCATTAGGTAGCTACACACAGTACATTAAATAGATACACACAGTACATTAACTAGATACACACAGTACATTAACTAGATACACACAGTACATTAACTAGATACACACAGTGTATTAACTAGATACACACAGTACATTAACTAGATACACACAGTGCATTAACTAGATACACACAGTACATTAAATAGATACACACAGTGCATTAACTAGATACACACAGTACATTAAATAGATACACACAGTGCATTAACTAGATACACACAGTACATTAAATAGATACACACAGTGCATTAACTAGATATACACACAGTGCATTAACTAGATACACACAGTGCATTAACTATATGCATGCAGTGCATTAACTAGTTACGTACACAGTACATTAACCAGATACACGCACAGTACATTAACTAGATAATTATATCATTCCTCATTCATGATTTGACCAAATATCATGCCATTATCGTATTCACAGAGAAGGACCTGGAAACATGGTTCCTATGTCAGTAGTTCAAACTTGTGACAGATGTTTTAAATAGAAATTTACATTGCATATTCAATAGACAATATTAAGGAAATTGGAAGCGTCTATGACTAGTCTCTAAAATACTTGGTTTTATACAATGGTACAGTTTATGACATGCTAGAATGTGTATGGTTTTGTATAATATATTGTACACTCTGCAATATTGATTGGTTTTGGTTTTATACCAATTAATCTTAATAATAAAATTAACCAGCATTATCCTCGCTAAGGACATACCATGAATGATCAGTAACAGGTCAAGGTGTGTATAACCGCATGATGTTCAACCCAGTTGATTTTTGAAAAATGTGTCAAACTTTGTCCGGACTTGCTCTGTTTTGAACATTTTAAAACACACATATTGCCATACTTGTTCAAATAAACACCTGACTATGTATAAATACCTGCTGTTACTCAATAATCATGTTTCCTCTTGAGTGACTTATCTGTGTTCCAACATAGTTCTATGTCAAGTAAACTACCAGCCACCCATCTGCACTTCGCAACATGCAATCTACCGTACCAATACTTAGCTTGGCAACACCTACAATATCAACTAATATTGATGAACAGCGACAAAACTGTATGTACAATATTCGTAAATGAAGTGTACTCGACAATTATTGATTTATTATGTGGAATCTTGATACTTTCACTAGATTCCATACATTGATAAATTAAAGGTGAATAAAATCGCACAAAGATGAACATATATTAATTGACATATATCCAGAATGCACATTCTTCTTTATTTTAATCCTTAAGTTGTGCTTAACTGTTTTGCTAAATCTTAACAGTGAAGTAGGACTTTCTGAAAACTATTAGCCATACTCTGGAAGGTTTTCCATTCGATTGTACATTACAGTGGAGGCAATCATGCGATTTTGTCGTGTAGAGGTAAGACAATTCCGATTAGCCACAATTAATTATACTTATGTGCAAGGAGTGAGATATATCGCCAAGTCTGTATGAACACTCGTTATGATCACACAGCATTATTCAATAGGTGTGAATGCTTTGTTCCAAACATGGTACTTGGTCTTGTTTTGCATGAATTAGTCATGTCAACAAATATCGTATACGATGTTTTGCATGCGACGTTTGTTTGCTTAATTATTTAGTGTATGTGGGAAGCACTGGGGGAGAAACAT
>CM026386.1:90160708-90184103 GCA_014843695.1 Archivesica marissinica
ATAGTCAAGTGAAATGCCTAGTTTGGTAGCATACTGCCTACATAGTCAAGGAAATGCCTAGTTTTGTAGCATACTGCTTGCATAGTCTAGGGACTGCATACTGCTTGCATAGTCTAGGGAATAACTAGTTTGGTAGCATACTGATTTCATAGTCTAGGGAAATGCCTAGTGTGGTAGCATACTGCTTGCATTGTCTAGGGAATGACTAGTGTGGTAGCATACTACTTGCATAGTCTAGAGAAATGCCTAGGTTGTAGCATACTGAAAGATATTCTATGGAAATACAAGTGTGTAGCATACTGCTTGCATATTCTAGTTAATAGACTAGTTTGGTAGCATACTGCTTGCATGGTCTAGGGAATGCCTAGTGTGGTAGCATACTGCTTGCATAGTCTAGTGAATGCCTAGTGTGGTAGCATACTGCTTGCATATTCTAGGGAAATACCTAGTGTGGTAGCATACTGCTTGCATATTCTAGGAAAATACCTAGTGTGGTAGCATACTGCTTACATAATCTATGGAATGCCTAGTGTGGTAGCATATTGCGTGCATAATCTAGGGAATGCCTAGTGTGGTAGCATACTGCTTGCATAGTCTAGGGAAATGTCTATTGTGTAGCATACTGCTTGCCTAATCTAGGGAATGCCTAGTTTGGTCTCATACTGCTTGCATAGTCTAGGGAATGGCTAGTGTGGTAGCATACTGCTTGCATAGTCTCGTGAAATGCCTAGTGTGGTAGCATACTGCTTGCATAGTCGCGGGAAATACCTAGTGTGTTAGCATACTCTTGCAAGTAATAGGGAAATGCACTAGTGTGGTAACATACTGCTTGCATAGTCTAGGGAATACCTAGTGTGGTAGCATACTGCTTGCATAGTCTAGGTAAATGACTAGTGTGGTAGCATACTGCTTGCATAGTCTAGGAATGACTATTGTGGTAGCATACTGCTTGCATATTCCTAGGGAAATGCCTATTGTGGTAGCATACTGCCTTGATATTCTAGGAAATGACTATGTGGTATCATACTGATTGCATAGTCTAGGCAAAACCTAATGTGGTACGCATAATGCTTGCATAATCTAGGAAACCTAGTGTGGTAGCATACAGCTTGCATTCTAGGAAATGCCTAGTGTGGTAGCATACTGCTTGCATATTCTAGAAATACCTATGTGGTAGCATACTGCTTGCATAACCTAGGGAAATGCGTATCTTGGTAGCATACTGCTTGCATAGTAAGGAAATGCCTAGTGTGGTAGCATACTGCTTGCATATCTAGGGAAATGCCTAGTTTAGATACTGCCTGCATAGTCAAGGGAAATACCTATTGGTGCATACTCTTGCATAATCTAGGGAATGCTAGTGTTGGTAGCATACTGCTTGCATATTCTAGGGAATGCCTAGTGTGGTAGCATATTGCTTGCATAGTCTAGGGAAATGCCTAGTGTGGTAGCATACTGCTTGCATAGTCTAGGGAATGACTAGTGTTGTAGCATACTGCTTGCATAGTCTAGGGAAATGACTAGTGTGGTAGCATACTGCTTGCATAGTCTAGGGAAATGCCTAGTGTGGTAGCATACTGCTTGCATAGTCTAGGGAATGACTAGTGTGGTAGCATACTGCTTGCATAGTCTAGGGAAATGCCTAGTGTGGTAGCATACTGCTTGCATAGTCTAGGGAAATGCCTAGTGTGGTAGCATACTGCTTGCATAGTCTAGGGAAATGCCTAGTGTGGTAGCATACTGATTGCATAGTCTAGGGAAATGCCTAATGTGGTAGCATACTGCTTGCATAGTCTAGGGAAATGCCTAGTGTGGTAGCATACTGCCTGCATAGTCAAGGAAAATGCCTAGTTTGGTAGCATACTGCTTGCATAGTCTAGGGAATGCCTAGTGTGGTAGCATAATGCTTGCATAGTCTAGGGAAATACCTAATGTGGTAGCATACTGCTTGCATAGTCTAGGGAATGCCTAGTGTGGTAGCATACTGTTGCAATACTAGGGAATGCCTAGTGTGGTAGCATACCCACAAACAATGCTTGCATAGTCTAGGGAAATGCCTAGTGTGGTAGAATACTGCTTGCATAGTCTAGGGAATGCCTAGTGTGGTAGCATACTGCTTGCATAGTCTAGGGACATACCTAGTGTGGTAGCATACTGCTTGCATAGTCTAGTGACATACATAGTGTGGTAGCATACTGCTTGCATAGTCTATGGAATGCCTATTGTGGTAGCATACTGCTTGCATAGTCTAGGGACATACATAGTGTGGTAGCATACTGCTTGCATAGTCTATGGAATGCCTAGTGTGGTAGCATACTGCTTGCATAGTCTAGGGACAAACATAGTGTGGTAGCATACTGCTTGCATAGTCTAGGGAAATGCCTAGTGTGGTAGCATACTGCTTGCATAGTCTAGGGAAATGCCTAGTGTGGTAGCATACTGCTTGCATAGTCTAGGAAATACCTAGTGTGGTAGCATACTGCTTGCATAGTCTAGGGAAATACCTAGTGTGGTAGCATACTGCTTGCATAGTCTAGGGAAATGCCTAGTGTGGTAGCATACTGCTTGCATAATCTAGGGAAATGCCTAGTGTGGTAGCATACTGCTTGCATAGTCTAGGGAAATGCTAGTGTGGTAGCATAGTATATCTAGGAATCCTAGTGTGGTAGCATACTGCTTGCATAGTCTAGGGAAATGCCTAGTGTGGTAGCATACTGCTTGCATAGTCTAGGGAATGCCTAGTGTGGTAGCATACTGCTTGCATATCTAGGGAAATGCCTAGTGTGGTAGCATACTGCTTGCATAGTCTAGGGAAATGCCTAGTGTGGTAGCATACTGCTTGCATAGTCTAGGGAATGCCTAGTGTGGTAGCATACTGCTTGCATAGTCTAGGGAATACCTAGTGTGGTAGCATACTGCTTGCATAGTCTAGGGAAATGCCTAGTGTGGTAGCATACTGCTTGCATAGTCTAGGGAAATGCCTAGTGTGGTAGCATACTGCTTGCATAGTCTAGGGAAATGCCTAGTGTGGTAGCATACTGCTTGCATAGTCTAGGGAAATGCCTAATGTGGTAGCATACTGCTTGCATAGTCTAGTGAAATGCCTAGTGTGGTAGCATACAGCTTGCATAGTCTAGGGAAATGCCTAGTGTGGTAGCATACTGCTTGCATAGTCTAGGGAAATGCCTAGTGTGGTAGCATACTGCTTGCATAGTCTAGGGAAATGCCTAGTGTGGTAGCATACTGCTTGCATAGTCTAGGGAAATGCCTAGTGTGGTAGCATACTGCTTGCATAGTCTAGGGAAATGCCTAGTGTGGTAGCATACTGCTTGCATAGTCTAGGGAATGCCTAGTGTGGTAGCATACTGCTTGCATAGTCTAGGGAAATGCCTAGTGTGGTAGCATACTGCTTGCATAGTCTAGGGAAATGCCTAGTGTGGTAGCATACTGCTTGCATAGTCTAGGGAAATGACTAGTGTGGTAGCATACTGCTTGCATAGTCTAGGGAAATACCTAGTGTGGTAGCATACTGCTTGCATAGTCTAGGGAATGCCTAGTGTGGTAGCATACTGCTTGCATAGTCTAGGGAAATGCCTAGTGTGGTAGCATACTGCTTGCATAGTCTAGGAAATGCCTAGTGTGGTAGCATACTGCTTGCATAGTCTAGGGAAATGCCTAGTGTGGTAGCATACTGCTTGCATAGTCTAGGGAAATGCCTAGTGTGGTAGCATACTGCTTGCATAGTCTAGGGAAATGCCTAGTGTGGTAGCATACTGATTGCATAGTCTAGGGAAATGCCTAATGTGGTAGCATACTGCTTGCATAGTCTAGTGAAATGCCTAGTGTGGTAGCATACTGCTTGCATAGTCTAGGGAAATGCCTAGTGTGGTAGCATACTGCTTGCATAGTCTAGGGAAATGCCTAGTGTGGTAGCATACTGCTTGCATATTCTAGGGAAATACCTAGTGTGGTAGCATACTGCTTGCATAGTCTAGGGAAATGCATAGTGTGGTAGCATACTGCTTGCATAGTCTAGGGAAATGCCTAGTGTGGTAGCATACTGCTTGCATAGTCTAGGGAATACCTAGTGTGGTAGCATACTGCTTGCATAGTCTAGGGAAATGCCTAGTGTGGTAGCATACTGCTTGCATAGTCTAGGGAATGACTAGTGTAGTAGCATACTGCTTGCATAGTCTAGGGAAATGCCTAGTGTGGTAGCATACTGCTTGCATAGTCTAGGGAAATGCCTAGTGTGGTAGCATACTGCTTGCATAGTCTAGGGAATACCTAGTGTGGTAGCATACTGCTTGCATAGTCTAGGGAAATGCCTAGTGTGGTAGCATACTGCTTGCATAGTCTAGGGAATGACTAGTGTAGTAGCATACTGCTTGCATAGTCTAGGGAAATGCCTAGTGTGGTAGCATACTGCTTGCATAGTCTAGGGAAATGGCTAGTGTGGTAGCATACTGCTTGCATAGTCTAGTGAAATGCCTAGTGTGGTAGCATACTGCTTGCATAGTCTAGGGAAATGCATAGTGTGGTAGCATACTGCTTGCATAGTCTAGGGTAATGCCTAGTGTGGTAGCATACTGCTTGCATAGTCTAGGGAATACCTAGTGTGGTAGCATACTGCTTGCATAGTCTAGGGAAATGCCTAGTGTGGTAGCATACTGCTTGCATAGTCTAGGGAATGACTAGTGTGGTAGCATACTGCTTGCATAGTCTAGGGAAATGCCTAGTGTGGTAGCATACTGCTTGCATAGTCTAGGGAAATGCCTAGTGTGGTAGCATACTGATTGCATTGTCTAGGGAAATGCCTAATGTGGTAGCATACTGCTTGCATAGTCTAGTGAAATGCCTAGTGTGGTAGCATACAGCTTGCATAGTCTAGGGAAATGCCTAGTGTGGTAGCATACTGCTTGCATATTCTAGGGAAATACCTAGTGTGGTAGCATACTGCTTGCATAGTCTAGGGAAATGCATAGCTTGGTAGCATACTGCTTGCATAGTCAAGGGAAATGCCTAGTTTGGTAGCATACTGCTTGCATAGTCTAGGGAAATGCGTAGTGTTGTAGCATACTGCCTGCATTGTCAAGGGAAATGCCTAGTTTGGTAGCATACTGCTTGCATAGTCTAGGGAATGCCTAGTGTGGTAGTATACTGCTTGCATAGTCTAGGGACTACCTAGTGCTTGCATAGTCTAGGGAATGCCTAGTGTGGTAGCATACTGATTGCATAGTCTAGGGAATTACTAGTGTGGTAGCATACTGCATGCATAGTCTAGGGAAATGACTGGTGTGGTAGCATACTGCTTGCAGAGTCTAGGGAAATGAGTAGTGTGGTAGCATACTGCTTGCATAGTCTAGGGAAATGACTAGTGTGGTAGCATACTGCTTGCATAGTCTAGGGAATACCTAGTGTGGTAGCATACTGCTTGCATAGTCTAGGGAAATGCCTAGTGTGGTAGCATACTGCTTGCATAGTCTAGGGAATGACTAGTGTGGTAGCATACTGCTTGCATAGTCTAGGGAAATGCCTAGTGTGGTAGCATACTGCTTGCATAGTCTAGGGAAATGCCTAGTGTGGTAGCATACTGCTTGCATAGTCTAGGGAAATGCCTAGTGTGGTAGCATACTGCTTGCATATTCTAGGGAAATACCTAGTGTGGTAGCATACTGCTTGCATAGTCTAGGGAAATGCCTAGTTTGGTAGCATACTGATTGCATAGTCTAGGGAAATGCCTAGTGTGGTAGCATACTGCTTGCATAGTCTAGGGAAATGCCTAGTGTGGTAGCATACTGCTTGCATAGTCTAGGGAAATGCCTAGTGTGGTAGCATACTGCTTGCATAGTCTAGGGAAATGCCTAGTGTGGTAGCATACTGCTTGCATAGTCTAGGGAATGCCTAGTGTGGTAGCATACTGCTTGCATAGTCTAGGGAATTGTCAGAAATGCCTAGTTGGTAGCATACTGCTTGCATAGTCTAGGGAAGCTAGTGTGGTAGAATGCTTGCATAGTCTAGGGAATGCCTAGTGTGGTAGCATACTGCTTGCATAGTCTAGGAACTAGTGTAGAATCCTAGTGTGGTAGCATACTGCTTGCATAGTCTAGGGAAATGCCTAGTGTGGTAGCATACTGCTTGCATAGTCTAGGGAATGACTAGTGTGGTAGCATACTGCTTGCATAGTCTAGGGAAATGCCTAGTGTGGTAGCATACTGCTTGCATAGTCTAGGGAAATGCCTAGTGTGGTAGCATACTGCTTGCATAGTCTAGGGAAATGCCTAGTGTGGTAGCATACTGCTTGCATAGTCTAGGAATCCTAGTGTGGTAGCATACTGCTTGCATAGTCTGAAATGCCATCTGCTCGGAAATGCCTAGTGTGGTAGCATACTGCCTGCATAGTCTAGGGAAATGCCTAGTTTGGTAGCATACTGCTTGCATAGTCTAGGGAATGCCTAGTGTGGTAGCATACTGCTTGCATAGTCTAGGGATGCTATGCTTGCATAGTCTAGGGAATGCCTAGTGTGGTAGCATACTGCTTGCATAGTCTAGGGAAATGCCTAGTGTGGTAGCATACTGCTTGCATAGTCTAGGAAATGCCTAGTGTGGTAGCATACTGCTTGCATAGTCTAGGGAAATGCCTAGTGTGGTAGCATACTGCTTGCATAGTCTAGGGAAATGCCTAGTGTGGTAGCATACTGCTTGCATAGTCTAGGGAATGCTAGTGTGGTAGCAACTGCTTGCATATCTAGGGACCTAGTGTGGTAGCATACTGCTGCATAGTCTGGGAAATGCCTAGTGTGGTAGCATACTGCTTGCATATCTAGGAATGCTAGTGTGGTAGCATACTGCTTGCATAGTCTAGGGAATGCCTAGTGTGGTAGCATACTGCTTGCATAGTCTAGGGAAATGCCTAGTGTGGTAGCATACTGATTGCATAGTCTAGGGAAATGCCTAATGTGGTAGCATACTGCTTGCATAGTCTAGTGAAATGCCTAGTGTGGTAGCATACTGCTTGCATAGTCTAGGGAAATGCCTAGTGTGGTAGCATACTGCTTGCATATTCTAGGGAAATACCTAGTGTGGTAGCATACTGCTTGCATAGTCTAGGGAAATGCATAGCTTGGTAGCATACTGCTTGCATAGTCAAGGGAAATGCCTAGTTTGGTAGCATACTGCTTGCATAGTCTAGGGAAATGCGTAGTGTGGTAGCATACTGCCTGCATTGTCAAGGGAAATGCCTAGTTTGGTAGCATACTGCTTGCATAGTCTAGGGAATGCCTAGTGTGGTAGTATACTGCTTGCATAGTCTAGGGACTACCTATTGCTTGCATAGTCTAGGGAATGCCTAGTGTGGTAGCATACTGATTGCATAGTCTAGGGAATTACTAGTGTGGTAGCATACTGCATGCATAGTCTAGGGAAATGACTAGTGTGGTAGCATACTGCTTGCATAGTCTAGGGAAATGAGTAGTGTGGTAGCATACTGCTTGCATAGTCTAGGGAAATGACTAGTGTGGTAGCATACTGCTTGCATAGTCTAGGGAATACCTAGTGTGGTAGCATACTGCTTGCATAGTCTAGAGAAATGCCTAGTGTGGTAGCATACTGCATGCATATTCTAGGGAAATACCTAGTGTGGTAGCATACTGCTTGCATAGTCTAGGGAATGACTAGTGTGGTAGCATACTGCTTGCATGGTCTAGGGAATGCCTAGTGTGGTAGCATACTGCTTGCATAGTCTAGTGAATGCCTAGTGTGGTAGCATACTGCTTGCATATTCTAGGGAAATGCCTAGTGTGGTAGCATACTGCTTGCATATTCTAGGGAAATACCTAGTGTGGTAGCATACTGCTTGCATAATCTATGGAATGCCTAGTGTGGTAGCATATTGCGTGCATAGTCTAGGGAATGCCTAGTGTGGTAGCATACTGCTTGCATAGTCTAGGGAAATGTCTAGTGTGGTAGCATACTGCTTGCATAGTCTAGGGAAATGCCTAGTGTGGTAGCATACTGCTTGCATAGTCTAGGGAAATGGCTAGTGTGGTAGCATACTGCTTGCATAGTCTAGTGAAATGCCTAGTGTGGTAGCATACTGCTTGCATAGTCTAGGGAAATGCCTAGTGTGGTAGCATACTGCTTGCATAGTCTAGGGAAATGCCTAGTGTGGTAGCATACTGCTTGCATAGTCTAGGGAATGCCTAGTGTGGTAGCATACTGCTTGCATAGTCTAGGGAAATGCCTAGTGTGGTAGCATACTGCTTGCATAGTCTAGGGAAATGCCTAGTGTGGTAGCATACTGCTTGCATAGTCTAGGGAAATGCCTAGTGTGGTAGCATACTGCTTGCATAGTCTAGGGAAATGACTAGTGTGGTAGCATACTGCTTGCATAGTCTAGGGAATGCCTAGTGTGGTAGCATACTGCTTGCATAGTCTAGGGAAATGCCTAGTGTGGTAGCATACTGCTTGCATAGTCTAGGGAATGACTAGTGTGGTAGCATACTGCTTGCATAGTCTAGGGAAATGCCTAGTGTGGTAGCATACTGCTTGCATAGTCTAGGGAAATGCCTAGTGTGGTAGCATACTGCTTGCATAGTCTAGGGAAATGCCTAGTGTGGTAGCATACTGCTTGCATAGTCTAGTGAAATGCCTAGTGTGGTAGCATACTGCTTGCATAGTCTAGGGAAATGCCTAGTGTGGTAGCATACTGCTTGCATAGTCTAGGGAAATGCCTAGTGTGGTAGCATACTGCTTGCATAGTCTAGGGAAATACCTAGTGTGGTAGCATACTGCTTGCATAGTCTAGGGAATGCCTAGTGTGGTAGCATACTGCTTGCATAGTCTAGGGAAATGCCTAGTGTGGTAGCATACTGCTTGCATAGTCTAGGGAAATGCCTAGTGTGGTAGCATACTGCTTGCATAGTCTAGGGAAATGCCTAGTGTGGTAGCATACTGCTTGCATAGTCTAGGGAATGACTAGTGTGGTAGCATACTGCTTGCATAGTCTAGGGAAATGCCTAGTGTGGTAGCATACTGCTTGCATAGTCTAGGGTAATGCCTAGTGTGGTAGCATACTGCTTGCATAGTCTAGGGAATACCTAGTGTGGTAGCATACTGCTTGCATAGTCTAGGGAAATGCCTAGTGTGGTAGCATACTGCTTGCATAGTCTAGGGAATGACTAGTGTAGTAGCATACTGCTTGCATAGTCTAGGGAAATGCCTAGTGTGGTAGCATACTGCTTGCATAGTCTAGGGAAATGGCTAGTGTGGTAGCATACTGCTTGCATAGTCTAGTGAAATGCCTAGTGTGGTAGCATACTGCTTGCATAGTCTAGGGAAATGCATAGTGTGGTAGCATACTGCTTGCATAGTCTAGGGTAATGCCTAGTGTGGTAGCATACTGCTTGCATAGTCTAGGGAATACCTAGTGTGGTAGCATACTGCTTGCATAGTCTAGGGAAATGCCTAGTGTGGTAGCATACTGCTTGCATAGTCTAGGGAATGACTAGTGTGGTAGCATACTGCTTGCATAGTCTAGGGAAATGCCTAGTGTGGTAGCATACTGCTTGCATAGTCTAGGGAAATGCCTAGTGTGGTAGCATACTGCTTGCATAGTCTAGGGAAATGCCTAGTGTGGTAGCATACTGCTTGCATAGTCTAGTGAAATGCCTAGTGTGGTAGCATACTGCTTGCATAGTCTAGGGAAATGCCTAGTGTGGTAGCATACTGCTTGCATATTCTAGGGAAATACCTAGTGTGGTAGCATACTGCTTGCATAGTCTAGGGAAATGCATAGCTTGGTAGCATACTGCTTGCATAGTCAAGGGAAATGCCTAGTGTGGTAGCATACTGCTTGCATAGTCTAGGGAATGCCTAGTGTGGTAGCATACTGCTTGCATAGTCTAGGGAATGCCTAGTGTGGTAGCATACTGCTTGCATAGTCTAGGGAAATGCCTAGTGTGGTAGCATACTGCTTGCATAGTCTAGGGAATGACTAGTGTGGTAGCATACTGCTTGCATAGTCTAGGGAAATGCCTAGTGTGGTAGCATACTGCTTGCATAGTCTAGGGAAATGCCTAGTGTGGTAGCATACTGCTTGCATAGTCTAGGGAATGACTAGTGTGGTAGCATACTGCTTGCATAGTCTAGGGAAATGCCTAGTGTGGTAGCATACTGCTTGCATAGTCTAGGGAAATGCCTAGTGTGGTAGCATACTGCTTGCATAGTCTAGGGAAATGCCTAGTGTGGTAGCATACTGCTTGCATAGTCTAGGGAAATGCCTAGTGTGGTAGCATACTGCTTGCATAGTCTAGGGAAATGCCTAGTGTGGTAGCATACTGCTTGCATAGTCTAGGGAATGCCTAGTGTGGTAGCATACTGCTTGCATAGTCTAGGGAATGCCTAGTGTGGTAGCATACTGCTTGCATAGTCTAGGGAAATGCCTAGTTTGGTAGCATACTGCTTGCATAGTCTAGGGAAATGCCTAGTGTGGTAGCATACTGCTTGCATTGTCAAGGGAAATGCCTAGTTTGGTAGCATACTGCTTGCATAGTCTAGGGAATGCCTAGTCTGGTAGTATACTGCTTGCATAGTCTAGGGACTGCCTAGTGCTTGCATAGTCTAGGGAATGCCTAGTGTGGTAGCATACTGCTTGCATAGTCTAGGGAATGACTAGTGTGGTAGCATACTGCTTGCATAGTCTAGGGAAATGCCTAGTGTGGTAGCATACTGCTTGCATTGTCTAGGGAATGACTAGTGTGGTAGCATACTGCTTGCATAGTCTAGAGAAATGCCTAGTGTGGTAGCATACTGCTTGCATGGTCTAGGGAATGCCTAGTGTGGTAGCATACTGCTTGCATAGTCTAGTGAATGCCTAGTGTGGTAGCATACTGCTTGCATATTCTAGGGAAATGCCTAGTGTGGTAGCATACTGCTTGCATATTCTAGGGAAATACCTAGTGTGGTAGCATACTGCTTGCATAATCTATGGAATGCCTAGTGTGGTAGCATATTGCGTGCATAGTCTAGGGAATGCCTAGTGTGGTAGCATACTGCTTGCATAGTCTAGGGAAATGTCTAGTGTGGTAGCATACTGCTTGCCTAGTCTAGGGAAATGCCTAGTGTGGTAGCATACTGCTTGCATAGTCTAGGGAAATGGCTAGTGTGGTCGCATACTGTTTGCATAGTCTAGGGAAATGCCTAGTGTGGTAGCATACTGCTTGCCTAGTCTAGGGAAATGCCTAGAGTGGTAGCATACTGCTTGCATAGTCTAGGGTAATGCCTAGTGTGGTAGCATACTGCTTGCATAGTCTAGGGAAATGCCTAGTGTGGTAGCATACTCATTGCATAGTCTAGGGAAATGATTAGTGTGGTAGTATACTGCTTGCATAGTATAGGGAAATAACTAGTGGGGTAGCATACTGCTTGCATATTCTAGGGAAATACCTAGTGTGATTGCATACTGCTTGCATAGTCTAGAGAAATGCCTAGTGTGGTAGCATACTGCTTGCATAATCTAGGGAAATACCTAGTGTGGTAGCATACTGCTTGCATAGTCTAGCGAAATGCCTAGTGTGGTAGCATACTTCTTGCATAGTCTAGGGAAATGCCTAGTGTGGTAGCATACTGCTTGCATAGTCTAGGGAAATGCCTAGTGTGGTAGCATACTGCTTGCATAGTCTAGGGAAATACCTAGTGTGGTAGCATACTGCTTGCATAATATATGGAAATGACTAGTGTGGTAGTATATTGCTTTAATTTGAATAGGTAATGCCCTCCTGTGCTAGCACACTTTCTTTATAGGGGCATCTAAGTACATACATACACTATGGAAGGGCCTTGTTGGGATCAGTGTTACCTAAATAGACTATTTAGATATAGATATAGTGAAGATTCTGTGGTGTTAGAACAATGTTTTAAAACGCTGGGGACGGGTCTCGTGACTGTACCACGGCAGCTAAGTAATTTCGAGACGTGTCCGATGTACATAGCATAGGGAACGGATCATTGTGAATATGCACTTTGATATATTAGACATATACTTGGTACAGGTGGGAAACACCGCTACGTAAATAGAACAAGAAATGGACTGGTACTAAAATAATATCTTACAATAGTCTTGTTCTTGGTACTACCCCGATAGCCATTACATAGTAAGTATGCGTTAATGTCGGGGTTCGTTAATAATCCCTACCTCCGTCTATGTAAGTTATGGGAGGATCGCAACAAGATAACTATTTACATCCGTATTGCATTTCCTTATATGAACTATGTGCCCTGATTGTAAGCTACGGTCGTAAGCATTCACATTGTTAGGCAACATTTAAGAAAATAACTGAGAAAAAGCGTGTCTTACAGTTTACATTGTTTCAATGATATTCTATTTACTTGTTACGGCAGACGGTAAGTTGCAATACTGGACTTTAAACCTGTGTCGTTGAACAAAGAATTAACGTAAATACAAGTAATGAACTGTATGAGCTACGTTTCCATGCCCAATGTAGTTCATACCCAGATGGAAACTATTAACCCACGATTCATTCTTTAATTATATGAATATTTGAGTACCATACCAGGGTCTACTCAAGGATGCTTAAGTAAGTGGGTACCCGCCTATATACTGCTAGTCCGCCTCCTCATCGATGGCCACAGATTCGAGCCCCGCTCAGACATTGTCTCTTTATATGAAACAGTTTGTAGTTTCTTACGGAGGTCGGTGCACAAAGTACTGGTTAAACGCGCTGGAGCCTGCTCAGGATGGTGATGTTTGTTAAACCTCTCGCGTGTATATATAGTGTGTACACCAGATCGTTGAAATGTTAACTGACTGATTATACTATATACATTATGCATTATGCTGGGTACCAGCGACAAGGAAGTTTAGATAGAACGAGGTATGCATACTTACATGTAGAAAGTTATCGACTTATTTCAACGCATTTAAGCAAATTAACCAAACGAGTATGGAACTTCAGATTGCGTTATTTATATATGGATTATGCTATTCACTTGGTAATATTTTCATATTTGATATTTCATGTTGTAAGATAATGGACACATTTTGAAATATATATATATATAACTTATCAGAAATAAGACTGACATACAGGTATACATGTGTTGGTATTTAATAACGGGCATCGATCCATATGACATAAACCGTGACGACTGCTATAGAATATACTACCTACCAATCCGTCACTCGTTGTTATTGCAACATGAACGATTGAGCCTCTGTGACCGAGTGGTTACGGTCGTTGTAGTCAAATCACCGTCCCGTCAGCGCTGAAGGATCGAATACCACTATGGGTTATTTCATGTGGTGATGTTATATATCCGGCTGGCATGTGGAAATGTCAGTGGTTCTACTCCCATGCCCGCTTCTGAAATTCTGTCATAATGGGCGTCCGCGGTCTTCCACTTCCAAAGCATAATTATGGAGAGTCGTCAACCTAACATGTATGTGCAACTTGCAGTTAATAACAAACAGACAATACATCAACATTTCCCGGGTAGGGTTACTCCCGGAAGCGACGGTTGCACTGGCATTTTACTACTGTTTCTTTCGAACTATGTTTGCCAAGAGCTGCGCTTAAACATACGTGAATGCATATGTCGGCCAGGTAAACAAATAGTATACATGTATGCATTGACAATGTATGGCAGTACTAGGCGTTTATTTGTAAAACACCAAGATGTTTATTCGTGAAATAGCAATCATAGTCACATAAATACAAATACATGACACAAGATTGGACAACATAACTACCATATTTGAGAGGTAACATGCAACATTACACACATGATATGGATAGCCAGGAAGGGTGGCTAGAGAACATTACACACATGATATGGATAGCCAGGAAGGGTGGCTAGAGAACATTACACACATGATATGGATAGCCAGGAAGGGTGGCTAGAGAACATTACACACATGATATGGATAGCCAGGAAGGGTGGCTAGAGAACATTACACACATGATATGGATAGCCAGGAAGGGTGGCTAGAGAACATTACACACATGATATGGATAGCCAGGAAGGGTGGCTAGAGAACATTACACACATGATATGGATAGCCAGGAAGGGTGGCTAGAGAACATTACACACATGATATGGATAGCCAGGAAGGGTGGCTAGAGAACATTACACACATGATATGGATAGCCAGGAAGGGTGGCTAGAGAACATTACACACATGATATGGATAGCCAGGAAGGGTGGCTAGAGAACATTACACACATGATATGGATACCAGAATAGAGAACATTACACACATGATATGGATAGCCAGGAAGGGTGGCTAGAGAACATTACACACATGATATGGATAGCCAGGAAGGGTGGCTAGAGAACATTACACACATGATATGGATAGCCAGGAAGGATATGGATAGCCAGGAAGGGTGGCTAGAGAACATTACACACATGATATGGATAGCCAGGAAGGGTGGCTAGAGAACATTACACACATGATATGGATAGCCAGGAAGGGTGGCTAGAGAACATTACACACATGATATGGATAGCCAGGAAGGGTGGCTAGAGAACATTACACACATGATATGGATAGCCAGGAAGGGTGGCTAGAGAACATTACACACATGATATGGATAGCCAGGAAGGGTGGCTAGAGAACATTACACACATGATATGGATAGCCAGGAAGGGTGGCTAGAGAACATTAAATCGTTGGAACCATGCAAATACAATTCCAAGCTCAGATATATCTGACACATCTACTTTGTTGCAAATGCACTTTCACAATCTACCTGGATCCCACACAGAGCCGTTCATATACATACATATGCAGCAAAATCTAGCTATATAAGTGGACAATGGTATGCATATGTTAATGCGATGTCTGCTCTGGGGGTTGTTTGGAATTGGTGATACTTCCAGCCTAGGATTAGCTGTTTGTACCTGCCAGGTTGACAGTCAGTTATATACGAGGATATAGAAGATTAGTTTTCTTTACAATATCAGGGATAAGGAGTTTAAGTTTGGGAGTACTATATATTTTTTTGTCTCATAACTTTACTTGTATTCAGTGAATATGTATATCTGTATTTGAATTGGGACGTTAATGGCAATACGTACTACGAGTTAACATAAGTCTTAACGCAGTTATAACGCTATTTAAACAATACATATGACGCTACTTTGTTTAGTGACGTCATTATAATTTAACATGACACTTGACGCCAAATTGAAAATTGCTTCATTATTTATTAAAGATAGTTCTTTGGTAATGTGACAATTTAAAGAAATCACCACTCATGTAAGATCCGATATGTATTACGATCTCCTTGGACATTAATGTATTTAACGAATGCATTAAAGATGTAGAGTTTGAAAGCTGAGTTGGATTGTTCGTCATTATTCAATTCTAAGATACATTGCCGACCCGGGTTATTTGATGTTGTTGGGTGGATCTACGGTTATTGTGTAGTATATGTATGTAGTTGGGGGACTCGCTTGTTGTGAGGTACCGGGATAATTAAAAGATCCAATTCACAATTTAAATTTTACGAACAGTTTAATTCTTATTTATTTAACCTTGTTCAGATTCTGGATTAGCTTAATGCAGCCATTAGTTTATACAAATTTATTTTAGCTCGATTGCGAAACAAGTTATTTCAACTTATATAAATCACTCTCACGACCTCATTCCTGATGGAATCCATCGCCACGAGGGAGAGAGAAGAGGCAACGTGGAATTTAAATGCCTTGCCTAAGGGCACAATCGTAACGGCTCCAGTGGGACTCGAACTCCGGACCTTTCGCACCTGAAGCGAACGCATATCCACTGCGCTATCACGACCTCCACAGTGTGCAAAGAATGCAGCCATTGAGATGACATTGTGCTCCTGTGGTCATATTTGACCCCAAAGTGGGGTCACATAATTTACATATACTTATATATGGAAATGGATACTTTGTCCGCCAAGTAACCAAGGGACCGTGAGTTCGAATCCTACTATAACCACGATGATGTTGACCTCGGCCAAGGACACTTAAATTAGCATTTCCGCTCCCCCTACATTGTGTTATCTCATATCATAAATGTGTGAAATGTGAGCTTATGTCATAAAATAAATATGAATAAATTATGTTAATAATCAACAGAGATTATTCAAGTAATGCTGCAAAATACGTATACAATTGCTTAATATCTATAAAGCAATGTGCTCATTGCAACATAATGCAATCGTGCAACATTTCATCCCAGTGTAATAGTTTATACCTCTAAGATATGCACACCAACTTAGTAATCGCCATTATGGTGCTTCGCACCCACAGAGAACTAATCAATTATCGGGGGGAAAATCACATAATTATTATCCGAATAAACATATCACGTCGTCCTGTGAATCACTGTCAAGAACTCATGGTGTCGAATATGTTGTTACAACCATTTCTTAATATTGACATGGGATCTACGTACATATCACGTCAAACTATCGTGTTGTCAAACATGTTGATTAACCATAGGCTTGACACTATGTATACAAAAATACAATTGATATAATAATCTGAATCTGAATATGAATATGTGCTTTATAGCAATACCTCTGACATGTATGAATATGTGTTAGTATTTAAACGGGGATCGATCCATCATATACTTGATAATCTGACATAAACAAGAATTCTATTTACATCACTTTCAGCTCACTGTTGCATCATTATTTCGTTTGAGGAAGCTATCCGACTGGCTTACGGAATGTCGATTGTAGGATATTATTCCGTCAACGTTTATATCTGACACATAATCATAGCGTAACGATATACAAATACATGTATACATGTAGCTGTTGAAATGAAAATGTCATTAATCCTGTGACCATAGGCAAATCATATTGAAAATGATATGATAGTAATATACACTCAACACAATTCCTAATCGGTCACCTGTTTACAATAGTTGGTGAAAACTAATAACATTAATGCTATTTATTACATATTTTTACCGATCGTTATGCAATGAATCGCAGTATAATAATCTGGAATAAATATTAATATTATATGATTATTAATTGGTCCAAATAATTATTATAAAAAAACAAGGTGACCGATTATGAATGTTGCTGAGTGTGCATGTATTGTGTCGCATCATGTTCTATAAAGCAATCTGGTGTGAGAGGCCCGGAGTTCGCACCCAGTATTTAAATTCTATTTTGCCTCATCTATATCCCGTATGGCGATGAATTCCATCATGAATGAGGTATCGAGAGCGATTAATTTAATGTTATTAAAACTGGGAGTGTCGACATTTTTCAATTGAGGAAACTTTCCTGTCGGTCTGTGGTTCTACCCGTACATCCGTCGGTTTTATCTATAAAATGTGCCTGCCTCAATGTGTGGGCGTCTGTTTGGACTAATTGCTATATTTATCCTGAATGTAAGTGAATAGTTTAATGTATGTTAGGCCAATCCCTGTAGTGTTATTCCTAACCATATAGTATTATTGCCAGCCATGTTGTGTTATTCCCAGCCATATTGTGTTATTCCCAGCCATATTGTGTTATTCCCAGCCATATTGTGTTATTCCCAGCCATATTGTGTTATTCCCAGCCACATTGTGTTATTCCCAGCCATATTGTGTTATTCCCAGCCATATTGTGTTATTCCCAGCCATATTGTGTTATTCCCAGCCATATTGTGTTATTCCCAGCCATATTGTGTTATTCCTAGCCATATTGTGTTATTCCCAGCCATATTGTGTTATTCCCAGCCATATTGTGTTATTCCCAGCCATATTGTGTTATTCCAAGCCATATTGTGTTATTCCCAGCCATATTGTGTTATTCCCAGCCATATTGTGTTATTCCAAGCCATATTGTGTTATTCCCAGCCATATTGTGTTATTCCCAGCCATATTGTGTTATTCCCAGCCATATTGTGTTATTGGAGATGGCTCTATTTTCAAATTGTGCTATATTTACAGACACTGGATGCTGGTGTTTATATGCTGCAACATAGAGTATCAGCCTATGATATATAGTTCTGTGAATGAAGTAGTATACATGTACAATATAAAATTGTGCTATATTTCAGTATATTGCTGGCCGTGTCCTCAAGATGTTACACGTGTGTATGCAAGGCCTGGCAGTAGGGCAGTGCTTGCCTTTCAGATCACAATACAACCAGAATCAGAAATCATTAGTATATACTGTAACAGCTTACAATGGAACTAACCTCTATACAGCAATATTTTACGATGGAGTATTAGAACATACTCAGCAGTATTTAAACTCAACGTTCATTGGAAATGCTGTCACTGGAAACTTTACTATACAAACTAACAATGTACAGACAACGGATGCTGGTGTTTATAGGCTGCAACACATAGTATCAACCTTCCTACTGATAAATGCTCACTTTATATACTACTGATAAATGCTCTACTTTATATATATTAGGTAAGTAAAATATACCATCCTTAACTACTGATAAATGCTCTACTTTATATATATTAGGTAAGTAAAATATACAATCCTTAACTACTGATAAATGCTCTACTTTATATATATTAGGTAAGTAAAATATACCATCCTTAACTACTGATAAATGCTATACTTTATATATATTAGGTAAGTAAAATATACCATCCTTAACTACTGATAAATGCTCTACTTTATATATATTAGGTAAGTAAAATATACCATCCTTAACTACTGATAAATGCTACTTTATAATTTACCACACAAAACTCACTTTAATATATTAGTAAGTAAATATATCCTATATTGTATATATTGGGTAAGTAAAATATACCATCATTCATTACTGATAAATGCTCTACTTTTTATATATTGGATAAGTAAAATATAAAACATTTAAATTGTTTCACATGACATACTGGGTATCTCAGACATGTGTGTGTTCGCATAATCTGTCATATATCATAATGCATACACAGTTTCTATCCGGATTATAAAATACTTGCTTATGGATCGATGATTTCCGTTTATCTGGTAGATTATTTGTCTGTGTTAATGGTTTCCGGATTACTTTATTGAATGATTAGAACTCCTGGAACTTGAAACTATTAATCATTATAGGGTACCCTCCTTTGATAGCATTGTTGGAGATCCTGACATGTGTTTAGGTAAATGTCATTCTAATGATAAATATTCCTTTAATAGAAGCTTAAATATAATAATAATTCGAAACAAAATCGAAAAAAGGATACACAGCATGACACTATGGTTTGCCACCGTAACAACTTGTATTGGCAATGTCTGTCTAATGAAAGCTATATTTATTTTCAATGGAGACACTTGAACCTTTAACATCTGTATAGGGCGGACTTCGACACAATGGTAGTTGATATTGACCTCCATTAAACATTAAACGCTCATAGTTTCATACAACACCCAAAATATGCATAGTCATGCGGAGAAGGTGTTAACTATACAAAAATCAATTCAAGTATTAATTCGGTGGTGCATTGCATAATAATATATAGATTTAGAATAGGTACTTTAAATTATTTCATTAAACCTTTACATCAGCATGTACAATGTGTAAAATGTATAAGCACTACTTATGTAGCTCGGGCCTTAAACAAAACAGTTTCAGCAATTCATATGCAATGTACTGATTGACTTTAACTGAAATGTATAGGCATCTATGCATAGTCATGACAAGTGTATATTGTAACTGTAATATGGTCATACATAAATAATAATTTAAAGACGTAATGGCATATATATATATTGATTCAAGATGCATGCAATATTGTACAAAATAGCACATAATTATATAATAATTTGCACTCAGATGAAACATAATAATTAGTCAGCATATCAATTCTGACCGTAACTCAAAAGCTTTATAAATGAATACACTTAGTTTCTTGATAACAGACAGATTTTTACTATCAAAAAGTGTTTGCAATTTATGCATACTCGGATTAAACCAATAGTACCTTGAAATGTATTTATTTCGTAGATCATTATATAAGGAACATTCAATGAGAAAATGGTACTCGTCTTCGAGTTTATCACATGAACTGCATTTACGTTCCTCACGCGGAATGCTGTGTGGACGATGCCATCTGCCAGTTTCAATAGAAAGGTTATGGGAGGACAATAACAGTCTTGTCATTGCTACTCTATATTTGGATGGTAAGTCGCACTTCAGATAATACTGAAAATCAAATGAGACAACAGATTTGTAAAAAGTACTACGGGATGAATTTTCTATCCTCGAGTTCCAGTTTTGCATACTTGTATCACGTAACCGCTGTTTAAAAAGGCTGATAAAAGCGCTCACGTTACCGACACTCTAACCAGACCTCACGAAATCCTAAAGTGGACAGTAAATTTTGCAAAAGTGTAACCCATGAAACTTTGTTGGGATAAATGTCGGCGTCGGCCTTTAATATTTCGTAAACAAGTTTACAATACTTCAAATCACTAGTACATGTAATTTTTATCCAATACTTAACAATTCTAACGTAACGGTTAAATGACAAATCAAAACGATTTAAGGCGCCATATATAAAATCATTTTGTGTGGAACGTTTCACTAGTAAAATACGTTTACAGTACTGAGTATGCACTCGTTCAATGTTATTAGCTTTATGAAAATATCGGTTTAATAAATCAATCTATATTAATAACTTGATTTGATAAATCTCTATCTAGTTGTTATTGTTATTAATAACAAATATCATCACTCATTCTAAATATTCAATCTATTGAAGGTATCCCGACACAGCCTAACATTCAATCTAGTAATGACCCGTCAGTTGGAGATGATGCTACACTTACATGTGAAAGTACATCCACTACTGTACCAACAAATCACAGTCTGAGTCGATCGTACAACTGGAACGTGGACAATTCTGCAGTCACTTCAAGTGGACGATACTCGCTATCTGGAAACACACTTGTAGTCTCTAATGTTGCAAAAATAGACAAGGATTTGAAGTTTATCTGCACTTCTACAGAAGTGGTCACAAATGGCTACACGTCAGATAGTAGTGGAGAGCATTCCTTCAATGTCCTATGTAAGTACAAAGTATGGTCATACATCATATAGTAGTGGAGATCATTATGTCAATGTATTCTGTAAGGACAAAGTATGGTCATACATCAGCTAGTAGTGGAGAGTATTCTGTCAATGTACTATGTAAGCACAATGTATGGTCATGCATCATATAGTAGTGGAGAGTATTATGTCAATGTCCTATGCAAATATAAAGTATGGTCATACATCAGATAGTAGTGGAGAGTATTATATCAATGTCATATGTAAGCACAAAGTATGGTCATACATCAGGTAGTAGTGGATATATTCTGTCAATGACCTATATGAGCACAAAGTATGGGCATACATCAGGTAGTAGTGGATATATTCTGTCAATGACCTATATAAGCACAAGGTATGGTCATACATCAGGTAGTAGTGGAGAGTATTATATCAATGTCCTATGTAAGTACAAAGTATGGGCATGCAGCAGGTAGTAGTGGAGAGTATTCTGGTATGGTCATCATCATATAGTAGTGGAGAGTATTATGTCAATGTCCTATGCAAATATAAAGTATGGTCATACATCAGATAGTAGTGGAGAGTATTATATCAATGTCATATGTAAGCACAAAGTATGGTCATACATCAGGTAGTAGTGGATATATTCTGTCAATGACCTATATGAGCACAAAGTATGGGCATACATCAGGTAGTAGTGGATATATTCTGTCAATGACCTATATAAGCACAAGGTATGGTCATACATCAGGTAGTAGTGGAGAGTATTATATCAATGTCATATGTAAGTACAAAGTATGGGCATGCAGCAGGTAGTAGTGGAGATATTATATCAATGACCTATGTAAGTACAACGTATGGGCATGCATCAGGTAGTAGTGGAGAGTATTCTAGCAATGAACTATATAAGCACAAAGTATGGTCATACATCAGGTAGTAGTGGAGAGTATTCTGTCAATGACCTATGTATGTACAAAGTATGGGCATGCATCAGGTAGTAGTGGAGTGTATTCTAGCAATGAACTATATAAGCACAAAGTATGGGCTTTCATCAGGTAGTAGTGGAGAGTATTCTGTCAATGACCTATATAAGCACAAAGTATGGGCATACATCAGGTAGTAGTGGAGAGTATTCTGTCAATGACCTATATAAGCACAAAGAATGGGCATACATCAGGTAGTAGTGAAGATATTATGTCAATGACCTATATAAGCACAAATTATCAACAACACCACTTTCTGATCTGCACATGTTGCACTTTGATAAAAGCACAACATGTTATTTGTTATTGATTTACTTGTTAAAGTTTCAAACTTAATGCCTATGACTACATTGTTCCAGATCCAACCGGAAACTACAACAACAGTGTACTTCATACTTCACATTCCTAATGCTAAGTATTAAGTTTGTATATACTGTTGTTTTACGTTGCATTTAACAACACTTAAGGAAAACGTTTTTATAAACTCTACTTATTGGCTCCTGCTTGATCCTTTGCATTATGTAGTTATGTATGTCGTTGTTTGTTATATGTAACTTACCGGTATGTGTTGCCATATATATTCTTTAAATCAACCTCACACCCAAACATGCCTACGTTTCAAACAATGACAATATAGAGGGGAAATCAATTCAACCAATTATTTATTGTTAATCAACATACTCCTAAATTTAGACGGACCAGATGTTGTTACACTAACCCCTCCAGACACAAACTACATAGTGGACCAGGCTACAACATTAACCGATGTAAAATGTTATGCTGATTGCAACTCTGTATGTACATACAAGTGGACAAAACAGGGACAGACCACTCCAGTCAGCAATACAGACACATTGTCATTAGGCAGCATAGACAAGTCGTATATCGGTGCTTACACATGCACTGCTACCAACGCAGACCGAGCAGTTACCAGGAACTCACCTCAAGTACGACTCAATGTTAGATGTAAGTATACTATTTATCTAGTAATTAAGTTGGAAAGTACTTCATGAACGTAGCATTAGTATTAAGTGACAGTTGGGAATTTCGTATGAAATTATTGGGAATTATAGTGACATAATATTATATTACATGTACGTCGCACTTTGATGCAAGACAAAACAAATCGACACAGATCTCAACGATAAATTATATTGTTGATATTCCTTAGCATTATACATAGATCTCAACCATAGAATATATTGCTCATATTCCATAGCATTATACATTGATCTCAACCATAAAATATATTGCTGATATTCCTTAGCATTATACATTTATTTCAACCATGGAATATATTGCTGATATTCCATAGCATTATACATTGATCTCAACCATGGAATATATTGCTGATATTCCTTAACAATATACATTGATACGTTGTGGTAGTGTTCGCATCCCAGCATTAT
>CM026386.1:90185103-90208593 GCA_014843695.1 Archivesica marissinica
GAAGAAGAAGAAGAATGCTTTATTAAGACTTAAACTTTACAGTTTCTCGTCTGTAACATTTAAACATATTTACAATATATATAGTACAATATTATGATATATGCAATCATGATGAGGATGGACAAATGATGTAATGATTATGAACATACATGGAAAAATAATGACAATGTCATGAAGGATTATAGACTATGCAAAACATGATCATGACTGTATTAAGAGTGTAGGGAGTATTCAACTGGTAATTCATATATCCTAAACAAGTGAATTACGAAGGGATAAAGCTTCATGAATATATTTACTAAAGTTAACCAGCTCTGGGGAATTGTCACATTGAAATATTTTCAATAATTTGAACATACTTGGTCGATTAGAATATAAACGTTTAATATATTGTTTTCTTAATGTACTATACACCTCACATTTAAACATGAAATGAAACTCATCTTCCACGTTGTTTGTATTACACAATAAACATAACCTTTCGTTTTGATCAATACGGTTTCTACCATATCAGCCTGTTTCAATCCGTACGTTGTGCGCTGATAGTCTCAATTTTGTAAATGCAATTCTTAATTTTCTGCTTAGTATTATATCTAAGTACGATTCGTAACCAGAATTAATCTTTACATTTTTATATAATGTAAGTACCTTATTTATTCGAAGATCAGCTTGTGAAATCTGCAGAAAATCATCTATAATCCTTTGTTTAAATTCAGAAATAAACTGAGTGTGGTCGATGACATGTGGGTTTTCCCATATATACAAAAATCCAAATTTACTTAGCAATTCCTTAACTCTGGACAAGCAATTACCTTTGCCAGTTACTAAATCATCTAGACACGTTTGTATCATCGACTTAATAATTATATTTTCCGTTGTAATTATTTTTAACCAATATTTTACAACTTTTACATATCTACATATATACAATGGGTATCTTCCAAGTTCATAATATACAGCTACATTACTAGTTGATTGCTTAACACCAAGAACTAACTTGCAGAATTTCAAGTGCAATGTCTCTAAATATTTAGCTTTTGAAAATCCCCATATTTCACTTCCGTAATGTAAAATGGATGATACTAGGGCATCGAAGAGCTGGAGAGCGGTTTTTGGTTTTGTCTCGTGTTTACGTAGATTAGCTGTTAGTATGTTCATAGCTTTTAGGCCTTTGCCATGGAGTTTTTGTGAATTTAAATTACCGGTATAGTTAAGTGTAACACCAACGTAGTTAAAGTCATTGACCACCTCGACGGCACCTCCCCTATAAAACCATTGCTCTCCTCTCTTTAGCCCACCCCGTTTACGGAACACCATTATCTTCGACTTTAAAACATTAACTTCAAGGCCCCATTTGTCACAATATATACTTAGATTATTTAATGTATTTTGCAGGTCAACTGGTGTTAAGCCAATTAGAACCATGTCATCTGCGAACAGTAATAAAATCAAACATATGTCATTAATATTAATGCCACTATTAATCGTGTCCTGTAAGTATAATTCAAGGTCTTCCACGAACAAAGCCCACATTATTGGCGAAATGATTTCCCCTTGGCGTAGTCCGATTGAGATATCGAAGAAGTCTGTGTATGTGTTACAGTTAAGCTTTATACACGATTTATCGGATTGATACATTGCACGTATTATCCTTAGGATCTTACCACTAAGGCCTAACTTATATAATTTTAGCCACAATGCATTACGGTATATACTGTCAAAACACTGTTTCATATCAATAAAGGAACAGTATAATATATTTTTCTTGTTTAATATGTGTTCAATTAAAGAATGCAAAATAAAAATTGCATCTACTGTCGAACGACCCTTACGAAATCCAAATTGTGCATCGGAAATAATAGTATTGTTTTCACACCAGTTTGTAATGCGACTATTTAATATGCAAGTAAATAATTTACCAAAGTTACTTTATAGGGTAATACCTCGATAATTGTTGGCGTCATCTTTGTCACATTTTTTGTATACAGGTACAATTAAACCCTTTGTCCAGCTTTCTGGGAAATTGCCGGAATTTAAAATAACATTAAAAATATCAACGATGTGGCTAGCTAAAATATCGCCCGTTTCTAATAAATATTCATTTAACAAATTGTCATCAGACGTGGCTTTATTTCGCTTAAGAGATTTTATTGCATCGTTTACCTCAGTGTAAGTAATAGGTAGATCTAAATCCTTAAATATGATATTTGATGCATTGAAATCGTTTGTTTCATTAAATTCTTCAGATTCTGTATGCTTAGACTGTTTTATATCGTCGAACATAGTAGCAAAATGTTTGAAGAAAGCATCAGACGAAATATTAGCACTTTTCTTATTAGTTGACTTCCTAAAATGTTTCCAGAATTCTCGAGGCTTACATAGTTTTAGGGATTCAAACTCCTGTGCCTGCTTTAATTTATAACGATGTCGTTTAGACTTAATGCATCTTTTATAGATGGCCTTTAGCCTCGTCAGTTATGTCCTATTTTCCGTGGATCGACATCTATTAAACCGTACTAGAGCTTGCTTATAATTATGTTTGTGTAGTTTGCAATCATCGTCAAACCACTTGTTAGTATCATCAACTATGTTTAAAAATCGTGTCATTTTGAGTGATATCTTATGGGAAAGTGGGTCGCTCACTTCACGCATAATAGACGTAAATGATTTCACCAATGTATCAGTATTATTTAAATCATTGCTATGATACTCATGAATAATGCGATTAAAATATGGCAATTTACTTATTAAACCTGTACGGAATTCATTCCTATGAACATCGGACCAAGTAGTGTATTCGTGTTGCTCTACACAGTCTACTATTTCGTCTGTATATGCAACGGAGCGTGGTCGCTAAATTCATTAAAGACACCAACTTTAAATGTGTTCACACAATTGAAATCTTGTTCATGTAATAATAGATAATCTATGACTGAACTAGCTGAATTATTGAAATAAGTATAATGTCCGCAAATATCATCGTGCAGACGACCATTTGCTATACGTAGTGAGGTAGCCTTGCACAAGTCGAGTAATTTGTTACCATGTGAGTTACTCCCCTTGTCTTGATTAGCGCGCATTAACATATTATCAGGTAGATAGTTATCATCATCCAGATCAGCGATATACATGTCGGTATCAATGTAATCCTTTTTGCAGGAGACCCTAGCATTGCAATCGCCGGAGACCAGAACCTTTCCCATAGAGTCATACAGATAAATATCATTTTGCAATAGTTCAAACAGATCCGCATCGATAAGATTTGTAATTGGAGAGGTATCTCCCCACATATATACAGCAGCAAAATATACATCAGATTTGTATCCAAAAAATGTTTTATCAAATTTTAACCAGATTATTGTGTCATGTACATTTTTCACTATGGAAATACCGTCTTTAAGAACATCTCTACAATAAATGACAATACCACCGCTATTGCGCCTGGCGTTGCGGTGTCTATACTTTCTATAGAAGTTAAAGCAGTGGTAGCCGTCTAATTCTATATCACTAGTTTTACATGTCCATGATTCTAGCATGAATCTAGCATGATTCTAGCAACACAATGTCATGTTCAGTCAATAATTTTACAAAGTCTGAATTTCCGCACTTACTAGAAGTAAGGCCATTACAGTTCCATACTAAACACTTTAGTTCACCCTCCGCTCCTTCCTAACTGCCTGCATCTTTCACTGGACGTCCGTTCACATATAGCGTGTCGTAGCTTATCCATGCAGTTTTCCCCTGGTCCTTGGCCTTTTTCATTACCTTCACAAGCTCACGTCGTTTTGCTGCCACTTCGGGTGGGAATTGTTCAGTTACATAGAGGTTTGTTCCTTTCAATTTGTAGCTTGATTTCCTGACAAGTTCGCGATCCGGGAATAACTTGAATTTGCACACAATACGACGGTGGTACCTTACTGAAGCTTCTCTAGTAGTTGTGGGCTGTCGCATTCTGTGGGCGCGTTCTATTTTCATATTGTCAACAATATCGTGTGCAATACCTAATTTCTCCTTCATTAGGTTCCTCACTATGTCTGTAGTTTGTTCTGGCTTTTCGTTGGCTAATTCAGGCACGTTACCAAATATAATATTGTTCCGCATGGACTGTGCTTGCAGATAAGTTACAGTATTCTTAAGCTCTATGTTGTCCTTCGCCATCTGAGTAAGATTATCTTGACAGAAACCTGTAACAAGTTCAACATTATCTACTTTATCCTCTACGCGGTTAATCTTCTCATCTGCAGCTTTACTCCTAGTACTTTTTAAGCTCCTTGTCAAAATTATCTACTTTCTGCTCTAACGTATCCAGAGTCTTAAGCTTTCTGTCCATATCACCAATTCTTTGATCAATCCGATACAGGAGTGCTAACACATCACTCAAACTCGGGCTTTCATTGACCTGGTCTTTCACACACCCAGTTGCACCACAAACTGTCTTAACGGAACCACCAGCTTCATCCGTAACATTGTTACTCATACTTGCCTCTATAGACGTAGATTCCTCACTTAGAGATTGCAGCACACTGAAGGAATTATTAGTGTTAATAGTTGCCTGTATATCACTTGTGTTTCTTTCTTGGGATATTGGCTCTGATTCACTTCCAATGTCGCCAGTTTGAAGTTCATCACATGGTGTCTCTGTTAGCCCACCATATTTGATCACCTTACTGCAGTTCAGATCGTCGTCGCTTTCACTATTCTTTTTCCGCTTGATATGTTTTTTCTTGACCATAGTTTACTAAACTAATGCAATGATAATTACTTTTAGTTACTAGCTGTATATAATCCCTTTACATAATGATAGCAACAGTAGTTTCAACAATGGTTACTATGCGTACGGTCAATTAAACACTTCTCTTATTCAATGATCCTTCCATCACCATTGCTAAACCGTTACACCGTTACACAAAGGATGTCCCACCAAGCTCACATTCCATTCCTTTTCACTATATATGTGACATCATATTTCCTATTGTTGATCAATAGTTTGCAATATCTTCGTTTTAATAAAGAAGTTTTATATAAATGTTTTATTTCACAAGATTTCCGAATGTAAGGAATATTACTCACTGATGTATCCATGTAAAATGGAACATTTTTAAAGTCCAATATGTCACATAATCTAATATTTAAACAGAGCTCTAAACATGTATGACAACACGAAAGTGTGTCGGGGAGTGAGATATAATTATACGTAGATCCCATGGCAATATTAAGATATTGTTATAACAACATAATTATTCTGTACCATGATTTCTTGACAGTGATTCACAGGACGACGTGGTATGCTAATTAAGATAATAATTATGTGATTTACCCCGATAATTGATTAGTTCTCTGTGGGTGCGAAGCACCATAATGGCGATTACTAAGTTGGTGTGCATATCTTAGAGGTATAAACTATTACACTGGGATGAAATGTTGCACGATTGCATTATGTTGCAATGAGCACATTGCTTTATAGATATTAAGCAATTGTATAAGTATTTTGCAGCATTACTTGAATAATCTTTGTTGATTATTAACATATTCATATATATTTTATGACATAATGTCACATTTCACACATTTATGATATGAGATAACACAATGCAGGGTGGAGCGGGACTGTTAATTTAAGTGTCCTTGGCCGAGGTCAACATCATCGTGGTTATAGTGGGGTTCGAACTCACGGTTCGCTGGCTACGTGTATCCATTTCCATATATAAGTCTATGTAAATTATGTGACCCCACTTTGGGGTCAAATATGACCCCAGGATCACAACGTCACCAATCTTAGTAGAGGTTCACTAACTGATGCTGGATATCAAGTATCCAAGATCTGTGCATTGTGGTTTCTGGGAAGAATATGTTTAAACATGTGTGCTATAATTATGTATATATATATATCTATATCTTAGAATTGAATAATGACGAACAATGCAACTCAACTTTAAACCTCTACATCTTTAATGCATTCGTTAAATACATTAATGTCCAATGAGATCGTAATACATATCGGATATTACATGAGTTGTGATTTCGTCCAAGGAGATCGTAATACATATCGGATATTACATGAGTTGTGATTTCATATATTTTATGAAACTCGTTTTGGAATTTTGCTATAAGCGAGCCTTTTAGAAACGAGTTTCATAAAATACGAGTATAAGTTCTTTAAATTGTCACATTACCAACGAACTCTCTGTAATAAATAATGTAGCAACTTTCATTTTGGCGTCAAGTGTCATGTTAAATTGTCATGACGTCACTAAACAAAGCAGCGTCATATTTATTTTTTAACTGCCTTATAACTGCGTTAAGACTTCTGTTAACTCGTAGTACTACTTACCATTAACGTTCCATTAACGTACCCATTCAAATACACATATGCATACTTTAAAGTTTAATTTACTGCGTATAAGGATTATTCTCTCAATCTTCCAGGTGTTATTAAACGGGTGTACCTTAAGAAATGATGCGATGACTGTATTACACTGAATAGAAGTAAAGTTATGTGACAAAACAATATATAAAACTCCCCAACTTCAACTCCCTATCCCTGATATTGTAAAGAAAACTAATCTTCTATATCCTCGTATATAACTTGACTGTCAACCTGACAGGTAAACAAAGCTTAATCCTAGGCTGGAAGTATCACCAATTCCAAACAACCTTCCAGAGCAGACATCGCATTCACATATGCATACCATTGTTCTCTTATATAGCTAGATTTTGCTGCATATGTATGCATATCAACGGCTCTGTGTGGGATCCAGGTAGATTGTGAAAGTGCATTTGCAACAAAGTAGATGTGTCAGATATATCTGAGCTTGGAATTGTATTTGCAGCCAACGATTTCATGTTCTCTAGCCACCCTTCCTGGTTTTCCATATCATGTGTGTAATGTTCTCTAGCCACCCTTCCTGGCTATCCATATCATGTGTGTAATGTTCTCTAGCCACCCTTCCTGGCTATCCATATCATATGTGTAATGTTCTCTACCCACCATTCCTGGCTATCCATATCATGTGTGTAATGTTCTCTAGCCACCCTCTGGCTATCCTTATCATTGTGTTGTTCTGTAGCCACCGTTCCTGGCTACCTATCATGTGTGTAATGTTCTGTAGGCTCCTGTATCCTAGCCACCCTTTCTGGCTATCCATATCATGTGTGTAATGTTCTCTAGCCACCCTTCCGGCTATCCATATCATGTGTGTAATGTTCTCTAGCCACCCTTCCTGGCTATCCTTATCATGTGTGTACTGTTCTGTAGCCACCCTTCCTGGCAATCCATATCATGTGTGTAATGTTCTCTAGCCACCCTTCCTGGCTATCCATATCATGTGTGTAATGTTCTCTAGCCACCCTTCCTGGCTATCCATATCATGTGTGTAATGTTCTCTAGCCACCCTTCCTGGCTATCCATATCATGTGTGTAATGTTCTCTAGCCACCCTTCCTGGCTATCCATATCATGTGTGTAATGTTCTCTAGCCACCCTTCCTGGCTATCCATATCATGTGTGTAATGTTCTCTAGCCACCCTTCCTGGCTATCCATATCATGTGTGTAATGTTCTCTAGCCACCCTTCCTGGCTATCCATATCATGTGTGTAATGTTCTCTAGCCACCCTTCCTGGCTATCCATATCATGTGTGTAATGTTCTCTAGCCACCCTTCCTGGCTATCCATATCATGTGTGTAATGTTCTCTAGCCACCCTTCCTGGCTATCCATATCATGTGTGTAATGTTCTCTAGCCACCCTTCCTGGCTATCCATATCATGTGTGTAATGTTCTCTAGCCACCCTTCCTGGCTATCCATATCATGTGTGTAATGTTCTCTAGCCACCCTTCCTGGCTATCCATATCATGTGTGTAATGTTCTCTAGCCACCCTTCCTGGCTATCCATATCATGTGTGTAATGTTCTCTAGCCACCCTTCCTGGCTATCCATATCATGTGTGTAATGTTCTCTAGCCACCCTTCCTGGCTATCCATATCATGTGTGTAATGTTCTCTAGCCACCCTTCCTGGCTATCCATATCATGTGTGTAATGTTCTCTAGCCACCCTTCCTGGCTATCCATATCATGTGTGTAATGTTCTCTAGCCACCCTTCCTGGCTATCCATATCATGTGTGTAATGTTCTCTAGCCACCCTTCCTGGCTATCCATATCATGTGTGTAATGTTCTCTAGCCACCCTTCCTGGCTATCCATATCATGTGTGTAATGTTCTCTAGCCACCTTCTGGATCCATTCATGGTAATGTTCTCTAGCCACCCTTCCTGGCTATCCATATCATGTGTGTAATGTTCTCTAGCACCCTCCTGGCTATCCATATCATGTGTGTAATGTTCTCTAGCCACCCTTCCTGGCTATCCATATCATGTGTGTAATGTTCTCTAGCCACCCTTCATGGCTATCCTTATCATGTGTGTACTGTTCTGTAGCCACCCTTCCTGGCTATCCATATCATGTGTGTAATGTTCTGTAGCCACCCTTCCTGGCTATCCATATCATGTGTGTAATGTTCTCTAGCCACCCTTCCTGGCTATCCATATCATGTGTGTAATGTTCTCTAGCCACCCTTCCTGGCTATCCATATCATGTGTGTAGTGTTCTGTAGCCACCCTTCCTGGCTATCCATATCATGTGTGTAATGTTGCATGTTACTTCTCAAGTAGGGTGGTTTTGTTGTCCAACCTTGTGTCATGTATTTTTATCTTATGTGACTATGTTAAACGTTGCTATTTCACGAATTAACATCTTGGTGTTTTAAAAATAAACGCTTAGTAAAGCCATACATTGTCAATGCATATATTATTAATATACCTGGCCGACATTTGCATTCACGTATGCTTAAGCACAGCTCTTCGCAAACATAGTTCGAAAGAAACAGTAGTAAAATGCCAGTGCAACCGACACTTCCGGGAGTAACTCAACCCGGGAATGTTGATGTATTGTCATTGTTTGTTATTAACTGCAAGTTGCACACACAGGTTAGGTTGACGACTTTACATAAGTATGCTTTGGGAGTGGAAGACCGCGGACGCCCATTAGGACAGCATTTCAGACAGAATAGTAGAATGCGAGTAGAATCACTGACATTTCCACAAGCCAGCCGGATATATAACATCACCACATGAAATAATTCGACACCCAGTGGTATTCGATCCTTCAGCGCTGACGGGCAGGTGATTTGACTACAACGACCGTTACCACTCGGCCACAGAGGCTCAATCGTTCATGTTGCAATAACAACGAGTGGTGGATTGGTAGGTAGTAGACCGCATCTCCGCTCTTCTATGGACGTCGTCACGGTTTATGTCATATGGATCGATGCCTGTTATTAAATAGCAAGACATGTATACCTTCGCTCTTCCATAGTCATGTTTATGTCAGATTATCAAGTATTCAATCACATGGATCGATGCCCGTTATTAAATACAAACACATGTATACATGTATGTCAGTCTTATTTCTGATAACTGATAAATTATATATATATCAAAATGTGTCCATTATCTTACAACATGAAATATCAAATATGAAAATATTACCAAGCGAATAGCATAATCCATATATAATTAACACAATCTGAAGTTCCATATTCGTTTGGTTAATTTGTTTAAATGCGTTGAAATTAATCGATAACTTCCTACATGTAGGTATGCACACCTCCTTCTATCTAAACTTCCTTGTCGCTGGTACCCAGCATAATGCATAATGTATATAGTATAATCAGTCAGTTAACATTTCAACTATCTCGTGTACACACTACATATATATATCATTGTATCAGTTTATTTAACATCGATACAGGTTGCTCATATGGACGGCGGGAGGTTTAACTAACATCACCTTTCCTGAGCAGGCTTTAGCGCGTTTAACCATTACTTTGTGCACCGACCTCCGTAAGAAACTACAAACTGTTTCATATAAAGAGACAATGTCTGAGCGGGGCTCGAATCTGTGGCCATCGATGAGGAGGCGGACTAGCAGTATATAGGCGGGTACCCACTTACTTAAGCACCCTTGAGTAGACCCTGGTATGGTACTCAAATATTCATATAATTAAAGAATGAATCGTGGGTTAATAGTTTCCATCGGGGTATGAACTACATTGGGCATGGAAACGTAGTCCATACAGTTCATTACTTGTATTTACGTTAATTCTTTGTTCAACGACACAGGTTTAAAGTCCAGTATTGCAACTTACCGTCTGCCGTAACAAGTAAATAGAATAGCATTGAAACAATGTAAACTGTAAGACACGCTTTTCTCACGACGAATGTTGCCTAACAATGTGAATGCGTACGGCCGTAGCTTACAATCATGGTATACAGTTCATATAAAGACATGCAATAGGGATATAAATATTTATCTTGTTGCAATCCTCCCATAACTTACATAGACAAAGGTATGGATTATAAACGAACCCCGACATTAACGCATACTTACTATGTAATGACTATCGGGGTAGTACCAAGAACAAGACTATTGTAAGATATTATTTTAGTACCAGTCACTTTATTGTTCTATTTACGCAGCGGTGTTTCCCACCTGTCCAATATATATCTAATATATCAAAGTGCATGCTCACAATGATCCGTTCCCTATGCCATGTACATCGGACATGTCTCGAAATTACTTAGCTACCGAGGTACCGTCACGAGACCCGTCCCCAGCGTTTTAAAACATTGTTCTAACACCACAGACTCTTCACTATACCTATATCAGCCCTTCGCAACACACCCAGGTCATTATATAGTATATGTAGGTAATGCTGATCCCAACAAGGCCCTTCCATAGTCTATGTATGTACTTAGATGCCCATATTAAGAAATTGTGCTAGCACATGATGGCATTACCTATTCAAATTAAAGCAGTATGCTACCACACTAGGCATTTCCCTAGAAAATGCAAGCAGTATGCTACCACACTAGGCATTTCCCTAGAATATGCAAGCAGTATGATACCAAACTAGTCATTTCCCTAGAGTATGCAAGCAGTATGCTACCACACTAGGCATTTCCCTAGACTATGCAAGCAGTATGCTACCACACTAGGCATTTCCCTAGAGTATGCAAGCAGTATGCTACCACACTAGGCATTTCCCTAGACTACAAGCAGTATGCTACCACACTAGGCATTTCCCTAGACTATGCAAGCAGTATGCTACCACACTAGGCATTTCCCTAGACTATGCAAGCAGTATGCTACCACACTAGGCATATCCCTAGACTATGCAAGCAGTATGCTACCACACTAGGCATTTCCCTAGACTATGCAAGCAGTATGCTACCACACTAGGCATATCCCTAGACTATGCAAGCAGTGCATTATTGTCCATAATGTCCTTCCGTGCTTTATTTCAGTATATGTATTCCTCAACAACCCATACCATAGTCTACGTACTGTACATGTTTTATATTTATTTTACAATGATTGCGAAACAAGCTTTAGCAACTTATATTAATCACTCTTGTTGGCACGCAAAAATTGAAATGTGGTAATTAATGTGTGGGGAATCGGAGTACCCGGAAAACCCCACCTGTCCGATCAGGCGACTACCCTAATATATCACACTCGTAGAGTCGAGTTACATTGGTGAGAGGCGATCGCGCTAACAACTGCGCTAATAATATGCGTATATGTACTGTAGTCCACCATGACATTATTCTGCAGAATGATTCCACAACTATTTACTTTACTATTTACAACTATGGACTCCCAATACGAGACGAATTATATAAGACTCTGTCTTTAAAATAGTTCCCGTATTTTAATATGTGTAAACCAGGTCCTTCTCAAGTATGTCTAAAGCATTGTGGTAACCCACCAAACCCTACGTTGTTCTACACAAGTATGGGATCCTTCAACACGAACATTTACTATCGCAGCACAGCCTTTAGTTTATTCAATACTGTGGAAAATAGCCTTTTCTAGTATATATATATATATATAGGCCTGCATCAGCACCAGTATGGGCCATTTCCTGGGCAGGCTCCAGTGGTTACCCTATACTTGATGCACAAACCTCCGTAAGTAACTGCCAACTTTTTCAAATAAATGAGACACGGCCTTCTCGAATCTAGTGACCATCAGTGATGATAGGTTACAGTGGTATTCACATCATCGGTGACTTCAGGGACAGATAATACACCAACCCGAAACGAGGGTCAATCGATCCTTTATATAATATATATATACAGAAAACAGGGAGACCTGCAATATAATAATATCACAGATATACACACATATACTAAAATCTATCCACGCGGAACATAACTAACCACTATCACATAAATATCAAATTCTCCAAATACTAATATTGCCAATAAAAGGGTCTTACCAGAATCGACAATGATTACTGTGTATATACTAAATTAGATCAGAGGTAAGTATAAGTATATACCTCTCTTTGGCATCATGGACTGCGCATGCGTGGCGGCCATTTTGGAACGAGATCATTCATCATCGGATGACAGTTGACAGGTCATTAACATAATAAGTGTTCATCAAAAGAAAGCAATTTAATGTCTCTTTGGGGTCATGGACTGCGCATGCGCGACGCCATTTTGGAACGAGATCATTCATCATCCTCGGATGACACTTGACAGGTCATTAACATAATAAGTGTTGATCAAAAGAAAGTAATTTAATGTCTCACGTACACATCCATATCCTTTGTATATATGATAAAGTATGATTGAATTGATGCTATAGCTTATCACTAGAAATAAATGGCTCAAACTTTATATATAAAAAAGCATAAGGCTTTCATAGTCACTCTGTATTTGTACAGTGACATGATCAGTATATATCTTAGACAATACTATAAAATATATTTCTGTGTCATTGTTTTATAATATATATACATTACGTATTTTATATAAACCGCCATATAATTCTGAAGTTATATTAATTTTTAAGCAAACTAGTGTATTTGGAATAAATAAAACAAGTAAGTATTTTTGTTCAATTGTATACCACTCCTAACATTGTATTCAACTTCGTAGTCAGACTGTAAAACCATCTAAGCCAACATTGCATATAGACATGGCTCCAGGTGTGAACAAACACATTAATCCAGTCAAAATTGACAGGTCACACTTGATTGCGAAACAAGATCTTTAAACTTATATAAATCACTCTCGAGACCTCATTCCTGATGGAATCCATCGCCACGAGGGAGAGAAGGGGCAACGTGCAATTTTAAATGCCTTGCCTAAGGGCACAATCGTTTACGGCTCCAGCGGGGCTCGAACTCCAGACCTTTCGCACCTGAAGCGAACGCGCATCCACTGCACCATCACGACTTTAATATGTTGTAAACATCCTTGAAGCTATGTAAAGCCTGTATCATTCCGAAGTTTTGACTTTCAAACGTTTTTGAAACAAGTAAAATACATATGATTGTAGTAGTAGTCGGATATGTACATATTTCGGACACATTTATTTAACTGAATTACTATTGCCTTTTTTTTTCTCAAACTAATCATTGATGCTTAATGATTTTGTGTGCATGTTACATGTACATGGTATGCTTTTTTGGATTTATTTTGGGTAGCGGGTAAATATTTAATATATGGTAAATTGTGCTATTAGAAGTTATCTTCTGAGACAATTTTGGGTAGTCCAAAATATGAATTGTTATCAGTTAGGTCTGCTTGAAAAGTGAAGAAGTTAATTATTGTGATTGGTATCAAGAAGACAAGTCTGACAAATGGCATTGCACACACTATATGTAGATTTAAAGTGAAATATGTATCATGTGAAATGCACACTTCCCCCTGAATTCCCCTCACTTCCCCCTAAATTGGCTGGAGGGGGAGAGTGACTTCCCCCTAAGTTTTGGACCAAAGTTTAATCCTGTCAGTAATTTTATAATACTAGATGTCTCTGTGATTTGTGCCACTTTCGAATATGTGTGATAATTTCGAACCCGCCATTATATGGGTTCTAAGGCGTTTTATAGTCTAAGAAGTTTAATTTCATAGTACATGACCTTCTCATTTAAAGCATTTAGTAGCACCTGCAACTATGAGCAACTTGTGATCACCAGCCTGTGTTAATTGGAGCCTGGTGATATGATAGGTTAGCGACTCTCCGGTTGTTATTGGTTCAGGAAGACCCGGGAGCCCATTAAGACAGTATATCTGACGCGAGCGGGTATCCTAGTAGAACATGGATCGCAGGTTCGATCCCCCGTCTGACCCTAGTCTTTCGGATGGGACTTTAAACCGAGGTCTAGTGTCGGTGTTTTACATCGTGCACATAAAATAACCAGAGGAGACACTGGAATGGGTCTCTGTCTGTGTCATTGCACTATCATCCAACAATCTAAAATGACTAATCTCTTTAGGATGCGTCGCTCATATGGGCAACCGGTAGCGACGATAAAAATAAACGTAAAACACACTCCTAGTAGAATCACCGATCTTTCACAATCCACCAGGATAACACCAGTACATGAACTAATTAGACACTAACAGTAGCATCGAACCTGTAGCGCTGAGGGGCATGTGATTTGATGTCAAAAACCATAACCACTCTGCCTCGGGGACTACGTCGTTGATGTTACAATAACACTTGATGGATTGGTAGGTAGAATACCGCATCTAGAATATGGATCGATGCCCGTTATTAAATAGCAACACATGTATACATGTATATGTTAGTCTTATTTCACTAAGTTATACTATGGGGAAAGGGGCACATTTCAAACTATGGTCCATTATCTTTCAACATGAAATATCAAATATGATATATATTACCAAGTGAATAACATAATCCATATATAATTAACACAATCTGAAGTTCCATACTCGTTAATTTGTTTAAATGCATTGACATAAATTGATAACGTTTTACATGTAGGTATGCATATTCCGTACTATCTAAACTTCCTTGTCGCTGGTACCCAACATATACATCTAAATTGTATTCAATGCAGCCTATTCATCAGTGATTTAAAGTTTGAACGGTTGTGTTGGTACACTATTGGAAATAATCTGCTTTAGGAGTATATGACCGGGTACACATTTACTTAAACATCATTGAAAAGAACTGGTATAGTACTATAATATTCATACTTGTATAGACGATGGCAGGATCTGGTTGTGATTCTCCCATAACATACATAGACTGGGGGTAGGAATTGTTAGCGAACCCCGACATTAAAGCAGCATACGTAATAACATCCCATCTGATAGACTGTTAATTTTAGTATGGTCAGACGGGGGATCGAACCTGCGATCCCTGGATTATCAGTCTAGTGTGTTACCACTGAACTACAGATCAGTCTGTGATTTCTCTCGTAGTTTAAATTCTTATTATTTATAATGATATTTACGCAATGATAACAAACTAAATGATATACTGCTACCAGACTAAACCTGTAAATTACTTACATAATTATAGTAACGGAAATGATGCGAATAATGCTATTTTAGAGGTATGCTTTCAGAGAAGTGTGTGTATCACATGAGTACATGAAATGCGTGAAGCAATGAAGAGCTATCGCTTGGAATATAGCACGACATAATTATACAGTAGTACAGCATTAGGTCCAGCCTTTATATTTCTTATGTGTGATAAAGCCGCTTAGCTGTGTTTTATGTCTTTGTAAGTATTATATGAACATAGTGTATGTCTAGTGACAATAAACAATTACTGTCCCCATATAAGAAATATCATATACGTATGTTTAAATCCACAATATTATAAAGCTTAATTAGTTATGTTGTTAAATCTGGCAATAATAAAAGTAATTGTTGTTGTTGTTATTGTAGTAGTATTATATGGACACACATGTCCCCACAGCGCTGAAGCAGGTACTGTTTTGTGAACTATTGCGTGTGGACACTTTACAAAACGTAAATCAAACACATAACTTCCTCATATTATCCAAACTTATGTTTTCAAACTATAACTATAATACAAATACCTTCGCAAAGTTCTTAAAGCTTTTTTCTCAATCGTTGTAATATAAATAAAGTTTAATGTTACACGTGTAATTACACCAGTTTGGCACATCGCTACCATGAGTTGGTGTATGATTACATGCAGAACCGCACGAGTTTGGTTTATGAATGCATGCATAACTGCACGAGGTTTATTTATCGGTGCATGCTTAGCTGCACGAGTGTGGTGTATGAATGCATGCATAACTGCACGAGGTTTATTTATCGGTGCATGCTTAACTGCACGAGTGTGGTGTATGAATGCATGCATAACTGCACGAGGTTTATTTATCGGTGCATGCTTAACTGCATGAGTGTGGTGTATGAATGCATGCATAACTGCACGAGGTTTATTTATCGATAATGCTTAACTGCACGAGTTTGGTGTATGAATGCATGCATAACTGCACGAGGTTTATTTATCGATAATGCTTAACTGCACGAGTTTGTTTATGAATGCATGCATAACTGCACGAGGTTTATTTATCGGTGCATGCCTAACTGCACGAGTTTGGTTTATGAATGCATGTCTAACTGCACGAGTGTGGTGTATGAATGCATGCATAACTGCACGAGGTATATTTATCGGTGCATGCCTAACTGCACGAGTTTGGTTTATGAATGCATGTCTAACTGCACGAGTGTGGTGTATGAATGCATGCATACCTGCACGAGGTATATTTATCGGTGCATGCCTAACTGCACGAGTTTGGTTTATGAATGCATGACTAACTGCACGAGGTATATTTATCGGTGCATGCCTAACTGCACGAGTTTGGTTTATGAATGCATGACTAACTGCACGAGGTATATTTATCGGTGCATGCCTAACTGCACGAGTTTGGTTTATGAATGCATGACTAACTGCACGAGGTATATTTATCGGTGCATGCCTAACTGCACGAGTTTGGTTTATGAATGCATGACTAACTGCACGAGGTATATTTATCGGTGCATGCCTAACTGCACGAGTTTGGTTTATGAATGCATGACTAACTGCACGAGTTTGGTTTATGAATGCATGACTAACTGCACGAGGTATATTTATCGGTGCATGCCTAACTGCACGAGGTATATTTATCGGTGCATGCCTAACTGCACGAGTTTGGTTTATGAATGCATGACTAACTGCACGAGTTTGGTTTATGAATGCATGCCTAACTGCACGAGTTTGGTTTATGAATGCATGACTAACTGCACGAGTTTGGTTTATGAATGCATGACTAACTGCACGAGGTATATTTATCGGTGCATGCCTAACTGCACGAGTTTGGTTTATGAATGCATGACTAACTGCACGAGGTATATTTATCGGTGCATGCCTAACTGCACGAGTTTGGTTTATGAATGCATGACTAACTGCACGAGGTATATTTATCGGTGCATGCCTAACTGCACGAGTTTGGTTATGAATGCAGGTTTAACTGCACGAGGTATATTTATCGGTGCATGCCTAACTGCACGAGTTTGGTTTATGAATGCATGTCTAACTGCACGAGGTATATTTATCGGTGCATGCCTAACTGCACGAGTTTGGTTTATGAATGCATGACTAACTGCACGAGGTATATTTATCGGTGCATGCCTAACTGCACGAGTTTGGTTATGAATGCAGGTTTAACTGCACGAGGTATATTTATCGGTGCATGCCTAACTGCACGAGTTTGGTTTATGAATGCATGACTAACTGCACGAGTTTGGTTTATGAATGCATGACTAACTGCACGGGTTTGGTTTATGAATGCATGACTAACTGCACGAGGTTTAGTTATCGGTACATGCTTAACCACATGAGATTTTAGTTTCATGAATTTATTTCATTGTCTAGAATTTCGATAATTTACGAAAAATAACGACAGCGATGTTAAAACACTATTACATTTCCATTTGCATGACGGACTATCGGTGCGTGTGTGTGTGGGGGGGGGGGTACGGTAAAGGCATATTGAGTTATTAAATTACTATTCCAACTCCTTAGGATTTACGGAAAAACCAGGGTCGTTCACATACCGGAAATAGTATTATAAATGAGGAAGGTCAATTATTGATATTTGAATGGCAATTTACATGTGGTTACGTGCTGCTTAAACAATGAAATAGTTATTTATAAATAAATTCTCACCACGTCTTATGGGCCGCATACATGTATTACCACATCCATTACTGCAACACTTCTGTATCCCGGGGCAACTGGAATCGCTGGTACATCGGTCAACACATGCACCAAATTGAAAATTCCCCCGTCGTGGACACCGACCGGACTTTTCTGCTGTGTAAAATGTACTATAAATCAGCACACTGGCCACATCGTATTTAATGTATAGATGGTCACCGTGGCCGATTGGTTAAGGTCATTGACTTAAAATCACTTGTCCCATCCACCACTCTATGGTTCGAATTATGCAGTGCATGGAAGCTATCCAGCCGGCTTGCTGGATGTCAATGGCTATATATGGGTGTCCGACCGTGCCAGAGATAGTGCGCGAGCGACGATCCGATACCTACCTCCACCAATAACAGCTGGAGAGTCGCCACATGACATAAGCTGTTAGGGCGACATTAAACACACAACCAAAACATATTCATTTAGAGTAACTTGTTGGCCACGTCACAAACTAGAGGGGGTTCCTCGTCCTTGTTGTTATGGTTATGGTTGTTGACTTCAAATCACTTGCTCATCACCATTATAGATTCGAATCCCACTGGGTGATGTCGAATTATTACAAGGACGTCATCCAACGAAGTTATCCAACGGAGTTATTCAAAGAAGTTATCCAACGAAGTTATCCAGCAGACGTATCCAACGGATTTATCCAGCAGACGTATTCAAACGGAGTTATCCAACGGAGTTATCCAACGGAGTTATCCAACGGAGTTATCCTACGGAGTTATCCAATGGAGTTATCCAACGGAGTTATCCAACGAATTTATCCAAAGAAGTTATCCAACGAAGTTATCCAACGGAGTTATCCAACGGAGTTATCCAAAGAAGTTATCCAACGGAGTTATCCAACGGAGTTATCCAACGGAGTTATCCAACGAATGTATCCAACGAAGTTATACAACGGAGTTATCAAGCAGAGGTATCCAACGGAGTTATCCAACGGAGTAACGGAGTTGTCAGCAAACCAACGACGTTATCCAACAGAGTTATCCAACGGAGTTATCCAACGAAGTTATCAAACGGAGTTATCCAACGGAGTTATCCAACGAAGTTATCCAACGGAGTTATCCAACAATGTTATCCAACGGAGTTATCCAACGGAGTTATCCAACGAAGTCATCCAACGGAGTTATCCAACGGAGTCATCCAACGATGTTATCCAATGGAGTTATCCAACGGAGTTATCCAACGGAGTTATTCAACAATGTTATCCAACGGAGTTATCCAACGGAGTTATCCAACGAAGTTATCCAACGGAGTTATCCAACGGAGTTATCCAACGGAGTTATCCAACGGAGTAACGGAGTTATCCAACGGAGTTATCCAACGGAGTTATCCAACGGAGTTATCCAACGGAGTAACGGAGTTGTCCAACGGAGTTGTCCAACGGAGTTATCCAACGGAGTTATCCAACGGAGTTATCCAACGGAGTAACGGAGTTATCCAACGGAGTTATCCAACGGAGTTATCCAAAGGAGTAACGGAGATATCCAACGGAGTTATCCAACGAAGTTATCCAACGAAGTTATCCAACGGAGTTATCCAACGGAGTTATCCAACGGAGTAACGGAGTTATCCAACGGAGTTATCCAACGGAGTAACGGAGTTATCCAACGGAGTTATCCAACGGAGTTATCCAACGGAGTAACGGAGTTATCCAACGGAGTAACGGAGTTATCCAACGGAGTTATCCAACGGAGTAACGGAGTTATCCAACGGAGTTATCCAACGGGCATAGGGAATGTCGGTGGTACTATCAACCCGTACTTACTGCTCGGTCGGGACCAGGGGTCTTCCATCACCAATTACAGCTATATGACCTACACTATGGAATTTAAATCCAACATATGACCTAAACTATTCGGATGTAAGCCATACAATAACAAAGGTATATGGAATTTGTTTCATATGGACACACTCTAGATTTAAGCTTCAATGGTTGTCACACAATGTAACCCGGCTGATTTCGTGATGTCGCATAGTGATGGTCTCAATGATCAGTTACTACTCCCTTCATATAGTTTTATTATTGAATATTCATATATACACCCCCAGAATATATCAACAACGTCTCTGTCCCTTTAGCCCCATGAGCTCCCAGTACATATATCCCCATCACACACTAGGCGAGTTGCCCGTGAGCTCCCAGTATATATTTCCCCATCACTCACTAGGCGAGTTGCCCGTGAGCTCCCAGTACATATCTCCCCATCACACACTAGGCGAGTTGCCCATGAGCTCCCAGTACATAACTCCCCATCACACACTAGGCGAGTTGCCCGTGAGCTCCCAGTACATATCTCCCCATCACAAACTAGGCGAGTTGCCCGTGAGCTCCCAGTACATATCTCCCATCACACTAGGCGAGTTGCCCGTGAGCTCCCAGTACATATCTCCCATCACACACTAGGCGAGTTGCCCGTGAGCTCCCAGTACATATATCCCATCACACACTAGGCGAGTTGCCCGTGAGCTCCCAGTACATATCTCCCCATCACACACTAGGCGAGTTGCCCGTGAGCTCCCAGTACATATCTCCCATCACACACTAGGCGAGTTGCCCGTGAGCTCCCAGTACATACTCCCCATCACACACTAGGCGAGTTGCCCGTGAGCTCCCAGTACATATCTCCCCATCACACACTAGGCGAGTTGCCCGTGAGCTCCCAGTACATATCTCCCCATCACACACTAGGCGAGTTGCCCGTGAGCTCCCAGTACATATCTCCCCATCACACACTAGGCGAGTTGCCCGTGAGCTCCCAGTACATATCTCCCCATCACACACTAGGCGAGTTGCCCGTGAGCTCCCAGTACATATCTCCCCATCACACACTAGGCGAGTTGCCCGTGAGCTTCCAGTACATATCTCCCCATCACATTCTAGGCGAGTTGCCGGGAGCTTCCAGTACATATCTTCCCATCACACACTAGGCGAATTGCCCGGGAGCTCCCAGTACATATCTCCCCATCACACACTAGGTGAGTTTCCCGGGTGCTTCCAGTACCTATCTACCCATCACACACTAGGTGAGTTTAACGTGAGATCCCAGTACATATGGGACTCCCCATCACACACTAGGTGAGTTTTACATGAGCTCCCAGTACATATCTCCCCATCACATACTAGGTGAGTTTCCCGTGGGCTCCCATTACATATCTCCCCGTCACACACTAGGCGAGTTTCCCGGGAGCTTCCAGTACATATCCCCCATCACACACTAGGCGAGTTGTCCGTGAGCTCCCAGTACATATCTCCCATCACACACTAGGCGAATTGCCCGTGAGCTCCCAGTACATATCTCCCATCACACACTAGGCGAGTTGTCCGTGATCTCCCAGTACATATCTCCCATCACACACTAGGCGAGTTGTCCGTGAGCTCCCAGTACATATCTCCCATCACACACTAGGCGAGTTTCCCGTGATCTCCCAGTACATATATCCCATCACATACTAGACGAGTTTTCCGGGAGCTCCCAGTACATATCTCCCATCACATACTAGACTAGTTGCCCGTGAGCACCCAGTAGATATCTCCCATCACACACTAGGCGAGTTGCCCGTGAGCTCCCAGTACATATCTCCCCATCACACACTAGGCGAGTTGTCCGTGAGCTTCCAGTACATATTTCCCCATCACACATTAAACGTGTTTTCCGTGAGCTCCCAGTACATATCTCCCATCACACACTAGGCGAGTTTCCCGGAAGCTTCCAGTACATATCTTCCCCGCCACACACTAGGTCAGTTGTCCGTGAGCTTCCAGTACATATCTCCCCATCACACACTAGACGGGTTTTCCGTGAGCTCCCAGTACATATCTTCCCCGTCACACACTAGGTGAATGCCCGTGAGTTCCCAGTACATATCTCTCATCACACACTAGGCGAGTTTCCCGGGAGTTTCCAGTACATATCTCCCCATCACACACTAGGCGAGTTGCCGTGAGCTCCCAGTACATATCTCCCATCACACACTACATGAGTTGTACTTGAGTTCCCAGTACATATCTCCCATCACACACTAGGCGAGTTTCCGGGAGCTTCCAGTACATATCTTCCCCGTCACACACTAGGCGAGTGCCCGTGAGCTCCCAGTACATATCTCCCATCACACACTAGGCGAGTTTCCGGGAGCTTCCAGTACATATCTCCCATCACACACTAGGCGAGTTGTCCGTGAGCTCCCAGTACATATCTCCCCATCACACACTAGGCGAGTTGTCCGTGAGCTTCCAGTACATATCTCCCATCACACACTAGGCGAGTTGTCCGTGAGCTTCCAGTACATATCTCCCAACACACACTAGGCGAGATGCCCGTGAGCTCCCAGTACATATCTCCCATCACACACTAGGCGAGTTGTCCGTGAGCTCCCAGTACATATATCCCATCACATACTAGGCGAGTTGTCCGTGAGCTCCCAGTACATATATCCCATCACACACTAGGCGAGTTGTCCGTGAGCTCCCAGTACATATCTCCCATCACACACTAGGCGAGTTGTCCGTGAGCTCCCAGTACATATCTCCCCATCACACACTAGGCGAGTTTTCCGTGAGCTCCCAGTACATATCTCCCATCACACACTAGGCGAGTTGCCCGTGAGCTCCCAGTACATATTCCCATCACACACTAGACGAGTTGCCCGTGAGCTCCCAGTACATATCTCCCCATCACACACTAGGCGAGTTTTCCGGTAGCTCCAGTACATATCTCCATCACACACAGGCGAGTTTACCTGAGCTCCCAGTACATATCTCCCATCAAACACTAGATGAGTTGTACGTGAGTTCCCAGTACATATCCTCCCCGTCACACACTAGGCTAGTTGTCCGTGAGCTCCCAGTACATATCTCCCCGTCACAAACTAGGCGAGTTGCCCGTGAGCTCCAAGTACATATCTCCCCATCACACACTAGGCGAGTTGCCCGTGAGCTCGCAGTACATATCTCCATATCACACACTAGACGAGTTGCCCGTGAGCTCACAGTACATATTTCCCCATCACACACTAGGCGAGTTGCCCGTGTGCTCCCATTACATATCTCCCCATCCCACTCTAGACGAGTTATCTGTGAGCTTTCAGTACAAATCTTCCCCTTCACACACTAGGCGAGTTCCCCGTGAGCTCCCAGTACATATCTCCACATCACACACTAGGCGAGTTGTCCGTGAGCTCCCAGTACATATCTCCCATCACACACTAGGCTAGTTGCCCGGTAGCTTCCAGTACATATCTCCCATTACACACTAGGCGAGTTTTCCGTGATCTCCCATTAAATATATCCCATCACATACTAGGCGAGTTGTCCGTGATCTCCCGGTAAATATCTCCCATCACATACTAGACGGGTTTTCCGTGAGCTCTCA
>CM026386.1:90209593-90291369 GCA_014843695.1 Archivesica marissinica
TCAGCCAAGGGAGAACTTACTTCATATATATATTATATAACGAGAACCCGGGTATGTTCAGCCAAGGGAGAACTTACTTCATATATATTATATAACGAGAACCCGGGTATGCTCAGCCAAGGGAGAACTTACTTCATATATATTATATAACGAGAACCCGGGTATGTTCAGCCAAGGGAGAACTTCCTTCATATATATTATATAACGAGAACCCGGGTATGCTCAGCCAAGGGAGAACTTACTTCATATATATTATATAACGAGAACCCGGGTATGCTCAGCCAAGGGAGAACTTACTTCATATATATATTATATAACGAGAACCCGGGTATGCTCAGCCAAGGGAGAACTTACTTCATATATATTATATAACGAGAACCCGGTATGCTCAGCCAAGGGAGAACTTCTTCATATATATATTATATAACGAGAACCCGGGTATGTTCAGCCAAGGGAGAACTTACTTCATATATATTATATAACGAGAACCCGGGTATGCTCAGCCAAGGGAGAACTTACTTCATATATATATTATATAACGAGAACCCGGGTATGCTCAGCCAAGGGAGAACTTCCTTCATATATATATTATATAGCGAGAACCCGGGTATGCTCAGCCAAGGGAGAACTTACTTCATATATATATTATATAACGAGAACCCGGGTATGCTCAGCCAAGGGAGAACTTCCTTCATATATATACTATATAGCGAGAACCCGGGTATGCTCAGCCAAGGGAGAACTTCCTTCATATATATTATATAACGAGAACCCGGGTATGCTCAGCCAAGGGATAACTTCCTTCATATATTATTATATAACGAGAACCCGGGTATGCTCAGCCAAGGGAGAACTTACTTCATATATATTATATAACGAGAACCCGGGTATGCTCAGCCAAGGGAGAACTTCTTCATATATATTATATAACGAGAACCCGGGTATGCTCAGCCAAGGGAGAACTTCCTTCATATATATATTATATAGCGAGAACCCGGGTATGCTCAGCCAAGGGATAACTTACTTCATATATATATTATATAAAGAGAACCCGGGTATGCTCAGCCAAGGGAGAACTTCCTTCATATATATATTACATAACGAGAACCCGGGTATGTTCAACCAAGGGAGAACTTCCTTCATATATATTATATAACGAGAACCCGGGTATGTTCAACCAAGGGAGAACTTACTTAATATATATATTATATAGCGAGAACCCGGGTATGCTCAGCCAAGGGAGAACTTCCTTCATATATATAATATATAGCGAGAACCCGGGTATGCTCAGCCAAGGGAAAACTTACTTCATATATATTTATTATATAAAGAGAACCCGTGTATGCTCAGCCAAGGGAAAACTTACTTCATATATATGATATATAGCGAGAACCCGGGTATGTACAGCCAAGGGAGAACTTCCTTCATATATATACATTATAGCGAGAACCCGGGTATGCTCAGCCAAGGGAGAACTTACTTCATATATATTATATAGCGAGAACCCGGGTATGTACAGCCAATGGAGAACTTCCTTGATATATATATATTATATAACGAGAACCGGGGTATGTACAGCCAAGGGAGAACTTCCTTCATATATATATATATTATATAACGAGAACCCGGGTATGTTCAGCCAAGGGAGAACTTCGTTCATATATATTATATAACGAGAACCCGGGTATGCTCAGCCAAGGGAAAACTTACTTCAAATATATATTATATAGCGAGAACCCGGGTATGTTCAGCCAAGGGAGAACTTCCTTCATATATATATTATATAGCGAGAACCCGGGTATGCTCAGCCAAGGGAGAACTTACTTCATATATATTATATAACGAGAACCCGGGTATGCTCAGACAAGGGAGAACTTACTTCATATATATATTATATAGCGAGAACCCGGGTATGCTCAGCCAAGGGAGAACTTCCTTCATATATATATTATATAACGAGAACCCGGGTATGCTCAGCCAAGGGAGAACTTCCTTCATATATATATTATATAACGAGAACCCGGGTATGCTCAGCCAAGGGAGAACTTACTTCATATATATTATATAACGAGAACCCGGGTATGCTCAGCCAAGGAAACTTCTTCATATATTTATATACGAGAACCGGTATGCTCAGCCAAGGGAGAACTTACTTCATATATATTATATAACGAGAACCCGGGTATGCTCAGCCAAGGGAGAACTTACTTCATATATATATTATATAACGAGAACCCGGGTATGTTCAGCCAAGGGAGAACTTACTTCATATATATATTATATAACGAGAACCCGGGTATGCTCAGCCAAGGGAGAACTTACTTCATATATATTATATAACGAGAACCCGGGTATGCTCAGCCAAGGGAGAACTTACTTCATATATATATAACGAGAACCCGGGTATGCTCAGCCAGGGAGAACTTCTAATATATTTCGAGAACCCGGGTATGCTCAGCCAAGGAGAACTTACTTCATATATATTATATAACGAGAACCCGGGTATGTTCAGCCAAGGGAGAACTTACTTCATATATATTATATAACGAGAACCCGGGTATGCTCAGCCAAGGGAGAACTTACTTCATATATATATTATATAACGAGAACCCGGGTATGCTCAGCCAAGGGAGAACTTACTTCATATATATATTATATAGCGAGAACCCGGGTATGCTCAGCCAAGGGAGAACTTCCTTCATATATATACTATATAGCGAGAACCCGGGTATGCTCAGCCAAGGGAGAACTTCCTTCATATATATTATATAACGAGAACCCAGGTATGCTCAGCCAAGGGATAACTTCCTTCATATATATATTATATAACGAGAACCCGGGTATGTTCAGCCAAGGGAGAACTTACTTCATATATATTATATAACGAGAACCCGGGTATGCTCAGCCAAGGGAGAACTTCCTTCATATATATATTATATAACGAGAACCCGGGTATGCTCAGCCAAGGGAGAACTTCCTTCATATATATTATATAACGAGAACCCGGGTATGCTCAGCCAAGGGAACTTCTTCATATATATATATAAGAACCCGGTATGCTCAGCAAGGGAGAACTTCTTCATATATATAATACGAGAACCCGGTATGTCACAAGGAGAACTTCTTCATATATATTATACGAGAACCCGGTATGTCAGCCAAGGAGAACTTCTTCATATATATTATATACGAGAACCCGGGTATGCTCACAAGGGAGAACTTCTTCATATATATTTGAGAAGGGAGAACTTCTTCATATATATATAACGAGAACCCGGGTATGCTCAGCCAGGGAGAACTTACTTCATATATATTATATAACGAGAACCCGGGTATGCTCAGCCAAGGGAGAACTTACTTCATATATATTATATAACGAGAACCCGGGTATGCTCAGCCAAGGGAGAACTTACTTCATATATATTATATAACGAGAACCCGGGTATGCTCAGCCAAGGGAGAACTTACTTCATATATATTATATAACGAGAACCCGGGTATGCTCAGCCAAGGGAGAACTTCCTTCATATATATATTATATAACGAGAACCCGGGTATGCTCAGCCAAGGGAGAACTTCCTTCATATATATATATTATATAACGAGAACCCGGGTATGTTCAGCCAAGGGAGAACTTACTTCATATATATATTATATAACGAGAACCCGGGTATGCTCAGCCAAGGGAGAACTTCCTTCATATATATATTATATAACGAGAACCCGGGTATGCTCAGCCAAGGGATAACTTACTTCATATAATTATATTATATAACGAGAACCAGAGTATGTTCAGCCAAGGGAGAACTTCCTTCATATATATATTATATATATCGAGAACCCGAGTATGTTCAGCGAAGGGAGAACTTACTTCATATATATTATATAACGAGAACCCGGGTATGTTCAGCCAAGGGAGAACTTACTTCATATATATTATATAGCGAGAACCCGGGTATGCTCAGCCAAGGGAAAACTTACTTCATATATATTATATAACGAGAACCCGGGTATGCTCAGCCAAGGGAGAACTTCCTTCATATATATATTATATAACGAGAACCCGGGTATGCTCAGCCAAGGGAGAACTTCCTTCATATATATATATTATATAAAGAGAACCCGGGTATGTTCAGCCAAGGGAGAACTTACTTCATATATATATTATATAAGGAACCGGGTATGCTCAGCCAAGGGAGAACTTACTTCATATATATATTATATACGAGAACCCGGGTATGCTCAGCCAAGGGAGAACTTCCTTCATATATATATTATATAACGAGAACCCGGGTATGCTCAGCCAAGGGAGAACTTACTTCATATATATTATATAACGAGAACCCGGGTATGCTCAGCCAAGGGAGAACTTACTTCATATATATATTATATAACGAGAACCCGGGTATGTTCAGCCAAGGGAGAACTTACTTCATATATATTATATAACGAGAACCCGGGTATGCTCAGCCAAGGGAGAACTTACTTCATATATATTATATAACGAGAACCCGGGTATGTTCAGCCAAGGGAGAACTTACTTCATATATATTATATAACGAGAACCCGGGTATGCTCAGCCAAGGGAGAACTTACTTCATATATATTATATAACGAGAACCCGGGTATGCTCAGCCAAGGGAGAACTTACTTCATATATATATTATATAACGAGAACCCGGGTATGCTCAGCCAAGGGAGAACTTACTTCATATATATATTATAACGAGAACCCGGGTATGCTCAGCCAAGGGAGAACTTCCTTCATATATATATTATATAACGAGAACCCGGGTATGCTCAGCCAAGGGATAACTTACTTCATATATATTTTATAACGAGAACCCGGGTATGTTCAGCCAAGGGAGAACTTACTTCATATATATTATATAACGAGAACCCGGGTATGCTCAGCCAAGGGAGAACTTCCTTCATATATATATTATATAACGAGAACCCGGGTATGCTCAGCCAAGGGAGAACTTACTTCATATATATATTATATAGCGAGAACCCGGGTATGCTCAGCCAAGGGAGAACTTCCTTCATATATACTATATAGCGAGAACCCGGGTATGCTCATCCAAGGGAGAACTTCCTTCTATATAGTATATAACGAGAACCCAGGTATGCTCAGCCAAGGGATAACTTCCTTCATATATATATTATATAACGAGAACCCGGGTATGTTCAGCCAAGGGAGAACTTCCTTCATATATATTATATAACGAGAACCCGGGTATGCTCAGCCAAGGGAGAACTTCCTTCATATATATATTATATAACGAGAACCCGGGTATGTTCAGCCAAGGGAGAACTTCCTTCATATATATTATATAACGAGAACCCGGGTATGCTCAGCCAAGGGATAACTTACTTCATATATATATTATATAACGAGAACCCGGGTATGCTCAGCCAAGGGAGAACTTCCTTCATATATATATTATATAACGAGAACCCGGGTATGTTCAGCCAAGGGAGAACTTCCTTCATATATATTATATAACGAGAACCCGGGTATGCTCAGCCAAGGGAGAACTTACTTCATATATATATTATATAGCGAGAACCCGGGTATGCTCAGCCAAGGGAGAACTTCCTTCATATATATATTATATAGCGAGAACCCGGGTATGTTCAGCCAAGGGAGAACTTCCTTCATATATATAATTATAACGAGAACCCGGGTATGCTCAGCCAAGGGAGAACTTACTTCATATATATATTATATAACGAGAACCCGGGTATGCTCAGCCAAGGGAGAACTTACTTCATATATATATTATATAACGAGAACCCGGGTATGCTCAGCCAAGGGAGAACTTCCTTCATATATATATTATATAACGAGAACCCGGGTATGCTCAGCCAAGGGAGAACTTCCTTCATATATATATATATTATATAACGAGAACCCGGGTATGCTCAGCCAAGGGAGAACTTACTTCATATATATATATTATATAACGAGAACCCGGGTATGCTCAGCCAAGGGAGAACTTACTTCATATATATATTATATAGCGAGAACCCGGGTATGCTCAGCCAAGGGAGAACTTACTTCATATATATTATATAACGAGAACCCGGGTATGTTCAGCCAAGGGAGAACTTACTTCATATATATTATATAACGAGAACCCGGGTATGCTCAGCCAAGGGAGAACTTCCTTCATATATATATTATATAACGAGAACCGGGTATGCTCAGCCAAGGGAACTTACTTCATATATATATTTATATAAGAGAACCCGGGTATGCTCAGCCAAGGGAGAACTTCCTTCATATATATATATTATATAACGAGAACCCGGGTATGTTCAGCCAAGGGAGAACTTCCTTCATATATATATTATGTACTATTAAACTTGGTGCACAGCACTTGGGAGAGGGATTCATTTTGGTTCTATTACTGAAAACTGAACAATCATGGTATTGATATTACATATTATGACTGATTTAATTTCGGACTTAAAGTAATGCAATTTGTGGAAATAATGATTAACTTGTCAAGATAGATACTTTGTGTGTATTCTCATTAATTAACCACTATGCGATCAGAAGTATTGTATTTCAATACGAAATAGCTCGACTACGCTACACAAGTGGGTCAGAGAAAGTGGCTGCTTAGCACAGGTTGCTGCCTAATAGAGATCAAATGTATAGTAAAACAACATATAGAGAATCTTGAAACTGGTTAGCTGTTTAATGGAGTTGACCACTAACACATGTTTGACTGTAACATGCATAAACAAAGGTTAACCAGAAAGTGATATTTATTAGTGGCTCAGACACTTTCCGGATTGAACCAATCCATGCTCATCAGGAAAGTGGTCTGCATAGTGCATATACATACAAACTTGTGGAGTATTAATATTGATAGTGCTCCCATACAGTTCAAGCTTTTCATAATGTAGATTCGAACGATTATACATACATAGTTATTATGAAACTACTATCCATCTGTACTTACGCTAATGGTTATCACAACATACCATTTAGGGACAAGTCAAATTGACACTGGGGCAAGTCAATATTGCCAATGTCATGGACAAGTCAGTTTGAACAACAATGGTCAAGCACAGCCACTATAGCTTTCTATGTTCATAAATGATCATTCACTTAAAGCAAACAAGCTGAATACTATGTAAATCATGCACTTTTTTATATTTTATTTTTTATACAAATTTATTTTAGCTCGATTGCGAAACAAGTTCTTTCAACTTATATTAATCACTCTCGAGACCTCATTCCTGATGGAATCCATCGCCATGAAGGAGAGAGAAGAGGCAATGTGGAATTTAAATGCCTTGCCTAAGGACACAATCGAAACGGCTCCAGCGGGGCTCGAACTCCGGACCTTTCGCACCTGAAGCGAACGCGCATCCACTGCGCTATCACGACTTCCACAAACATCGAATGGTGCTAGAACGTTGTGCTTAGACGACCAAAAATGTTTCGGTTGACAACATTTGAACATGCATAGGCTAGATACCGCATGTGCAAAACAGTGAGAAATAAGAAATAAAAGTGTGTTATTCTGGTATCATTTTATTAGAAAGGTGAAATATATAACGAGAGACAAGAGGTATTAAAAGAAATATGTTCATTTAATTATATGTACAGACGGATAGGTAGTCCAGTGGTAACACGCTGGATTGGTAATCCAGGGATCGCATGTTTGATCCCCCGTCTGACCCTAATAAAATTAACAGTCTTTCAGATGGATGTTAAACCGAGGTATCGTGTCGGTGCTTTACACCGTGCACGTAAAAGAACCAGAGGAGACTCTGGAATGGGTATCTCTCTGTATCATTTCACTATCCTCCAACAATCTAAATTGGCTAATCTCTTCAAGAGGCGTCGCTCATATTGGCAACAGGTAGCGACGATAAATATACGTAAAACACATTAAGTATATGTTAATAATGAAGTCTCACAAACCTTTTTAACATTATGAAACTTTATGTTGATTGTTTATTATGGAAATAAGGAGCAAATATATAAAAAATAAAACAATGTGTAGCCAACATGGGGTTCGGACTTGCATGGACACATTCTACAAACTGAACTAGCTAGGCAGCTTACACAATCTCCACAAGGAAGTTATTACGGATATTGAGTGACTGCCACTGTACCACTCATGTAACACTATGTCAGTTATTAAACGTATTATGTAATTTCATCAACAATACTAAACGGTGAATTGACATCAATTGTGAGAAGTGATCACATGAGCGTACCGCCCAAAATAGTGGATGGTATTGTAAATTTGGATATTTGATTTGTAAGTTTTACGTTCGTTTTTATGTATATGTTGTGTATACTTGTCTTTATAGGCGGTGCAAATGGCAGGGTCAGACTTTCCCTGTATTAATTTCTTGCTAAATTTGATTATTATATAAATTTGCATAGGTTTTGAACAAGTAATGTAATAAACGTTTGGTTCGTAGGCCAAATGTGATAGTAGCGATTCAAATATTGGTTTCTTAGATCTCTAAATTTAGGGCAAATAAAAAGAATATGATACTCACTTTCGATTATTCTATAATTACAATATATACAGATTCGTTCATTCCGTGTATGTTTGTGTAACGGCCAAATTGTATTGCTAAATCATGAGATGATGCCCGGAATTTGGTAAATAATATTTTAAATTCATGTTCTAGTATAAAAGTAAGATATTTTTCTAATTGAAATCCGTCTGACCCTTATACAATTAACAGTCTTTCAGATGGGACATTAAAACGAGGTATCGTGTCGGTGCTTTACACCGTGCATTTAAAAGAACCAGAGGAGACTCTGTATCTCTGTATTATTGCATAATCCTACAAATATCTAAAATGACTAATCTATAAAGGTAAAAGAAGGTTGCAACTCCGTCATATTCAATGGACAGAACAATTTTATTTTGGATGGCAGAACATGATCTGACACTATTGTAGAAAAATGCTTGTTAAAACAATAGCGAGGTCTGTTCACACTTAACTAAATAAGCGCTCCGATTATTCAGAGAACCAGAGAGATTTATATTTGGCGAAATGGAACTGAAATGAACGAAAATGGAATCCACACAATGCTAAGGAAAATAGAAATATAACTATTTTGAAATTGGAATCAAAGCTATCAAATGCGTGATAATACTGAGGCAAGCGGTAGAGATCAATCAAACTATATAACATTATTTAATTTATGCCCGACACTGACGACTGGGTACTATATGCCATGATCTAGGTTCGTCTGTCTAGTATGTCTCATGTGTAGTCAGACAATCAAGTCAACAATCGTACGATTGTCTAATGTGATCTAGTTATGTCTGTCTGCCCCCAGTTAGTGAGAGTCACTACAAGGGTATTTTGCAATAATTGCTGGCTTAATTCTAGAATTTAGCCACTAGTTGTACTTATAGAATGATAATGTGTGGACCTTTTCCTAACGAGACCCTAGGTTTTGGGTCAAGGGGTCCCCCAAAATTCAAGATGGCCGCCAAGTTGGCCGCCGTTTTTGCAGTGTCAGTGAGTTAGATATATAACTGTATTATACTTTTATTACTTGACAGATTTAAATCAAATTAAATGGATATCATAGATATTAAATGCATGCTTAAACTGAAATACATTGTGGGTGTTCATTGGTCAAAGTCAAGGTCATAGTCAAGGTCAAATGGTGACATTTACATAAAAAAACACATTTTTACCATGCATAAGTACCTTTATTTTGAAAACTATTGGTTTAAATAGTATGTTATTTACATTAATGTAATGCATTATATATGCCCTTTAATGTGATGTGTTGATTACTGACTTCAGTTTTGTATCCATAGATATACAAGATGATTTCCAAGTTGGCCGCCATTTTCCCAGTGGAATCCAAATATGTATTGTGCAATATAATGGTTATATATTTTTTTCTTTGTAGATTAAAATCTAACTGGGACATCTTCCTGCGAAAAGATAAGAACAAGAATGAATTATTTGACTTCTTGGCAACTGAATGTAGCAATATGACAGTTCCATATGGAAACTATATCATTTCCACACAAGGGATCATTATCGGAACCACAACAATCGAAAATAGAGATTCCATTGCACTATTTTCACATGAGGAAGCAGACAGCAGGCTTCTACTTCACGCAGCTCATGCCGACACATCTGAAATGAAGATGCTTATGATTAAGACAGGTGATACTGACGTTATTGTGATAGCTGCCGGAATGTTCAGTAAGTGTGGCTTAGATGAGTTATGGTTTGAATTTGACACAGGAAAACTTCTAAGATATATACCCATACACAGCATCGTCACAACTATGGGCTAAGATATTGCGAGGGCATTGTCATGATTCCATACATTTACGGGCTGCAACCAGGTGTCAGGATTTCTGGGAAAAGGTAAGTGAACAGCTTGGAACACTTTGTTATCATTCCCTCTGGCAGTTCAGGCATTTACAACATTGGGCAACACACCAAGTGAAGAGCAGATCAATAACTGTATCCCTGTTGTTGAACGGTTTGTTGTGTTGATGTACGCAGGTCAAGTCAATGTGAAAACACCAATGATGTCCGTCATGATCTATTCACACGGAAAATCCGTGCTATAGGTGATATACCATCAACATCTGCTGCTCTTTACCAGCACACACAGCGTGCAGCCTACCAGGCAGGCTACTGCTGGGATCAAGCACTATGTCCATCGCCAACACTACCATCTCCAGCAGAACATGGATGGACAAAGGAAGCCGACCTACACTGACCATGGAAACCACGTTGTTACCAGCATCAAACTCCTGCATGGAATTATTGAAGTGTGGCTGTGACAAGGATAAGGGTTGTCGTGGTCGATGTAAATGTGTGAGGGTTGAGCTTCCATACACCGCTTTATGTAAATGCAATGGACACTGTGATAGGCTTTAAGTACAATTGTATCACTGATGGCCTTTGAATTGTAAAACAAGGTTTCACAATTAAGAATCTACGCCACCTGATCTACGCTCAATATCTGTTTCCTCAGGTTCGAAATATATACTCATGCCGGATTGCGTTATTGTTGAAACCGACATGCAATTCTGCTCCCGCCAGGATTCGAATAAGGCCAGTGATTTATTTAACATTATACCACAGTGCTTCCTGGCCATGAACAGTGTTAAATATGATATCTGAATGGCATTATACGTAGTACCATTCATATTCATGTCAGTGTTGTATTTTTATTACACACATTATAAGTTTAATTTGGCGGCCATATTGGCGGTCATATTGGTTATTAGTCGCCATTATGGTGAAACCTACCTAACTTTAAATAATATACCATAGTATAATTATATAAAGCGATATTATGCATATATTAAAAAGAAAATATGTTAATAGAAGTAGTTACTGTATAGACTACTTTCACCATACATGTTAACAAAACGTCCATCTTATGAACCACCATTTATTACCATGGCAATATATTATGTGATAGCAGTACTCTATTTCAAAGATAAAGTGTGCTCTAAGTTGATGTGCAAATCAGTATAATATTTAATATAAATAATCCAACACAATCATAATTATATATGTTAAAATAAATTTCTTCAAATTTAGAGCATGTGACCTTGAAAATGACATTGACCTTGACATTAGATCATCATTGACGGCTTTCAGTTTTTGAACATTTCCTTTCAGAACAGGATGCTATTATTTGTATTTGTTTATATGTGCTAATAAATAAGAAATACAACTATTTATATATTTATCAATAAATGCCGGCCATCTTGGCGGCCATCTTGGATTTTGGGGGACCCCTTGACCCAGAGTCTAGGGTCTCGTTGGAAAGATAGTCGCATGTCATCATACTATCACCATGCAAAGTGGCTAAATTCTAGAATTAAACGAGCAATTATTCTTATAGTGACTCTCATTAAGTGGAGTGCCGTTCATATACCATCCACTGACAGGTAACAACATATCAAGTCTAATATGATTTCCATTAATAGTTGTCACGATAGGCTCCAGACAAATATCTATGAAATTGCAAGTCAGGGAAGCTAATATACTAACAAGCTTGACCCAAGTATTTGGGAGAAGTCACTCCCCCCCGAAGGCTTAGGGACTAGTGGGACAATTTAGAGAGAAATGGTGAAGAGTCTGACTTCGACTTTTCCCCAACTGCAAAATTAATAGCGAAATCGTATTTGGTCGAAAGTTGCATGATATAGGGATCTAGTAACTATTGTATGTAGAAAAGCTTTCACTAATGTAATGGGGCATTGTGTTTATATAATGTTGATCCTAAACAGAACTAGTATACATTTACTAAACATTTGCGATAATGCATTATTCGTTTCATCTTTCATTTTTAGAATTATGAAATTAATTTGACGAGTATGCATGTCTTTAGAAAGGAAATATGTTGTATATACAATTAATCCGGTTTATATACATGTTAATGGTGTACCATTGGTAGTTTGTAGAACAATTAGTATTAAATTTCTTTCATATATTAATAAAATCCCAAAATATTGACAACAAAAACACACACAAACAAGAGGAGTATGTGAGATGGTAAGATGGTCGCCAGATCGGACAGGTGGGTTTTCTCAGGGTACTCCGGTTTCCTTCCACACGAATGAACAAATATACGCTTTCATCCGCCAACCACAGTGATTAATATAAGTTGTTAGAACTTGCTTCGTTGTAAAATAAATAAAGTTTAATCTAAACAAGAGGAATAACTCAAGAAATGCAAGCAATTTATAATAGCGCCTGTTCAAAATAATTGTCTGTTAGTTCATAGTGTGCATGTATTTGCAGAACGGCTGTCAAACAATAGTTCGTAGTCCATTCAATCATTGCTTCCTGTAAACAAGCTTGCATGGTTCTACGACTGGCTACCAATTGTATACATATACGGCACCGGTAATAATGGTAAATAAATCTTATAAAAGTAGACATGGCCACATAACGTTACCATGACCCAGTAATTCTGCACAAATAGCTTTGGGAATTTCCAGCAAATTGATTCTTTATTAGCCAATTTTGGTCAATGGCTAAATTGGTGATTGCTAGTTCATGCTCACTTAGGGCCTACCTGCCATCGAACACTGATTGTTATAAATTGGTATCTCGTATCATATAGCATTGATGCTTTGCATAACATCATCTGACTAATTATGTTAATTAGGCTGTAAATTATGTAAGGCTGTTTTATATCGGCATCAGTGATTGGCTATACGTATTGGTGGTATTAAGTTTAGTATCTGGATATCTATGCTGCGCGAAGTGTATTTCAAGTCTGTCAAATGACATACGGATTACACTTAATTAGCAAGTATATCCTCCAGAAATAAGGCGAAATGTATGTCGCCCTTATGTCGATTGATGGCGAAGTTACGGAAATTAAAGCGACTGGTTATTTTGTCCAAATCGGCATGTGGCCTGAGCCCTGCTAACACACATGAATCCAAATTTTAAATTAATATTGAAGCCACCAAATCTTACCTGCTAGCTTGTAAGTTCCGGTAGTTGTTACTGTGATATCGTGACCAGTGGCATCTGCATGATTGACAACTACTTGAAAAAAATATGCCTCTCCACTAGAGTCTTCTTCAATAGTTAGAGTTTGTGACACCGTTTCTACTCCAGCGCCACCGCAATCTCCAGTGGAACATCCAGTTGCATCAGTTAGTTTAGCACTGGGTGAAGTGGTGTCATACGGTTGAGCGGTTTCGCCGGACTGAAAGATTGAAATTACAAAATTCAGTGGATTTCTGTTTCTTACATTTGACAGTTTTTGACAAGAGACCAAATTGTAAATATTGCATCAAGGTTATCGCCAGACAGAGCTTATTTTTTCCAATATATTTATACAGTATAATGTCACTATGGCGTGTATTTACGGTTATCACAAACTTGAGATGAAATCCCTGGTTTACCCTCTATTTACTATTTACATTAAAACATTTATTTCGTACTGATATACCGAATACCATCAAATAGAAAATGCTGACCTCCTTTGTTCATCAACAAATGATATTGCAAGTATTCTTTACACACACTAAATAACAATTACACAGGTTTTCCATTCTTTATTAATACATTTGAAACAGATCAGTATCATATGTGTATTAACCATACATGTTTTATTGTTAATATTTAGCATCATTCAAATCTATCAACTAGTTTGAACATCACGATATATATGATATTGTATACAGTGGAATGGGCACATCGCCCTTTTGCCTTTTTAAATCTTTGTTTTTTAAACCTTTTTAACAGATGAGGGCATTTGGGCGGGGTAGACCTATATAACTTGGAACTCATCCACCCTTTTCACCAATATGTACAAAGCGAGACCTCGGCATAAAGTCTCATCCGAAAGACTATGAAATGAGTAATTTTAGTATTACAAGTCCAGTGTGTTAACAAATGGACCATTGGGTCCGCTAATATGGACATACGATCACTAATAAGGCTATTTGCATGTGGAGTAAACGGCTAACCAACATATGTAAGCGGCATAAACACCTGCCAATAATGTCAAAGTGTTGATTTGTTCACACCTGCGGATCAGCGTGTGGATTATTGGTAAAATAATTACAGTTTCTCGAACATTGAAAGGAAAAATTGGCGATGATTTGGTTGTGTGTTTGGGTTTTACGCATGCATCAGTACCATTTTGGGCCATATCGTCGGCAGGCACTTTACCTAACACCAACACATGTCCTGGGGCAAGCTCCAGCGGTTAACTAGTACTTGATTCATCAATATCCTTAAGAAACTGCCAACATTTTGAATGAGTAATTAAATGTGTATTATGTCAGTGAAATGTTACTCGTACAAGATACTGTATATTCCCGGCCTTAAGTCGAGCGTCAAATTCTGGCCTGAAAATGCTGATTTGAATCTGGTTCCTTCAATAAGTTGAGGGTACTTTGATGGTTTTCTCTCTCATTTTTCAATGAAACTGACCAACATTTGAGATATCTGGTTGACTTTATTTAATTACAAAATCATAAACAAAATACACTGATACAACATTTATAAAGTTTGTTTATCAGTTTTACTATGGTTTATAATGTAAAGGAAATTGTTATATTATATCAAATAAAAGAAAGAAACATACATAAATAATGTTCTCATCCATAAGTTGACATAGTACCTGCATCATATTTCTGGTGAGAAAAAGGTCGACTTATGGCCAGGAATATACAGTAACAGTAAAATACTGTTATCCATGTAACATCATAATAATAATTAGCGTTAAATAAAGTAGCGACGATAAATAAACGTAAAAATACAAACAAACAAAAACAACAACATATAATAGCATACAATACATCAACATTTTATAATACCAAAATTATTAATCTCAAATGACAATGAAAAGGTAATGAATATTCTCATTTAGCTCAAAAGCAAGCATGGCGTGGTATGTTTTTATGCTTTTGTATTTATCAGTGACAATGAAAAAAGGTAATGAATATTCTCATTTAGCTCAAAAACAAGCATGGCGTGGTATGTTTTTTATGCTTTTGTATTGATCAGTATAGTGTGGAAATAGCCAATTTTGACAATGAAAAGGTAATGAATATTCTCACAGAAAATGAAAAAATTCTGATGATAATGTATGCCAATATTCTTATTTTCGCAAAGCCAAAAAAAGCAGAGCTGTAAACAATAAACAATGGTGACAATTTTTTCACATAGAATATTTTAATTGATATGCATGCACAGCTGCTAGTTTTCATCAAGGAATCATTTGATGAACAATATATTAAACTGAGCGCTCACTAATCGCACTGTTTAGATGTGGTATTTTTCCTCTACGAATTGAAACTGGTCGGCATGTGGGAGAAACCCCAGAGCAAAGACTATGCAAATTTTGTGATATGCAAGTGACTGAACATGAGATACCCATTTTGACCAATTGTTTATTTTATGAAGACATATTAGACATGAACTATTTGGTGATGCTTATAATGAACAATATATTCGTATGACATGTGATAGCAAAATGGTATACGTGATTACCAATTACCCAAGAAAAGTCTCTAAATATCTAGTGAAAGCGTATATTAGAAGAAGAAACCGTATTTATAGATGATATTATAGATTATCTGATTTGTTGTTTTGTGCATACTGCTCAACCAAACTTTGCACAATGAAACCTGGACTAGTTATGTCCCATGTTGTATGCCGTTAGTTCTATTAAAACATCACTGATATTTCACAAGACTGATTTATGGTCCTAGATTCTTCAGAGAAGAAACGAAGTGGAACATATGTGTCCCTTAGCCACTTTTCTAGTTTTGATATAAATACTCTAATCGACTATTTTTTTTGTCAGAGAAATAATTATTGTTGTATGTGTTTTATCATGTGATGTGTTTCTAGTATTATATTTGTAAGTGACTTATAGGCCCATTTGGTCGGGTGTATTTAATTGTATAATTTATATGTAAATAGTGTATGAAATGTACACAGATCACTATAATATACAAATTATTTAATTACTATATGCAATATTAAATGCAGGCTAAACTCATTTTCTAGTTTTTTTATGTATGTTTAAAAGGAATTTTTAAGATGATTTTTGACAGATATGTAGTCCAATGGTAACACGCTGGGCAGGTAATCCAGGGATCGCAGGTTCGATCCCCCGTCTAACCCTAATACAAGTAACAGTCTTTAAGATGGGACGTTAAACCGAGGTCTCGTGTCGGTGCTGTACACCGTGCATATAAAAGAACCAGAGGAGATTCTGGAATGAGTCTCTGTCATTGCAATATCCTCCAAAAATCTAAAATGACTAATCTCTTCAGGAGTCATCGCTCATATGGGTAACCGGTAGCGACAATCAATAAATGTAAAACGCACAAACAAATGTTGAGGTCCAAATCTGGCTCAGTTTTGTGTACACGGTACTACTCTTCAATTGCTCATAACTCGACGACGAGCACACGGTGACCAACTAGTTTTAATATATTTTCATATATGAAATATATAAGATCCCCATTGTCGAATTCATCTGTCAATCATAAAAATCGCTCGTGAACAAATTAATAGGTGGTTGCCTCGAACTCAACGGGTCCGTGAATAATGGTTCGAGTCATGGGAGATTCGAGTCAGGTATAGTTGTGTGGGTTGACCCATACTATTGACAAATTAAATTGTGTTTTGGTAGCTTACTGTTATATACTGGTTTATGCAATACACCCAATATATCCTTTAGTCCAGTCAAGGTAGCTGGAATTGGCATCTAAGTGCAAACTAATTGCAAAAGGATTTATTTTAGCAGTTTTGATTATGATGATATGTGAAGCATCCGACACTAAAAGTTGCAATCTGTACAATAAGCTACAATTGGTCAAAAATGTCCTAGAAAGAGACTACTGACGAAATATCAGGACATTTATTCTGAGCATTCGGTGTGCAGTAACAGCGTTCCGTAGAATTGCTATTTCAATTCGTTAGATTTTCTTTACGTTCAATTACATGTATTAGGTAACTAGCCATATTTTATGTAAATGGCATAAATAAAACTAATATGGTTGACACAATAAGACTTTTTCGGGGGTAAAATTACCCCACCCACTAACAATATTGCTATGCATCAAAGTGGCAGCAAAAGAACATGCGTCTGATTTTCTGATATGAAGGCCGGGTCAAGTGTAATATATTAACAGCTATAGTTACTTGTTATACTGTCAAAACTGGTTAAAATTGCCATATGTAAATAGTGACCACTTTGATACGGCTATTTGATCGATAGTATGCCAGTTGATCTACACTTTAAATGCACCCGGATGTCGGGTGCCTTGAATTCATGTTGTCAATTAATAATAAATACTCCATTTGCATATGACAAATGCCTATATAAGACATTCTGGCATGTGAAATAGAAATGTTCTGCGTTTATAGAGGGTTGAAATACCCCACCCACTATTTATACACGTTAGAACATGTATTTTAACTGGATTAAGATTTGAATATAATTCATATTTAAGTAGATCCACACGTACATGTATGCTTTATACAAACTGAATATATTTTTTAAATGTAATGATTGTTTGTTAGTTAGTTATTCCTACCATTCAAATAGTTGAAATCACGCTGTCGAATATGTACTAGGACTATTATGATCCACATTTTACAACTATATATATATTCTAGAATTGTCACATAGTTAAAATCATTATATCAATTACACTTACTCGATAGTGAGTGCCAAGAATTCCATATCAACCTTTCAAAAATGTTATATCAGTATCATTATGGAACCAATATATTATAAATAGTCGAAATGTGATATACAAAATCAGATTGTTGGTATCACATATTTGAATATGTGAATCGTATTTATCGAATATGAACTATGCCTAAGAATCACATATTCAACTATATTATATGATTGTATCAACAATATTGAATAGATGGTATCACTCAAATATGATATCACGCATTCGAATATGTTGGCTCTATGCTTTTGCAAAAGCGATTTTGTCCAAAGGAAAATTTTATCGCGACGGTCAACATATCATCAGTGTGCAATGAAAGCAGAGCCCTTTAGTTTGTAGAATGTATCAAACTAGTCATTACCTAAATTCAACTCTCTAACTATTCATCACAACAATTTTCTCCCAACTCCTCGATATGTAATTCAGCAAGAGTAGGCGAATTTGAGCAACCAACGCCTCGACAAGCTCCGCACGCCACAGAACACAGTAATCCATGTTTTCGACATGTGCAACGTTTGCTGTCACAGTTTGCTTTGCATTTACAGCGTATAATGTTCAGAAGACTTTCTGGAGCAGGAGGGAGACTCGTTTTCACTGGCATGAACATTCCACTGACAACTTCCCAACCCCAATCTTCTGGGCGAAGTTCTTCGGATCCTTTCCACACTTGTATTTGGTAAAAAACACGTAAACTATGAAATCTCAAGGCAGCAGACGTGGGCGGAAGGGTGTGAACCTGTACAAATGAAGTATTTGTCATAACCTTTGACGAAAACTTCTTAAACCTGGCTGTGTCCAGACTTTCAGTAAAGTCACTATCAATAAAAAGAATGACTGCTAACTCGCCAAATTTTGCAACATCATGCTGTGCAGAACTTTCAATGAAATGTTTGGCAACTTCTCTAAGTTTTGGCTTTTCTCGAATGCATTTAAGAGCAGACGTTTTTCCAATGCCATAAATTCGAGATGTTGTGTCACAGCCTGTCATGGCATGAAAGAAAAGAAGAAGATCACATATTTCTCTCGACAGAACATTTTGGGTCTTTTGAATATCCCATATCTTGTTTCTGTTTACCGCAGTTTGCCTCGAGTCTGATCTGAAGATTATTTGTTTCGAATCTTGCCTCACATAGTAACATAAGAGAACCAGTAAGTCTGTGTCTTCACCAATAATGAAAGTGTTTTGTGTTGCTGCAAGCTCAAGTGCCACATTGACAATAAGTGTATCTGCATCACTGGATGCATATCTGATGGCAATGCCGATTGACGTCAGGAATTCTCCTAGGAGTGTAATAAAGTTTTGTCTGTTGTTCAGGTTTTTCAAAAATACATCTTTCTTTGATTTGAATGGCGTGTTGTATGTGAATTTAACTTCAGTTCCAACTATACCTTTTCCTCGCCTGTAATGGGTCACGTCTTTTGTAGATGGTTCGTGGGAGTATCCATCAAACACCACTGTGACATTTGTGTATTTTCTTTAAATAATTGTGATATTGCTGGCAAATATCACCAAATGTTTTATTCTTTTGCCAGGGAATCTTTTGTAGGAGGGAACCTCCATCTACCACATAACATGTCTGTGCATCAGATTGTTCCTCTTCATTGCTGAGTCTGCAGTCTCCAAGTGCCCTAATAGCGGCTGCCAGATTTGACTTCTGTGGCACACGCGGTAATCCATTGCTTTCAAACAAAGCTGATGGAAGGCTACTGAGCTCATACATGAATAGTGTTGAAATATCTTCAACTTGTCTATCAGCAACTGCTGTTAATCTCTGAAAAAGTAGTTGAGGATCAATTTCTACTGTTTCACCTGTCACCTTAACAGTGTTTTTGTCATTTAGCGTTATGACCTGCCTATATCTTTTAAATGTGTATTCCTCTGAAGATTTACCAACCATATCTTCAACGGTTCCTTCTCCAATTTCCTTTGCCTTGTCGACATTTACTTTGTCACCCGCAGTAACTCCTGTTTCAATATTCCTCAACGCTGTATCTGTCTCATCAAAAGGAGATCGCTGAAATGTCAACACTTGTTTAGAGTCCAAGTTATCTTGCTTTCTTTACCAGCAAGTGTACTTATTGAGATCTGATCTCCAAAATGGTCTTTCAGTTTCTTATTTAAGTGTACCTTTGAATATGCTCGATCCCCACATATATCTTCCATTACTTTGACAAGTTCAGTTAATGTTAACACAGTATCTACATTGTCTTCCATATACCTTAGCACTGCCTGAAATGCCTCTGATGTGCCAATGCTGGTAGGCCTTACTGGTGTTCTTTTCCTGCTACTAGCTTCACTGTCTGAAAATCAGTTTGGAATGTTATGCAATGTTCGGAAGTTAACATTGCAACTTTGATGGTATACAGCATCAGCAGCTGGTAAGTCAATAGCTAGTGCGAGCCTACCCATAACGTCGTGAGACCACTCGTCATTCCTGTCAATACACTTCTGTTTTATTGCATCCTGGAAGTCAAAGGTACGGACAGGATATGCATCAATACTATGTTTTCCCCTACTCAACTTCACACCTTGACCACAGAAAAGGCACTTATTCTTAAAGTCAAAAGAAAAACACGATCTAGTTGCTGGCTTCTCATCACTGGTAATGTCACTACTAGAAGTTGCGATGGTTGTATTTCTATAATGGATATAATCTCTTCGACACTCGACATGCACCACTTGTCCTCTAGTTACACTAATATCTTGTTTTCTTTCGAGGCTAGCTTTATTTATCTCTTCGCAACCTTTTGCTCGAAGCTTGACTGTCGGTGTGCTACCGTCCAAAACCGTTTTGCAGATTGGACAGACATCCATCTACAATATACATAAAAAGGAGAATTGTATTCCAGACTTTGGCGTACGAATCAAGCTTTCGACGATCGAATGAAGCAAGAAAAATGTGTGTAAATGTGGCACATACACGCTTCCGTATTTTTTGGAAATTGAGCAGCATTTTTATTAATTCACGCTGTTCAAAAATCAATACTGATTAAATTCGTGTACAAGTAAGGTGATGATGATTTTCACATGGTATACAATTGATACTTGGCATATGTTTCAACTTACCACAGTTTACACCAAATAAAAGGTCAATTCAAAATGCAGCACTTGTCGCGAAAACACGTTATTCTTAGTAATTATTAAATTTGTATAGGACTGGTTAATGTTTTGCTTCTTGAACGGTTATCATAGTAAAATAATATAAACTACATTTAAAACTTACCCTCTTCTTATTGTAAAGCAATACGGCTTTTCAGGGGTCCACTCTTGACACTTCCGCGTTTGTTTTTAAATAATATATCGCGCGTGCATACTTAAAAGGAGATTGAAGAGTATTCGGTATGGTGGGCTTTGTATGCCATCTTTGCATTTTAAGATTTTGCAAGATTTCACCGCCAGTTTTTTCCAATTTTAGCTCCATCTGTAAAGTGCAACTTTTTTTGTATGACTAATATGCATATGAACTTTCATCCAGTATGAAAATACAGACTTTTGCAATTAGTTTGAACGTATATTTATCTTGATTGGACTACTTCTCTCGTGGTTTGATATGAATCCATGTTTATACGAATGTGTTTCATAATAATATTGACACCATTTTTAAGTTTTTATATTTATATACATGTTATGAATTGCAGTGACGAGTGGTTTAAATTTACATATACTGAGGTAATGTTATGCATTTCATCTCATAACATGGACTTAAAGGCCTTCTTCTCTACGGGAGTAGTATATAGCGGCCTGTTGGGGAGAGTGCCTGGTACGCCTGACACGATCACGTGACCTTAAAGAACAATGGGGTCAGTATCGTATGACCGCGCACGAACAATGGGGTCAGTATCGTATGACCGCGCACGAACAATGCCTGCTGCCCCTATTGTTATGTAAGACAATGGAATCTATTTCCTATGACCGCGCGAGTCATCGGAACGACTCGTGACGTGGGGGTTGACCGATCTATATATAGATATAGCGCCCCGCAACTGGCCCGACCCTAATTTTCGCGATTTTCCCGCCTACCAATGTGTGACTTCGCGAGTCTTATATAAGACACGAGGAGGTCAGGACCGTTTAGTTAGTTTAAACATATTGAAGATAGATAATCGGTGTATCTTTGGTATTAATGACTATAATTATTTAGATAAGCGTGTCTAGTGAAACAAACTTGAATATATATCACATATCCCATTTAGCCTATGACTAGTACACAATTATAAATCATGAGTCTGCAACGTGTAGCACAGGAAGACGAGTTACATGAGCACATTGGTGGATTTAATGGGGTTTGTGAATCTTGTGAATCAATTACATAGGAAGATCTCGTTGGTGCCGAATTAATGTATCATGGGACTCCTGTACATTTTGACTTTCACATCCACTAAAGAACAATGGGGTCATATCGTATGACCGCGCATGAACAATTCCTGCTGCCCCTATTGTTACGTAAGACAATGGGATCGATTTCCTATGACCGCGCGAGTCATCGGAAAAATACGTGACGTGGGGATTGACCGATCTATATATAGATATAGCGCCCCGCAACCGGCCCGACCCTAAGTTTCGCGATTTACCCGCCTACCAATGTGTGACTTCGCGAGTCTTATATAAGACAACGCCTGGTACACCTGGCTCGGTCGCGTAATCTTTCGAAGAACAATGGGGATGGTATCTGGTTAACGCGGAAATTCCCACGACGTCATAGCCTAGCTAATTTACCTGGCATGCCCGCGAACAATGGTTCATTATTTTTAGCAATACCAAATATAATCAATTAAACCAACGGATCCAATATCACTCTTTTCAATTTGTTTAAGATAATCTAAACAAGTATTACAGACTTGATCGCATCGGTGTAAAATGACACTGTTAGTGCCCAGTGCAAAACGATATTATCATTTCATTGTCTCTTGAGCGCAGACCGGTGTCACTTACACCGTGTGCTAAAGGTCGACCATCTGATAAACTAACTAGCCAAATAAAGTCAACACACTTTGTTTTATTAATTTAATTTTTTTTCTTGTATATTAAAGTTCTCTTTTAATTTGTCTAATCTCTTCTTTCACCACCTTTAACTGCTCTTCGACCTTTTCAATTTGTTTCTTTGCCTCTACCTAAAACAAAAGATGAAAACAATTTATAGTTTTAAGAACTTGTAATAAACTACAAAGTTTAATATAGTTCATTAAAGACTACCGAAAACAAAAGCCTGGAAAACACTTATGCTATACGTTCGTTTCACGTGTGTAGCGGGGAGGAGGAACTTATAGAGTACTGACTCAATTATGGGACCTGCTACACTCCGTGATACAGTTCTGGAAGATAGCACTGGCTTGGAATCTTACACTGAGAAAGACGTGTATATGCACCATTAATAATGCATTATAAATGTAGTACGATATGAACTCTGATAACAGTTTGTGTACTTTCATATCACAACGATTTGTATTGGTGTTTAATAGGTTATGTAACATGTCATGGTGTTCTGTGTATGTTCTGAATGCGTATTACTGTAAAATAATTATAAGTGTATGATTTTATTATGGCGACAATTACATACAGACCATAATGCATTAATCCGCCTTTTATATTGAAAACATGTAATAGTCATACTGCCGTAAATGTACCGATGCAGCAAATTGCATAACGCATTACATTCAATACATACGCAATGTATATATTACAATGTTTTGGTTACTTATGAACATTGTATATCGTATTCGTGGCGTTTACCTTTATTGTTTAATATCCGGTTCTTCGATCGATATCCAATGACATGAACATTGTATATCATATTCATGTCGTTTACCTTTATTATTATTGTTTAATATCAAATCGATATCCAATGACATGAACATTGGTAAATAAATGATAAAGTATAATGAACTTACCAGGCGGAGCACACCCGGGTGCCAAGCCACATCTATACCCGCGTGGGCGGATTCGGGTGTTGGTTGTTGATTACTCTGCTCTACACTAGGACTGAATAACACCCTTCTTAATTTGCGCTGAAATAAATATGTGAAATCGACTAGAAAACTCGGGTACAGTCAAACTCATCTTAAGTAGCCATCCCAGGGAATCATAGAAAGTGGCTGCTTAGCACAGGTGGTTGCTTAATAGAGGATAAATGCATAATAAAACAAACGTATTGTTTGTCTCATTGTAAAATGTTTTGTTGTTTTATGGGTATAAATTATACGTTAACCCCATTGTATAATTATATATATATTATTTTTATTTCTTTGACATGTTACAAGTATTATTTGTTAATGGCCAAAAAGCATGTATATTACTGATAAATAAATAAATTAAAAAAGTAATCCCGAAACTGGATGATTAATACAAGTTGGATGTTTAATAGAGGTAATAACTAACACAGCTTTGACTATAGAGGAGGTACAACAACAACAACAACAGTATATACTTACTTCAGGGTCACCTTCAACCCTATACAAAGGTGTGGCCTCCTCATCATCCGAAATTACAATCGATTCGTTTACCTGAAAAAATGAATAAAAAAACGTAACAATCACACCCTACATTCCGTATCCCCGAAACAATAGATAGTAGGTGAGTCAATGGGAAATTCCCACTAAGTCAGTGGTCGCACCCGTAACATTCGCACATATTAGATTAAATTACATTACATTTCTAACTTAATGAGGTATTATATTTCAACCTTTTAATATTTGATTATACATATATTGATTATATTAATATTTGTTGACTTGTCTCGATATCAAAAGCATATATAGGGTGCTCTTTTCCTGTTTGAACACGACCGCTTTTGCGTCACAACAGTAGCGGCTAGCATTTGTTCCAGTATAATAGATCGTTATGACATATAATAGGCAAGTTGAAAGTTATGATTCATATTAGGGAGTAACAACCCAATACAATTTTATTCACCCGATAAAACTGAAAGGTGAATCGTCGATTGAAAATTAATTCGAATGTGCCATTTATGAAACTGATTTATTTAAATAGTGTTTTATTAGTAATTATTTAGTATAATTAATCGGATTACTGTAGGATCTTTCAGGTAACTGCATTATATTGTACCCCCCCCCCCCAACTGTCCGACCTATTTTATAAAGTCAAGCAAATAAACTTATCTCCGCCATTTATAATCATAGTAGAAGAATGAATTTGAAAACTGAAAAACAATGATATTTGAATGTTAAATAACAAAGCCCGTAGTCGTTTGCAACACAATTTCCATGGTTTACATTTGTCCATTCGTTATACTAAACATTGCTTGTAAGTTATTGTCTCGTTTTAGCGCAATATTCTGCCAATACAACTTTTCAGTTTGAAGTATTAGTATCGTAGAGGTCCTAAAAGGCTTTTGTTGTAAATTTTAAGCGGTTGAATAAATATACTTTCAGACATGAGTTTCCGAAACAACGAAGGGATTTTATACCAAAGCAGATCTTGACAAAATTGACTAGATAGAAACAAAATATTTAGAAGAGCAAAATACAACGAACCGAAATATATACTTCTTTGCGTTCTACCACTGCTAGTTTTCCGGATTCACACTTGATTGATTTTCTAGGTCATCGTCTTAAAATCGCTATATCTCGCTTATTAGATGTCGGATCAACTCGGGGTTTGTTTCTTCCGACTCCGGAACACATCGCGCGTATTTTTTAATATGTTACGCATGAACGATTTTCTAGGTCATGTACCGAGTCTTTTATGATGTGTCACGCACGAGTGATTTTCTAGGTCACAGTCTTAAAATTGCCCTGGTTCGTTTATTAAGAGTCAGATCGATTCGGGAATGGTCGCGTTCGACTCTTGGTAACGTCCCGCGTCTATTAAGGCACACTTATCTTTCAGACGTGCCGAGAGACGATCATCTAAATCAGCTAATTCGCGACCGATTACGGTATCCAAGACGATCCATACGTACGGGTAGTCTTCAACCAATTAGTCGCGAAGGAGACCAGGTCCGCTACTCCTCGACCATGGACCTCTGCAGAGGCCGACGACCTTCTGAACGTAGGGTGCGTCGTGGGGCGGAGACCGGATTCAAACCCGAACACCGGGACCACTATATGCAGGCTTTAACTGGCTCAATTATTTGAACCAGTACGAAGGAGCCCACATACTCCATCAGCGCAATAATGGAAAGGAGATCCGTTTCGGTAAATACCCGTTTGACGGTTACAACCCCGAAAACCAAGACCGTCTACGAATTCCAGGTATGTAGCATTTAGTATTATTAATATTGTTGTTATTATTATTAGTATTGTTATTGCTATTATTATTGTTATTATTATTGTTATTATTATTATTTTATACCCTTGTGGTTGTTACCATCACGGGAACCAGTGTGACGTCACCAAAAATATTAAAGAGGCGTTGATGGAGAAAACAAAGAAGGGGTCACACCTGAGAGGAATGGGTACGCAGTTGTGGAGATGCGGGAGTGCGAGTTCCGGGACTTTTGTAAATCCCATCCGAACATCTACGGGATCCGGGATCAATGTCGACCCACCTTTAGCCGGAAGAATCGGGGACCAGTCACCGAAAAGCAAATTATAAACGGTATACGGTTCGATGAACTATTCGGTATGGTGGAGTGCGACATAGAGGTGCCGGAAAAATGGGGACCGGACTTCGCTCATATCGCTATGTCTCCCCGAGACGATTTCCAGGAAATGTGCCCCATCTTCTTCAACACGGAAGTGGGGTTCGACGATATCGGGGACCACATGCGAGCTCACGTCTGGGAATACCAACTGTCGGACAAACCCCGACGCCTCCTGGTCGGTGGAACGAAAGCCGACAAATCTTCTCGCCACTCCCCTCCTAAAATGGTACTTGGACCACGGTCTAAAAGTGACCAAAATCTACCAAGTGGTCGAGTATCGAAAGACGGCCTGTTTCGACTCTATTGTGATGGAAGTAAGCGAAGCTAGGCGTGCCGGGGACGCCTGTAAATACATGGCCATCATCGCCGATACCACGAAATTGATCGGCAACAGCGGGTGAGTTTATTTTATTTATTATTATATAAACTTATATCGATCGAGTTAGACTTTTATTTATATATATATATATTTACTTTTATTTCAGTTACGGTTCGTTAATCATGGATAAGACGAAGCACCGTAACGTCTATTACGTGGAGGGGGAAATAGAGCGTACATAGTGTGCCTCTGGATATCGTGCTGTGTCCTACATGGAGTTGAATTTGATAGACGATCTGTCAGAGTTGAACTGTTAAACATGCTTTAAATAGAATAGTTTTAGAATTATACATGTTTGTTCGGAAATTGTTCGCAAAAAGTGTGTATTTTGAATTTGTTATTTTTACGAATTTGTATATTTTGTGAATTTGTATATATTTCTTACAATTTCACATTTTGATATTTACGAATTTATATAAAAAAAAAATATTAATTTGTAAATTGTTCATTTTTATAACTGTAATTTTGAATATTTTTGAAATTCCATTGTTTTTATTGATTTTTCGAGATTTGAGTTAAATATATTTTTGTTTTGTTATATATTTAGTTATTTGATATGAACTTTATTCGCTTTTACGTCTAAATATTTTGTGACATAGTAAATTTATAAATGAAACTGATTTAAGGTTTCCTCGTCATTATCAAGATGTATCCGTTCCCAGAATGTACGTCTATTTCCGTGACTGGGGCTACGTGCTGTGCTAAAACCACGTGGTTGTTTCGCCTCTTACGTCACAAAGAGGACATGTTTGACAGTTCTCCTCAGAAAATACTGTATTGCTACGGCATTTACCAACCTTTATTCGAAGGAACGAGATCTGCCATGTGTCACGTTTCACCAAGGTTTACCTTCCGAAGAAGACTTAAATATTCTTTCGAACGAAACCGTATGCAATCTAATGGTGCTAGATGACTTGATGGATAGTGTGACGTCATCTCCGGAAATGGAACGCTTATTAGTCAAAGACATACACCATTGACACTTGAGCGTTTTATATTTAAACCAGAATAATTATGTACTGCAAAGGGAAACATAGCCGCACGATTAATCTGAATACACATATTCTCGTGCTTATGAAAAAACCCAGATACGTGTCTCGACTGCAGTGCTTGGGTCGTCAGGCTTTCCTGGGGCAAGGCGCCTTTCTACTGAACGCTTATAAAGACGCTCCTTCCTATTCTTACGGATATCTCGTTTTGGATTTCTCTCCGTCCGGACGAGAAGAGTATCGACTTAGAATCAAGGTGTTTCCGGGAAAGATAGCGCTCCTATAGAAGCTATAGTTTCGCGACAAGAAAATTTCTCAGAAACATTGGGACTCGAAGAACCTGATACGGGAAACAGAGTTTCCGAAGATAGATAGATAGATAAATGTTTATTTACGTCTCATTTTTGTACAAGCATACACAACATATTTAAACAGTAATATTAAAACAATGTACAAAACCACTCATGTTTGAGTTATAAGAGACAAACTAAGATATAATATAACAGCATCTTAAAACGTACTTTAAATTCAATTTATAAATACAGATTTATAAAACAGTAAAACTATACATCCCAGGTTAAAATGTTGCATTTACATATATGTATACAAAAGTTAAATCGTAATAGTATTATAAAGCTGTTTGATTTCTATATACATGATTCAGGTTTTATATAAAATATTACGTCTTTCCATTAAAATTCTATTGCAGGTTTTGGCACATAATTTAGCAATATCTTTATCAGACATTAAATAAGCAAACTGGTCAGAGAACAGAAGATGTGGAGAAAGTGGTCTCTTCATTACATAAAAGTTTGCAAACTAGGGCACGGTCGTTGATCACCTACATGTCACCTCTTGTGACATGGAACGAAAAAGGGGAAGTGATTATACAAGGGGAGAATATTCCAAATTCTAATATCGTCGACCTCGTTAAAGTACAGCTCAAAGATTACAAGAACTTTCATCCGACTGGCTCGGATAAATTTACCGATATATTGAGAGACGCCAACGTTCCTCTTAGTTTACGACGAGTTCCCGAAGAGTGCAGACGGGACAAGGCACTATTCCTCCACCTCCGGGAAGTCCGGTGAAAAGGAAAAATAAAGGCGTTTGAATAACGAAAGTGAAATGGCTTCGACTGTAAATAACTATTTAAAAAGCGTCTACTACGACCCGAAGTACGCCGGGGACTACGGAGGAGTGAACTAATTATTCAGAGCCGTGAGAAAAGATGGTATATTCGTGCTCAGCAGAAAGAAAATCCGCGATTGGCTTTTAAAACAAGAAGATTACGCCGTGCATCGAGAAGAAAGGAAACATTCAAGCTTAGAAGAGTAGTCGCCACTGAGGTAGATTATCAATGGGACATAGACACGGCCAATGTGGACTATTACGAGAAACGTAACGATGGTTACGCCTACTTCCTGCTAGCCGTAGACATCCTATCTAAGTGCGTGTGGACGGTGGCGTTACGCGGGAGAACCAGAAGAGAAATGGTGAAAGCTCTGCAACAGATATTTGCTAAGGGGAGAAAACCAACGAAGCTCAGAAGCGATCCCGGGGCGGAATTCAACAACAAAGATGTGAAAAAACTATTAAAGACAAAAGGGGTGGACTAGTTCGTGACACGCAATTTAGATAAGGCTTCATACGCGGAGAGAGCGATCAAATCGGTTAATGGACGACTCGTAAGATATATGACGCGACATCAAACGCACAAATGGATCCACATTCTAGCCGACATCCCGGAAAATTACAACAAAAGTTATCATCGCTCCATTAGGACATCTCAGCAAAGCGTTAATCCCGAGGATTCATAGCCTTGTGGCGACTTCAATACGATAATCTAGCTAAGTCTAAAAAGAAACCGGCATTACCTCGAATCAACCGCTTCCGGTTTAAAGTGGGCGCTTTGATGAGGGTCTCGTACATGCGTAGAGCCTTTCAACGAGAATACGACGAATGCTGGTCCAGATAATTGTTCGTGATTAACAGAAGGTTTATGACGGAATATATTCCGCAGTATCGGCTAAAAGATTACGCGGGAGAAGAAATTTCCGGTACCTTCTATCAAAATCAACTGAAGAAAGCTCACGAACAAGACACCTACTTGGTGGAACATGTAATCGGGACCAGAAAGCGTGGCGGACAAAAGAGGTATTTGGTGCACTGGAAGGGCTGGCCCCCGAAATACGACACGTGGATCGGCGAAGTAGATTTTAAAAGTTTAAGCACGGATAAAACTTCGTCATAACGTCCCCCTCGAGCGCGATGATTCTAAAACAATTACCGTTGTTCGAATTACTGGTTCAGTCCACGAAAAAACAACGTTCGGCACTATTAAAGACTTTATCCGAATATCAACTCAAAGCAGTACTGGAAGCCATATTCAACGTCTTGAAAGGAACTGGCCCGATACGGAACAAAGATAAGAAAAACCTATGTCGGTATAAAAGCGTCATTCGACGTATATTATCCAAGGTGCTCAACAGTCAGTAACAGCAACGGCTTTTGAAAAAACATCAAAATCTATTGCCGATCCGCAAACCTAATCCACACAATTGGCTGGATTTTTTCGAGCGCGTCACTACCGGCCAAACTCAGTTGTCTCAGACGGGAATGGGGCGGCGACCGCGCGTCATTACGGTGGACCAATCAAACCCAATCCCTGTAACAGAGGTTTTACCGGCGCAACAAACTACGGCACAAGTCAAATCCGAACTAGAAAGAGACGGTATAAATCCGACAGACGTTATCAGAGCCGCTCAGTCTTCCGTTAGTCGTGGAAGGAAGTGCAAGGCAAGAAAGGGAGTGGCAAGAAGATAAAGACAGTGTCTAAGGCATCGACTAAATCAAAACGATCCCTGAAAGAATTTAATGACATCTTTAAAATAGAGTAATATGTCTGTGTTTAACGAAGAACAGTTTAAAGAGGAGCTGGCCTTGTTCGATTTACCCGCGACCCAAACCAACGTGCATTACGAAGAGATCCGACCATTATCTCAAGTATCTTCCGACGGGCTGTTCGAATTTAGAATCAGTGGATAAAACTCGATGGACTATCTGGACCTGAAAAATTCGCAGATTTATGTTAGACTAAAGAAGGAAAAAGGAAAATGTGGAACCAGCCAACTTGTTTCTCCAGGCGTTGTTTTCGACGACGGAAGTGAGTTTGCAAAACAAGGCCACGATGACGTGTAACTACAACCCGTACATAGCGTACATTCAGACCCTACTGAACTACGGATCAGACGCGGTGAATAGCCAATTACATACGCAACTGTTTATCAGAGATGATTCCGACAGTCCGGGAGAGACAGACCCGAATGGCACTAACAACGGTCTATTTTTCAGAGCCAATATCATCGCCTTATCTAAACGAGTCGATTTACAGGGACCCATCGTTCACAACTTGTTCTCCATGCCGAGATATTTGCTAAATCAGGTGGATGTGAAAGTCAAAATGTACAGGAGTCCCACGAACTTCTGTTTGCTGACGGGAGATAATGCGGAATATAAAGTAAATATCGAAGATAGATATATCCTCGCTAGAAAGATCAGAATCAACACAGCCGTCATCTACGGTCATTCTAAAATTATGGAGAAATAAAATGCGTTCTATCCATTTGGTAAAGTGGAAGTGCGATCCATGAGCGTGTCTACGGGTTCAACAGGTTACACCTGGGAAAACATGTTTCAGGGGAGACGACCGAACAAAATCATCTTGGGCTTCATGAAAAGTCGAGGAATCAATGGCGATTACAAAACCAATCCGTTCAATTTCAAAAACTGTTCCATTCAGCAAATCGCGGTGTATTGCGACGGATTGCCGGTAGGTGGAAATCCGTTGAAGATGGACTTCGATCAGGCGGGAGGTTCGGCTATTATGCGTGCCTACACCAACTTGCTCGTGTCCAGTGGAAAGTGGAGAGAAGACGAAGGCAACATACTAGACAGAAAACACTATATAAAGGGCGTTTTCCAGTTGGAACCAGACTTTCCCACCACGGAGAATACCTCTCACTGGTGAAGACGGGGAATGTCCGAATGGAAGTCGTCTTCAAGAATCCATTATTAGGTAACGTTTTTATTAGTTTTTCCAGAATAAAACAAGAATTATATATCCGTATTTTATACGACGTATACGCTATTTGTATTGTTTTTTAAGTCACGCAAAGTCATTATTAACATTATTATTTTATTTGCTTAGAACCCACGAGCTGAATAGGCTACAGCGAAGGACCAGGCTACTTCGAAATCAATCAAGAAAGAGGCATAATCGTGCAGTAATGAATACGTCTCAGTTGGAATGCATGATCGATTGCGATCCGGTATTACGGAAACAGGTGGTAGGGGTGTATGCCGCGGATCGACTTCCAACAAAAGTTTCCAGACAGCCTACGGTTTCATCGCTAACACTGAAGGACATTTATTACCCGGCGAACATTGGTGCGCTTTTTATGGCAATGGAAGGGGTCACATTCAGTTCTTGGATACGTATGGAAGATCGCATAGAGAAAATAGTGTCTTTTTTCAACAGTGGTTGAATAAAAAGGCGAAAGCTTTTTCAATAAATCATACACATATTCAAAGTGATAACTCAAAAGTATGCGGACGATATTGAGTTATGTTTTTGCGTAAATTACTGAGTGGTGATACACTGGAACAATTCGTAAACTTATTTGATTCCACCGATACTTATGCCAATGACTCTTACGTATCCAGTACTATATCTCGGGCTTATTCCGAGTGCCTGTAGAAAAACAACGGACAATCGTGCGAATCCTTGCGTAAACATATGTTCTGATATATAATATTGTAATGTATTTTCTGGTGTATACAACATTTGTGCGCGTGTGTGTGAGTGTATGTGTGTGTGTGTGTGTGCGTGCGTTCGTGCGTGCGTGAAATATAAAATAAAAGATAGAATAGAATAAAATGTGTTTATATTTCAACTTTAATCAATAACGATGGCTTCAAACGAAATAATAGAAAACTTATTTTTTACGTCTTACCATTTTAATCTATATTTTTAACATACTACAATAAATAAATACGAATTAATTCGAGAGATAGTTTATACATTTTGACTTTCCAGTCTTCCGTTTTCATATCCGTATGCCTCCAATCGCGACAGGTTATTTTCAGTTTGTACATGTCCACACGTTCGGGCGAAATGTCCGGCAAAACCGAAACGGCAGAATTCCAGTTCCTTAAAACCTCAGTTTCGTCCAATTTGCAAAGAATCTCTTCCAAATATAGATTAAGCTGTCAGATCAGCTTAAACACGTATGACTTAGATGCGATAATTTCCTTTCTTGGCATCCGGTGCAGTTCTTTTTAAACAACCGCGTGCATTCTGTTCATAATTTCCTTGGCGTAGAAAAACTCGAAATAAGATTCTAGCAATGATACAGTATCCATAATGTTTGCGTTTTAGTTTTCTTCCAGAAAATGTTTCAAATAAGAGACGCTAACTTGGGAGTCACAAATACCCTCAAACATGTCGAATGGAAGTTTCAAACGCCTTCTTCCGCTTTTTAAAAACACCTGAATGGCATGTCTTTGGCGTTTTACGACGATCGAAAATCTATCATTCAATTCGCAAGTTACTTCGTTGTTCGAAAACACCACGCTTTGAAACTCGTCGTAATGTAATCGATATTGAGAAACGTCTAATTGTCTTTGCGTCATCTTATAAGGAAATGTTTAACATAATGACGTGAACTGTTAGAGTACTCCGGTACAAATGATATGGAATGTAGTTACACTTTTTGATATTCGGTTTTCGATCGTGATACGTTCCCATTGATCGAAGGATAGCGCGGCTGTGACTTTCTCAGATTGGTCGGGTGTTCGCGCGGGTTTGAGTGAGTCATTCGTGTCCAAACCTGCCCGAGATGACTAATCCAATAACGATCGAAATCCACTAATTGTATACGTGTATTGTTAGTCACTCGAAATAAGTCGTATACATTTGTATAATATACGGCCTAAATCTTCTATTTTAAAGTTCCAATGTATTCATCGTTCTCATAAGTCATTCTGGCGTACACTCCGAACATGTTGTCATCCCGTGGTTAGAATCGGAGTAACATGCCGATATATTCTGTAGTTCCGGAACAAAACTATCTATGATCCTGAATCCGTTTCTCAACTCTCTAAACTGATCGAGAGTCAGCGCCACTCCTTTTCTAGTGACCCGTATTTCTTTAGAGCCTTCGGGAAACCAGAATGTTCAGATGTCCACGCGCTTAAATCCGCTCTGTATGGCCACGTGCCAATTACCGCCAAGATGACGCCTGTAAAACGTGATTTTATTCCATCATAGTCACGGAATCTTCCAAGAAAGTCAAACTCATAAACAGTTCGTTACACCTTTGTAACGTCAAAGAAATACCGTCTCTCATTGGAACGTTTTCTCCCACCAGTTTCCTGATGTGTATTTAAGTTTCTCCATTAAATGCGCCATCGAATAAATAAATCCCTTTTCCGATGGGTTGACAGTACCTGGATTGAATACCGGTATTAGCGGGTACGCTGGCAGCCATTGTTGTCGAAGTCTGTATCTAAGGTCCCCCCCCCCGACGTGTTTCTCCTTCGAAGATTAGAACTGAAATGAGATTGTGTATTTCGGTGTCCGAGATAATGTGCATAGAAGCGATACGATTGGTTTATCGTACGCGTGGGTAGTGACGTAGAAGTGACTCATTCGATTGATCCGTCCAAAGTTGTCCTAAATGACTCACCCACGAATAATTAGGGATGTGATACCCGTTCGCTTAATGTGTATTTGGTTGACTGGTTAGACTTTTAGTTTTCCTATATTCTTAGGAATTGCCTTCCTTATGTTCTATCTTATTAATTGATTTTATTGGAGAATAAGTTAGCGCCAGTTAGAGAACCGAAGCCTCCGGTTTTATTGTACCAGACCCTCCGAACGAATGTTTTTCGGAAGTAATGGCTCCGTGTCCCGCAAAACTGGGCGGGTTTTCAATTCCCACCATTTTCAGGTATTCGCAGTTGGGAGACCATTAATAATGCTATGTAGCGGCAGTATCGTGTCGTTCCCAATAACTCACTTTACCGCGACATCGAAAACAAATTACGATATCGGCCATTTTAGTATAGTAAAATCCGGCTCTGACTAACTGGTACTTATCGGGAAACATTTGTTTCGGATAGGTTTCGAAAGTTTTAAGTTTATTCTCGTAATATTCCATTCTTGTTGGTATCGTGCAAACTGAGTCTGTACCTATCATGTCTTCTAAATGAAAACGAAAAAGTTTGCTATTCTCCGATACTCCAATTGTCTCTCTTCAATATATTTAAACTAACTAAACGGTTCTGACCTCCTCGTGTCTTATATATGCCTAGTGAAGTCACATATTGCTGAGCGGGAAAACCGCCGGTTGCCGGGCGCTATATCTATATATAGATACGGTCAATCCTCTAGTAACGACGTCACGGGTTTTTGTCCGATGACTCGCGGGGTCATAGGATACCGACCCCATTCATATAGTTTCAGTTTCGTTCAATATTTATGAGATTCGTATATGGCGGTGTCAATACTAGAAGAAAATTGTTTCAAATGTAACGGATTAAGATTCACACCGATAATGCTAGCTGTTCCATTATGAAACAGTCTTATGTCCACACAAACATATCCATTGTGGTTACATACTGTTGCGTAGAGTTTATCTTGTAAATAAAACTGCTTAATGTAAACACAAGCGGTATTATTTAAGTTTGGCTTCTCATCATGACTATTAGCTGGTATATAGCAACGTTGTTGTGATGAGACTACCACTAAGGGTAGCATGCCAGTGGTTGTCAAGATTAAAATCCCTATCCATTTAATTATCTCTAAGACTCAGTTCAGTTTCTAAATTTAATTCGGCACCAACGAGATCTTCCGACGTAATTGATTCACATGATTCAAAAAACCATTGAATCCACCAATTTGCTCATGTAAATGGTCTTCCTGCGCTACACGTTGCAGACTCATGATGTATAATTGTGTACTAGTCATAGGCTAAATGGGATATGTGATATATATTCAAATTCGTTTCACTAGACAGGCTTATCTAAATAATTATAGTCATTAATACCAAAGATACTCCGATTATCTCTCTTCAATATATTTAAACTAACTAAACGGTCCTAAACCTCCTCGTCTCTTATATAAGACTCGCGAAGTCACACATTGGTAGGCGGGAAAATCGCGAAAATTAGGGTCGGGCCGGTTGCGGGGCGCTATATCTATATATAGATCGGTCAATCCCAACGTCACGAGTATTTCCGATGACTCGCGCGGTCATAGGAAATCGATCCAATTGTCTTATGTAACAATAGGGACAGCAGGCACTGTTCGTGCGCGGTCATACGATACTGACCCCATTTTTCGTGAGCGGTCATACTATACTGACCCCATTGTTCTTTAAGGTCACCTGACCGTACCAGGCGTACCAGGCACTCTCCCAAATCGGCCGCTATATACTACTTACGGGCACAATCATAAAGGCTACAGTTTCACAAATACAGATATCACAACTTCAAAAATAGATTACTAGACTGTATGTCTGATACTTACGAATGTACAATACCCTATAGACAGCAACCAGTAGGCTTTCCGGTTGTTATTGTTGTCTTCGTGTGTACATAGAAGTTCGAACAGTTGTTCAGAATATTGTGTATCACTTTCGACCTCTCTGGTTCGAGAGTTCCAGTCATCCGTGTTCGAATCATCGAAGGTAGAACAATATTAAGTGTATAAAGATTATCGCCGGGACCAGACGACATGATCGTCTTTTGTTCGAGCCAATGGTGGTGTTTTAGTTACCCGCAACGACAAGGCAACGAAGTTCTACTGTAGTAATATCATCCAGTCCGAGATGGACTGACAGCTTAAGGTTGCTGCTCAAAATTGGGTGTAGCCTTTCATTGTTGCAAGTTGTGAGCAATACCACAGGGATTCGGTGCATGTAAATGTTAAGTACAGGAATAGTATGTCCCGTTGTTCACCATGAATATATATTTATAAACAATCGAGTGATATATCTCACGGACATGCAAGTTTATACCAATTCATACTTTCCGAAAATCTATGTATAACGACCAGCACTGCTGTAATTCTATCCTGGAAGGCTGGATGTCATGTACACATGTACGCCATCTATTTGCAGAGACAACAAATTGTAATATTTTACGATATTTATATCTGCTTTGACGCACCGAATCCCTATGAACAATACTAGTAATCATGACATCGGCTGTCGGCACTTCAAAGAATTCTTGTCTACAGAATGATGCGACGATACCTTTTGATCAAGCATATATCAAACAGCACAATGACTACATTTGCAACAACAATATATTATTATGCTTTGTTGATAATTTCGCACGTCAGAAATATCATAGGATGCTTTTTACACAGTCAAAATGACATACACGGAAAATACGGACTGACAGATCTATGTGAGGGTATGATGCAATGTGTCGTTGTCCGATTGTAGACTATACACACATGTACAGTACTTAATATGTGCATAGTAAATGAGGATTCGGTTCGCCATCTTACTGCTGGCATTATGCAATGGTTAGTAACAATTGTTAGTTTAAGTTAGGGATGGAAATGTACATCGTATTCGAACATCAAAATAGCATTTTCAGAGGTGTGAACACTTGCCGATGAACAACGCCACATGTGAGTATGGCATGGAGTATGGAGTACGGCATGCTAATTGATGGACCCATTATTGAATTTGAGTGCAACCATTGGTTGAGCTAATAAAACTTATATTTCACTTACCTTAAAATATTGCCAAGTAAAAGTGATACTTCCAGGTGGAAAGACACATCCTGTAGCTACTGTGAGGTTTGTACCAAATGAACCAGCTGTGCTGGTGATGGTTGTACTGGCACTATCTGCCAGAACTAGAAAACAAGACAGACACAATACATCTAAGCACAACGTAATAAAAGTAGCATGGTGCATCATCACATAGCCTGGTGCATCACATAGCATGGAGCATCACATAGCTTGGAGCATCATCACATAGTCTGGTGCATCACATAGCCTGGTGCATCATATAGCATGGAACATCACATAGCATGGAGCATCATATAGCATGGAGCATCACATAGCTTGGAGCATCATCACATAGCCTGGTGCATCACATAGCCTGGAGCATCATATAGCATGGTGCATCATATAGCATGTAGCATCATATAGCATGGAGCATCATATAACATGGTGCATCATATAGCATGGAGCATCATATAGCATGGTGCATCATATAGCATGGTGCATCATATAGCATGGTGCATCATATAGCATGGTGCATCATATAGCATGGTGCATCATATAGCATGGTGCATCATATAGCATGGTGCATCATATAGCATGTAGCATCATATACCATGGAGCATCATATAACATGGTGCATCATATAACATGGTGCATCATATAGCATAGTGCATCATATAGCATGGCGCATCATATAGCATGGTGCATCATATAGCATGGTGCATCATATAGCATGGTGCATCATATAACATGGTGCATCATATAGCATGGTGCATCATATAGCATGGTGCATCACATAGCATGGAGCATCACATAGCATGGAGCATCATATAGCATGTAGCATCATATAGCATGGTGCATCACATAGCATGGAGCATCACATAGCATGGAGCATCATATAGCATGTAGCATCACATAGCTTGGAGCATCACATAGCATGGTGCATCATATAACATGGTGCATCACATATCCTGGTGCATCATCACATTACATGGTACATCACATAGCACGGTGCATCATCACACTGCATGGAGCACCACATAGCATGGCGCATCATCACACAGCATGGAACATCACATAGCACGGTGCATCATCACATAGCCTGGAGCATCATTACATAGCATGGAGCATCACATAGCATGGTGCATCATCACATAGCCTGGAGCATCACATAGCATGGTGCATCATCACATATCATGGTACATCATCACACAACTTGGTGCAGCATCACACATCATGGAGCATCACACAGCATGGTGCATCACACAGCATGGTTCATCACATAGCCTAGTGCATCATCTCACAGCATGGTGCATCATCACCTAACATGGTGCATCATCACATAACATGGTGCATCATCACCTAACATGGTACATCATCACATAACATGGTACATCATCACACAGCATGGTGCATCACATAGCCTGGTGCATCATCACACAGCATGGTGCATCATCACCTAACATGGTGCATCATCACATATCCTGGTGCATCATCACAGAGCATGGTGCATCATCACATAACATGGTACATCATCACCTAACATGGTGCATCATCACCTAACATGGTACATTATCACATAGCATGGTACATCATCACACAGCATGGATCATCACCTAGCATGGTGTATCATCACACAGCATGGATCATCACATATCATGGTGCATCATCACATAGCCTGGTACATCGTCACAGAGCATGGTACATCATCACAGAGCATGGTACATCATCACATAGCATGGTACATCATCAAATAGCATAGTGCATCATCACACAGCATGGTGCATCATCACATAGCATGATGCATCACATAGCATGGTGCATCACATAGCATGGTGCATCATATAGCATGGTGCATCACACAGCATGGTGCATCACATAGCATGGTGCATCATATAGCATGGTGCATCACATAGCATGGTGCATCACATAGCATGGTGCATCACATAGCATGGTGCATCATATAGCATGGTGCATCACATAGCTTGGTATATCATCAGACAGCATGGTACATCATCACATAGCATGGTACATCATCACACAGCATAGTGCATCATCACATAGCCTGGTGCATCATCACATAGCATGGAGCATCACATAGCATGGTGTATCATCAGACAGCATGGTACATCATCACATAGCATGGTGCATCATCACACAGCATAGTGCATCATCACATAGCCTGGTGCATCATCACATAACATGGTGCATCATCACATAGCCTGGAGCATCATCACATAGCATGGAGCATCACATAGCATGGAGTATTACATAGCATTGTGCATCATCACATAGCCTGGAGCATCATCACATAGCATGGTGCATCATCACATATCATGGTGCATCATCACACACAATGGAGCATCACATAGCATGGTGCATCATCACATAGCATGGAGCATCACATAGCATGGTGTATCATCACATAGCCTGGAGTATTAAGATTAGTAAAATATCATCACACATTAAATTTCAATAACAGAATGATGCATCATGGTGTGCATGTCCTGAAGGATTTAGTTGTTGCATACCGAAACTACTTTTCGGTAGAAAATACTTTTTGTTAATTATAGCTCTTGTGGGTGATTACCACGTGAGAATAAGGAAGTCGCCATCTTTTGTCGAACAAATAAAACGATAATCAGAAAAATGCAATTTGTGTCGTATATTATAGAATTCGATAGAACATTGCATATGCCAATAACAGTGAAATAAATAGTTCTATGTTTGCTCAACAATCATGAATATCTTTAATATTTGTACCTATGTTTCCTTAAATATATCTAGCTAGTATTTTATCTGTAGTCATAAATAATATGTGTTAAATGTTTAAAAACAATTAATTTCCATATCTATATCTAATAAAGGGTTAACCATTATTGTCTAAGTTTAAAACGGCAGTTTTCCCGTTAGTACAATGTAGCTTTCATGGTTGCTTGTCGAAGGGAGACGTGTTGTCTGGGAGGGGAGGGGGGAATACAAATATCTGATTGGATTATTGATTAGTTTGATTGACAGGCAGCGACTGGTCAAATACATTCCATTCGCTTTTAATTTTCAGCAACCGCCAACAGTTTGCTCAATTTTTGCTCGGGTTTGCGAAAATTATAAATCTTTGAATTTGACTTCAAACAGCTGCCGATGCAATTGGATTATTTCATTCAATTATCCCCGGGCAATCATGGACCAGAAATAACAATGTCAAGAGATTATTATTCACACATTATGCCTCCTGGACCGTCATGTGTACTCTGCAATACATCAGACTGTGTCTATCGATGTTCGCACATGTTCACACTCCTCTTGATGATTTAGGAAACCGGGCTGTCAGTCAAAAATTATGACGAATAATTTATTTACTTTCATTTTGGGTGGATTTTTGTATTTTTGCAAATTTGAATTTCTAGAACCATTTTTCTTTTTTTTATCGCAAAATTAATTGTTCTAGTTGTGAATGCTATAATGGGCCCTTTGGCATGAACATATTACCTTTCACATATGGGAAGAATGTATCTAAATTTGATCCATCAGCACATTGGATTAATTTGCCATTATCTGCAAATATTAATGGATCCATTTTCATAGTGAATGTTCCTGTGCTTAGATCATCTGTAAATAAATAATTTCCAGGATATGGTGGATATCTTGTACAGGTCCCAAGTGAACAGTCTGATTCTGTAACTCCATTAACACGCCAGGCCAGAGTCAAGGGGTTTGCTGGAGTTGTACATGTCAGCGTGACTGCAGAATTACACTCCAAGTATGCTACACTGTTCAGGTTATCAGTAGTTGCAATAGTCACAGCTGCATCTGAAATAAAACAACTTTTCATTGAGAACAAAACAACGAGGGCTGCCGGTATCGCTCACCTGACTCCATTTTTTATCCCAGGGTTACCATTTTAACAACCTGAAAGAGTATTGATATCGATCATTGTAAGACAATATTATTTTTAGATGGTGGCCATCATTTATTCGCGACAAACTCAAACGTAACACATTTGAAAAGTCATTGACTATAACTGTGAAATTTGGCTAGCATTGGCCAAAACGGTTTCGGTGAAGATGAATTTTGAATCTATAACAAAGGAACGACCGTTTGACCTTTCGGCAGCCATCTTGGATGACACAATCTTTGATAATAGTAAAAATTGCATCATCAATTTGATATTATGACATCACTACACTCATCAATAACAATAAAATCAGTACATCAAGGATTTTAAGAAAATATATCACCATTATAATTATACAAGAAAATCCTTAAGGATTGCAAAATATGTTGGTTGTTATTACAACATATTGTCTATCTCATGCCAGAAATGATATTGGTTCCTAGGTGCTAAAAGGCCATATTTCTGTAATCGCTTGTCAGTGTCAAATTGTCCACACCTTATTGTACCAGGTTAGACAAAGTCTGGATCAATCCCAGCTCACTTCAAACAAAGTCAAAGTTTGAACACTGTTCTTAAATTGCCAATTCATTCTCATTGGATGATATAACTTAGTAAAACTAATAATGGCACTCTCTATTGGTAGTATTACTACTGTGTTAAAAAGGTGGCTCCGGATCTGTAGTCCAGTGGTAACACGCTGGACTGGTAATCCAGAGATCCCAGGCTTGAACCCCCGTCTGACACTAGTTATGAAATTAATTAACATTCTTTCAGATGAGACATTAAACCGAGGTCTCGTGTCGGTGCTTTACATCGTGCATGTTAAAGAACCAGATGAGACTATGTAACGGTCTCTGTCTGTATCATTGCACCATCCTCCAACAATCTAAAATGACTAATCTCTTCAGGAGGCATCGCTCATATGGGCAACCGGTAGCGACGATAAATAAACGTAACACTTAGATGACACTCTTATGCTTTTAGTACTTTGGAGAACATATATGTGATAAATAAATGATATTGTTGTGGAATTGGAAAACAACTTTATTCTATTATAGGTAAGAAATTACATTATTCTGTTTTCATTTTATTATTAATGCGTTGTCATTAAATTACTATTTGTTTTAAAGTAATGTACTATACTGTACATACTTCGGCTGAAATTTAGTTTTGTATTGCAATTATATTGCATTAAGTGGACATGCTAACCCTTTACTCCATATATACGACATTTCCCGTGTCTATCAACTCCGCCATTAGTAGTCTAACATGCCCCTTGAGGCACTAATGTACCCTGTGACCCATTATATATTCTATAGAGATCCGCCATCTTGGATGCAGTAGAAAATGAGTAAGTTTTCAGAGCCACTCTACCGTGACGCTATCGCAGGCAGCGGTTAGTATAGCAGACTATATAAACCGCCATATTTAAATATGCTCCGATATTGTGCAATGATTATTCGCTGTGGTATGTAGTTAGATTCAAAATCTGATTAAACAGACTTGTAACTGCTCCGATTCTGTGCACTGATCCGCCAGTAAGGAATACTGTTGTAATCTCGTCGATTCGCGGATTCTCAGGTCGTCCTCGACGATCCGTGAATATCAAATCCAACCCCGTTGGATAGCGTGAAGATTAAAACCTTGGCTTCAAAGCCGCACTTACAAAGAATACGTTGCATGTCCAATCCGGGTTAAACCAGTTGATTTTCAAATATTAGTAACTCTCATAGTTTAAACCGAATCACCCAAAACACAGTCAAACACGATTGTATATAATTAACCAATCAAAATAATCGTAGGTGGTATATACAATACATCTTTCCTATATGTTATCACTTTATCAGTTTCAGAGTTTATTGGCATTAAACACAATTGTTCGTCGCCTATACAACATGTACGACGGACAGTACATAATATACAATTACAATATAATACATGAGAAAAGCATGAAAACAAAATTAAAATTAATGGGTATCGTAGTTTGAAAATATATAATGAATATACATACGTGAATGTGTTCATTGACAACTACCCTCTAATAACAGATGCTTGGTAAATATATTTTGATAACTTTTTAATACTATGTGAACATTGTAACAATGACTTAAACCTATTCAAGTTAGGCCAATGATAATAATACTGTAGTAAACAGTTGTTTCTTACTTCTCTATATAATGGACATACTAATAAAAAGTGATATTCAGTTTCAATACAATTCATATGTCGACAAAAGCCGATGTTGAGTGATTTCAATTATACAGACAACAGTTACACATTGGCATTTAAATTACAAGCAGGCAACATTTGTAAGCTTCAGTGAGCGTCAGGTATGAATACATGTATGTTAAGAGCTTCGCACCTGGTTTACTACGCTTAATTATACTAGATGAGTTTAAAGTATTGTTAATATTTATTATATTCGGCATTCGGTGTTTTATTCATGAAATGAAGTTAACTATTTATGATATTTGCTGATATAAACTGCCGAGTATTTTAACATTACTTGTAATGCTTTACTGATTTAAAGGTTAAATGTTGCCTTTGATACTCAATTCATCTGTAAAGCACAGTGGACTGATATAAATATATAATATGGGTTCCCCAGTGGATTAAATCAGTGTATATACTTTCATTTTATAATGAATATGCATGTATAATACACTGAAGTAGAATTTTATTATATGCATGGATAATAGATATATAATGGTAGTGAGCACATGTCTAGAATGTCAAAGGCTTTCATCCTTTAGAAATTGAAATATTTTAATCTATATTTAGACAGCTGCTGGTTTTTCCTGTATATTCATAGCCGCCCACGGAAACCATCACATTGTAAATAGCAGTCTGTTAAACACAGTCAAAGCAGTTAAAGCAGTATAATTCTGATTACAATTTGATTTACATCAGTATTTATAATACACTGTTTATATTTTAATAGCAATGATATAAACTTCGATATAAATACACTAGATTTCTATACAAGATAGTCTTCTTTACATAGTTATACCTGTATCTTAACCCGTTCATGTAATCAACGAATGTAACGCTTGGTAGTAATACTAGATATATTCGTGGTGTAGTGGTTAGTGTGGTCGCCTTGTACTCGAAAGGCCCGAGGTTCGATACTAGCCAGAGGTATACATAAACATTTCAAAAGTGAGTCAAATATTCTTTACTGTCTGAAATTGTTAGATTTCTCTGAGAGAATAAGAAAAAACAACGTCTGTTCGATTCAACTGTCAAATGAAGATTAAAATGATAAAAGTCCATAATAATGGACCTGTCCGTGAAATGTGTCATGTTTAAACAAATCATGGGAATAAGTAACAATATAATAACTACTGTACCTAATAAATCTATGCAGCATTACCTCAATGTCAAATAGATACATCTCACAGTATATAAGAAGAGAAATCAATCCACGTGCAGACAGATCATAGAGAACTTCAGAGGAGAAAGCACGTCGGTTGAAATTAAAATAAATTCAACTAGTAATTGAAAATCCTGAACAATTGGTAAGTGAAATTTGTTATAATTATACGGTTAAACAGTATGAGATCTGTAGCCCAGTGGTAAAACGCTGGACTGGTAATCCAGGGATCACAGGTCCGATCCCCCGTCTGACCCTAATAAAATTAACAGTCTTTCAGATGGGACGTTAAACCGAGGTCTCGTGTCGGTGCTTTACACCGTGCACGTAAAAGAACCAGAGGAGACTCTGTAATGGGTCTCTATCTGTATCATTGCACTATCCACCAAAATCTAAAATTACTAATCTCTTCAGGAGGCGTCGCTCATATGGGCAACCGGTAGCGACGATAAATAAACGTAAAATACACAAAGTATGAGAGCATGGACAAGTTGATTGGCCTACTGAATGTGATAGTGGGGCTGTGATACGCATGTAAGTGTAGGGATACAGCGACCTAACCCGGAAGTCGTGAATACCTGTGAGAGTGTTAGTCGATCACTATCTTCACGGTAGTTCAGTACTGGTTCAGTCTTCGGGAGCTAGTTAACCCTTGGGTTGTAAATAATTATATTCATGCAATGTAATGCATGGTGTAGCATCAATACATATGAGGAAGCTACCCAGCTGGCTTGCGGATGATTGGTGGATCTACCCGGATGCCCGCCCGTGCCTGAACTACTGCTCGGAGGGGCACCAATAATAGCTGAATAATAGCTCCCCCATATGATTAGCCGGTAGCGAGGGCGAATAAACCTAATAACAAATACATAAGGAATGTAGTATGTCACCAGTTATAAATACTAGATAAGTTATGCTATCCAGCCCTGTAGACAAGTCGGATATGCATACTTATAACATGCTGTTAATGTTTAAAACAAGACAAACAATATGTTAATATTTATTTACAAAGCTATATATGATACACATAATACAAAACCGTCAGTTAAAACAGAGTGAAGTAATTTGAAACAGTTTATATAAACTTGTACAATCATTGTATGTCACCACTGGCTTTCACCAAGCTATTGAACGTTTTAGGATAATATTTACATTTAAGAAGGTATTGTTTGTTCTTTCCTTTGCCTGTGGTACTCAATATCTTTTCTATTTTAAACTCCTGATTAGGATCATATTCAATTTTCTGGAGTTCACTCTCATAGAACGTGCCCTTGATGTCGTCATCTTGTAAGTCTTGTCGTCTGTACACTGGAATATTTCCTCTATAATAACGTTTGGAAATAACAAATACTTCCCCAGAATATGTCTGAGCATATGCGCGAGTAAATACATTTCTCAAATATGTTATTCTAACATGATCACCCATTTTATATTTGAATCGTCTGCGTGCCTCGGGTTTTATTCCTGGTTTATTATGTGCAATGTACGTTGCAAGCCGGACCTCTTCTTCATTGCTGGCGTTCACACTAGCAGGGGTTCTTCCAATAGTCTGATTATACGAGTTCGCTATATCTTGAAGAATGGGGCGATAGCTGTAGTTATATTTGTAAGTGAAGTAACGACTGAATCTCGTTTTGAAATTCTTAATTGATATTTCAGACGTTGAAGCCTTAGTCTCGTTTTGCGTCGGTGAATATATAACGTCATTCGTTTTCATCAGCTTTTGGACCACTTTAGCATTGAATACTTGACCTGACAGTAATGAGAAATATACTAGTATTTAGAAATACTTAACACAGTAAGGCTTTGTTTCCCTCACATAAAGGTTTTATGAATACAGACACACCTGTGTTCACCTCTATTAACCACCTAACCCGTATTAAGCCGCCCATTACAACATTGCTAATGCGGACATTTGTTCAACAAATCAACGTCAATTGATCAGCCACCTCTCGCCACTAACTTGACTGGCTGCTTAAGACAGGTTTGACTGAATTTATCCTGTATTTAAATTATATGAAGTGAGATGAGATATATACCCTTATCCGTGATCAGCCTGGCTGTGGTTCGTCTAGACTTCATGAATATATCATGAAACACATCTGCCACCTCATGTCCAGTTTTTCTTTGCAATGGTCTCAGCCATACGTATTTGGAGAATGTGTCTATAATGAGTAGAATATATTTGAAGCCTTGGTACAATTCGCATATTTGACCATGTCAATTAGATCAGCCATCCATAAATCGTCTTTGCCAGCACTGACTACGTGATTTCTCTTAAAGCGTCTTCTTACTGGTTGGATGGCTATATGATTCCTGATTGTGTAGCAATTTCCGTATGCGGTGTATAGCGATGCTGTATTTTCCTTCATCTTTCACCACTTTGAATAATTTTTGAGGTCCTGCAAAGCTACCAGGATGCGACGGATCGTAATATACTTTCTTTAAATAATCATCCCACGGAGCCATGTCTGCACACGTCTAGGGCATATGTACAAATGAAGCTATATGTCTCTATGACAGTTACTTATTGTTCCTCGGCATCACTGCTTTCATCTTCACTTTCATCATTACTGTCTTCGTCTTCCGACATGTCAAATAAATCCTGGAATTGAGGCTTATGTTTGCGCAAGACACGGCTTACTGCCGAAGTTAGACTGAAGCCCTTTGTACGCAACGAATCGATTTCCGACACGATATTTTGATGTAGGTAACTTATCTCGAATGGTAGAATGTAACCTTCCAGTAACTCATGGTACAATTCTATAAAGTGACGTTGGTCGTAATATTCCATACGATCTTCAGCCACCTGTTTAGCATTCTCTTCTGTATCTCCATTGGCAATACATTGATCGTATAATTGGTTATTCTTGTCTTCTCCCCTAACTTTGACCATTTTCCAAAGTTTTAGATAGCCCTCGTTATCTTCGACATATTCATAGCTGTCAATATGTTCCAGTGTTCTCACTTTCATAACAGGTTCATCGCTGTCACTATCTTCTCGTTTCCTCTTTTTAGTCACTGGCTCTTCATTTCCAGGACACATCCCACTTTTAATGTGTCTTTGCCCATCGTGCGTTGTGTGGAACAATAGCCCACACTCGTCGCATGCGTGTCCTTTAGCAGTCATATTTCCAGATAACGATTGATCTGATTCAATATTTTCTTCTCCGACGAGTTCCAACTGACGAATGTTGAATCAAAGTCGTCTTTTATAGTATTTTGGCCAGTCACGTGATTAGGAGTTTGTTCATATTTGGATTCTCCTGCCATGGCATATTTTAATATTTGGTCTTCGGTTGTAAATGGCTTTAAGTCAATCAACAGATACCCATATGGGTACATGGTAGCTTTCTCGAAAGTTTTCATAAATCGGTCACTATGACCTGGGTACATCTGCCTAGCCAATGACATGATGGATTGGCGGTCGACGGTGTTGTTAAACAGTACTATATAAAGGCAATTTCTCCTTTGTGTAGGGTCTTTGTTTCCAAACATGGTCTGATTGATGGAAATCACTGATAACGATCTGTGACTTGAACCTTTTGTAAACAAATCAGCCATGCGTTTATCTTTGCCAGCTTCACTAAATAGGTCATCCAATACGAGCAAGTTGTTTATGTCGGGATTATAGTATTCATCATCCTCCAAATCACTTGGTATACCTTGGATATATTCCACTATGGGCGACACTGTCCTTTGAATCACAGTGTACAATGGCTGCCACCTCATGTAAAGCCAAAATATTCTCTGTATGTCCGGTTGGATCATTATGCTATGATTATGCAGCAAATCTTTGACAAAATTAGTCTTCCCACATGCTGAAAAAATAAACAAAAAAAAACCATATACTTTGTTTTAGAATTTTTATTAAAAACATGTATTTTAAATTTGTAAATATAAAGAAAAATGAATCAGAAAATATCTTTAAAATAGGGACAATGTTTACCTTAGGTCCAGTACGATATTTTTGTATATCCCCCTCGTGTTGGTATTAATAAAACACGAACAAATGATACTAAATATTACCTGTGTGACCGGATATCATCATTGTGAATGGATGCTGTAACACCATCATGTTACGTCCCTATGGCGCTCTCTGTGGTAGAGGAGGAGGAGGAGGTGGCATATCCCCTCTCTGAGGAGGAGGATGATAATACGCTTCACCGCATGCATCTGTCTCTGGTGTCTATGCATAGTGTCCCTCCTAGAAAAGCACTGGTTGCAGTTAGGACACTTGTTCATGTTGTCTCTCTGATGACTCGCTTCAGAATGACGGCATATAAATTTCTCCTGCTGTTAAATTACTTCGAAAATACTCTTCTGTTGTCTGTAACCAATTAAATGCCATCATCCAATACTTAGTGCGCATGCGCAACATTATGATTTATATACTTATACTCATACGAACATTTTCATTTTCAGATTGGAAGTCCTCGTCAAGTGAAATAAAAGTGCAGTCATTTTCAAAATTTACGAAATACAGACAATAACACATACTACGGTAATTTAAACTACATTTTCAGTTGCACATAGTTGAACGTGTTGATTATAATATATATATATACAATTTGTAGTCTCGCCTGGATATTTGTAGTCTAGCCTGACGTGTTGTTGTTGTGTTGTTGTTTTGAGTTGTTTTTAAAACGTATATATATATATACGTTTTATTTTTTCTCAATTATTTATTGAAAACAAATATATTCGATTTCAAACAAATGCAGTTATAACAGAAATGAGCAAATTCCATGAAACCTTTCATTCTTATCAGAGAAGTCATTGAAATACAGTTTTCGTTCTCATTTCAGAATTGATTCAGTCAACATGGCTTATCAGTTTCCCTAAATAGATCCAATTATTACAACACATGAGAACTGAAAACCATTGGAAACGTTACATTTGCCAAAGACGCAAGAAGACGTTTTCTAGAAAACATAATTTAGAACGACATATGCAGAAACATGAAACTAAGAATAATCAATGAGTGCTTGAAAGTGTTTACCCGGGAAGATGCTCTAGACGAGCATTTACATCAACAACATGGCTGGCTACGTTGCAAGTGGTCTGCTGACAATTAACAAAGAGCTGGACCATCCAAAAAGCGGACGCTGGATGAGGGCGATCCTTCAAACTTCTACAAGATTGAGAAGATTAATAAAAGAAGAATAGAGAAATTTAAAACATCAGCCACCTATTATAAGATATATTTCAATGATATTAAAGAGTCTTCACTTCCTGGCATACTGAAAACCTTGAAAGTAATGTTTCAGTCCATCATAGATAGTATGACAGGTAATATAGAGCCTGGCGAGTTGGTACGATTATCATTGGACAATCCCCAGCTGGAGATTCCTAGTGTACTTCCGTTTATGACAAAATCGGCATTGGAAAGATTATTGTCTGAAATAGAGCGTGTTCTACAATCATATGAACAATTTGTATTGGACGAAACACTAGGTATCGAAGTTGTTCACGAGCACATGCCAGTAGGAAGTGGCAAAAAGAACAACCCATTCGTCGATATCCAGCGACTGTTTAAGAACAAGAGAAGTATATTGCAAATAAACAATACAGACGATCGATGCTGTGCATGGGCTATAGTAACTGCCATAGCACGCGTAGAAAAGGACGCACAGTGGGAAAACACCCGCAAGGGATTTCATATTCAAATGTTAATGGCTATACAACTACATGAACTAGCTATTGTGCCTCTGACAAAATGCGGCATGGATGGAGTGAAGCAGTTCCAAGCAGATTTACCAAGTTATCAAATACATGTATTATCCAAAGAACACTTTAATGCTATAGTGTATTGTGGACCTGAAGGAGGCATTCCAATCTACTATGCAGCCATGACAATCACTTTGATGCCATTACAACAATGACTGGCTTCCTCAACAGAAACTACTTTTGCCAGAAATGTAAAAAGGGTTATACCAACAAAGAACAGCATTCATGTAATACTCCGTGTCGCCTGTGCCGACATCTCCATGAAGACATGACAGAGGACTGGAGGAAATGTTCTACGTGTAATTGTTCCTTCAGACACGAGATTTGCTTCCGTCTCCATAATCATAAATCATCCATGGGTCGGTCAACATGCGATGAACATTTTAAATGCACATCTTGTAACCAAATGATCAACAGAAAGCTGCACGAAAAGAAGAGTCATATATGTGGAGAAATATACTGTAAAACGTGTAAAAACTTCGCAGCTGCAGATCATATGTGTTATATGCAACCCGTCGAGGCGGGTGACACGTCTTCAAAGCAGAAGAAGACAAATAAGCCAATGGCATATATCTGTTTCGATTTGGAGTGTACACAGGATGATCTATGACAATGTGAGAAAGGGTGTGTTTTCTAGGGCCAAACAATAAGTGTAGTAATTGCAACAAATCATCGTGTGGCTCGTCTAAACAAGAACCAAATCTATGTATAGCTCAAAATGTGCGTGAGCTTTGTTTAAGAACGCAGATTACACCAAACACGTCTTGTAAAGCATGCGGTACAAATGAACGCGTATTTGAAGGGACAAATACTACAGTTGATTTCTGTAGGTGGATATTTTCTGAAGAAAACGTCGGTGTCACAGCCATTTGCCATAATTTCAAGCGTTACGATTCGTACCCTATTCTAGAATACCTTCCTATTCTACCATTTTACCAGAGGTTATAACAACAGGTTCTAAGTACATGTCTGTTACCGGTCCAAGCTGTAAAATAAGGCTGATATATTCCCTCAATTGCATGCCAATGCCACTGGCTGATATGCCCAAGTCTTTCGGTGAGACTAAGCTAAGGGATTATTTCCACGTCTATTCAATAGGAAAGAAAATTACAACGCAAAGCTTGTGCACGTTCCTGATAAAACGTATTACAACCCTAATGGTATGAAACCAGAGTTGCGAAATAAATTGTTGACGCGGTATGAACAACACCGTGAAGACCATTTTGATTTTCGAGATGAACTTACACTCTACTGCCGATCAGATGTTGACATATTAAGAAAATGCTGTTGGAAATTTAGGGGCATGTTTATGGAATTAACGAGGACAGAGAATAGTCATGGTATAGACTCTTTCGAAAAATACATCACTATCTCCTCAGCTTGCATCCTCGTGTTTAGAAGAAATTTCCGTCAGCAAGAATGTATAGGTATTATACCACCGCAGGGTTATCGCCCTGAAGAAAAGCAATCCTTGCTGGCCAATCAGTGGTTATCATATTTAGCACACAAGGAACATGTTACGGTACAACACGGACGCAACATGGGTGAAAAACAAATAGGGCCATATAAAGTAGATGGATATTATGAACAAAATGGCAAAAGAATTGTTTTAGAATTCCATGGTTGCTTTTGGCACGGTTGTCCTAAATACTTCTCAAATTCAACAGTGAATCCAGTCACTGAGACAACCATGGCTGATGTGTACTTAAGAACTATGGAGAAAAGAAAGTACATATAATATGAGGGGTTCACTTATATTTATATGTGGGAATGTGAATTCAAGCGTGCAATGGAAACGCACGATGACATGAGAAAATACATTGAAAATCTAGAGTTAGTCACGCCTGTAGAACCAAGAGATGCATTTTATGGAGGGAGAACTGAGGCTTTCAAATTATGTCAAATAGTTACAGAAAACACCAGCATCAAATATTATGATGTAACATCGCTTTATCCCTGGGTTAACAACTCTGACAAGATTCCAATGGGACATCCAGACATCATCACGAAAAACGTTAAAGACATCAGTGAATATGAGGGCCTTATCAAGTGTAAAGTACTTCCACCTAGGGGGTTGCATATCCACGTGCTACCAATGAAATGTAACGGAAAGCTTACCTTTAGTCTATGTCGTTCGTGCAGTGAAAACTACCAACAAGGTCAATGTATACATATTGACAACGAACGAACATGTGTGGGTACATGGGTTACGGATGAGGTCACATAAGCTGTTTCACAGGGTTATGTCATTCAGAACATATATGAAGTGTGGCATTTTTCTGAAATCTCACAGTATGACCCGGTAAGACTATTCACCGAGTACGTCAATACATTTCTAAAAGTAAAGCAAGAGGCTAGTGGCTGACCAGATTGGTGTACCACAGAGGCGTCCAGACAACAGTATATTCAACAGTATCATGAGAAGGAGGGTATTATGTTAGACTATAACAATATACCATAACATCCTGGTCTGAGATCGTTGGCAAAACTCATGCTCAACAGCTTCTGGGGGAAATTTGGCCAACGTGTAAACATGAGTCAAACCAGTTATAGTGTAATAGATAAGGACCATGAATGTTCAGATGGTGTAAAAAGCACCAAATGTGGCATGGTGGTAGCTTAGAACCAGCTTGTAAATAATAGGCCGGAAGACAATCACGAGAGGCCCTGAGTCCCCCGTGAGATGGGACCCAAAGGGGCACATAATTGTGTAAATTTGCATGTATATAATTAATTTATTACAGTCACAAATGGTATATAGCTTGTGCAAATGAGGTATGTTATCAGGATAATAGGTTACACCAGTATACAAAATGTCTTTTGTTAAATACAAAATTGAAAATTGAGGCCCTAATTAGTGATAATGCCATAAACCGAGGCCCAGAATCTTGTTAAAATTGGCCAATTGCGATTAATAATATAATAAATATTACAATTTTATGTCAGTATCCACTATTGTACAATACATAACTACTTTACTCAATTACATATATCTAAATGCTGCATTATGCTTTAGGTAATGGCCAGAAGCCACTTTTAATTGGTTAACAGAGTAGTTTCCCTATTAGCAAAATTTCCATGAACAGTTCAGAGAGTGGGAAAGTTCGAAAGTTCGTTGCGTTTTTACATGCTGTATCACGCCAAGATGTAAGTATTATTAGTATGTTTTGTTTGTATATATAACCCATGTATAAATTATGGCGTTGCACATGTTTAAATAATTTAAACAAAAAGAACAAGAATTATAAAGTTGGGTGGGGTATGCATAACAAAATTAATTAGTCCTACAAATAATTTCAGATATCATGGCAAGTCAACCACATTCTACTCATGGACTCATATGGCTAAAAAATACTAACACAATCAAGAAATTAACATGAGTTAAACCTAGTAACACATTCACATGTTGACAACAATCAACCAGAGGTTATGGTGCGTAATTTAATATACTATTATATACCATGTGATGTTGAGGACTGAATGCAAATTTATTCGACCTGCTTGTTTGTTTGTTTTGTTATGCTTACAATGTCAGTCCGCCCATTTGGCGCAGTAGAGTAGTAACCCCGGCATGTCCCCCACATGCCTTAAAGTTGTCTTGAAGCTGAAGAAGGAAATTTACCTGCCAGAAATTTCCAGCCAGTGTTTGCCAAACATGCTCATTTTGAACCCAAATTGTACACACAGAAACAACTGACATTGAGACCTGAACGTTCAGTGGCAACTATTTTTCCTGGATCGAACCAGAACTAGGACACTTTCCTGGATAAAAATCAACTAGTACTGTGTCTTGGTCGGGGATCTAACTCACGACTTCCCGCCTTGGAATTAAAGGCGCTAACCACTGTGCTACCCGAGTTGTTTTATTCTTCAATTCATAATCATTTCAATCAAGTGTTACATTCATAGGCCCATCTATCTGGTTGTACGGACACAGGCACACCTATCCTGCAGTTGTCAGTATGCAGTGGTGATAATTCTGAGGTATTGCTGTCATTCTGTACAATCTTGCTTACATGGTTACATTTTGATAGACAATTAATAATGTGTTCTACGTTTTAGGAATCCTCATCAGGACATGCTGTTGGGCTTGAGCAACCTTCGACATGTGAGTTGTACAGGGCACGATGTTCCAACTGGAGCCAGTGTTGCCTATGCCAAAAGAAGACTTCCGAGAAATCACGAACACCGTTGGCGTATTCTTCACTGAGTGAATGCCATATCAACCTGAGTCCACACACTGCATTGCCACAGGAACAATTAAAACTTTGGAATGACTTGACCTAGGGAGTGGCAATGATTGAGAAAAATGCCGTCTGGCATATGTCCTGCTTCAGCAGCAGAATATTGATAGAGCAGTACAGAGACAGCAACGATAGATACAAAGAGGCTTAGAAAGAGTTTTGATACGTTTCGTGGTAGTTGTTTCGTTTACACTAAATCTTATGGTACACTACATTAGGTAGAAACAATGGAAATAGATACGAATGTGTGACATATCACAACTGAGATGTCAGATATCGAAATTCTAGCCAAACATTAAGAGGTGGATATGGTACCAAGAGACGCAGAATATCATGGACACTGTTTTATAACAAGTACAATAAGCAGTATATACTTTCAACTGATTCTACGTCGATTCATGTGTACGATACTGGTGATGATTAATTGAAAGAGGCTATCAGTGTTGCTGAGTTGATTGCATATATAGAGAGTTAAACTGATTAATTCGAAAGTGATGGCTTGTTGATAATAATGACAAAAGCATTTCGGTGTCTTATAATAGGGTTATACAGGTCTCCACAGACATACTAAACTGTCTATGGTGAATATGAAACTACTAGCATTGCATGTCCACCAAATCTCAGGAACGGACTGTACACCACAGCATGGATCACAATCCACAGTCAGTAACATCGAATGATGCATTTCATGGTACGGCAATCTTGGTCACACGAAGTCTGAGGCGCAATGTATAAATATAACTCATCTCAAGGCCGATAAATCACAAAATATCTACCAGAGAAGTACAAAGATGTCCATCCTGTAACATTGAAGGCCAACACTCAACAACCGGTTGTCGTGTGAGCCTACTCCCAACTACTCAACGTGAATAAGTACTTAGTGACCAAATGGTTAGAGCATGTTGCCGAAAATCTTGGAATGACAACGGTAGGTCAAAACGAATCTTTTTCATGGTCACCATTCTTTGCACAACACCTCTCAATTGACACAAGAGCACCAGCCATAACAGCACTATTCCCATTGTTTCGTGACTCTGTGTTCACTGCGGCTAAGGTAAAGCATGGAATGCCACTTATGAAACATGTCACTGAAGCTAAGAACCCTGGCCAGATCACAGTATTAACAGTCGATCAACCAAGAAGATACAATGGTTATGGCCCACATATTACCGGGTATGGACCTGGAAATTGCATGGTGTCGATGGGTGGCCTTCTTGAAGGTTATTGGAGATTGGTTAGATGGGAGTGGTTGGCTTGCATTATATGAGTACCTATCGCAATGCATTGAGAGCTACACTTGCATGGCAGGTAAAACTGTTATATCAACACATGGTGATAATGTCTTGAAATCGTACACAGAGACCGACTTTGATGTGACTGACCTTCAACCCTGTAACCATGAAGAGGCAGACGACTGAAGCTTCTCCATGCTGCGCATTCTTTCAATACAGGTTGCAAGAGAGTACGTATCCAGGCTATTGATACTAACGTTGTGATGTTAGCAAATGCTGTGCTCAATTTACATACAGCTTCTACTTGCTGTCTGTGGGTTGCCTTATGCCATGTCAAGCATTTCTGCTCCATAGCTTGACATGAAATATCTGACAAGCTCGGTATCTTGGGGACTTCTACTATTCCATGCTATCTCCGGCTGTGAAACGGTCTCTGCATTAAATGGTGTTGGTATGAGGACGGTATTCAACATATGGAAATCTATGCATTTTTCAAGAGATTATCTTCAGCACCTGATCACGTTCCTGATGAAGACACAGCAGTGCTCGAGAGATTTGTTGTTCTTATGTACTCCAGAACATGCCATATGAGCTAGGAAATGATGCTAGGAAACATATGTTTTGTTATGGTAATAGGACTATTGACAAGGTTCCACCATCACATAGTGCACTCGTCCAGCATGCACTAAGAGCTGTCTACCAGAGTGGCCACATATGGGACCAGATGCCCTTATCTGCCCTCTCCAGAGTTGGGATGGACAAGAGAAAGCAACAATTGGATACCACAATGGAGTATACTTCCGGAGGCTTCAAAGGGTTGATAAGAATTGATCAAAAGTAACTTACATCCCACATGTGTGTGGTGGCCAATGTGAAAGAGAAACTTTTTGTTGAATATAGTACACTGTGTATATTTATGCAGTGTTAAATGCACAATACACAATAACATGCATATAGACATATTCCATTCGCATGTTAAGATTTCTATATTTAAGACAAATAAGATTGTTTTCGAATCTTCTTTCTGCAATTAAATTAAGGGCCTCACTAGTATAAATATTACCATTTGAAGGGCCTCATTATATTATACATGTGCAAAGATAAGTATTTTATTAATAGTTTAGTGTGTTGTACAATTCAGATATAGTGTACAACCTGTTCACTTATATTTGTTTAATTGTAATTATAGTTATTATTGAAAATATGCAATTTGCCAAATTAACCGAATAGTATAATGGCTGTTAACAGGGCCTCAGATGACACACAAAAACATATATACACACACAGGTTTCACAAGTACTGATACTATTCTACCAACATAACTAAGTTTATTTAATTTTCCCTCACTGGGAACAAAAAGAAAAAACTTTGTTTTTTATATTTCTCTAAAACAGGAAAAATTACCCTTTAAGGGCCTCATTTTCATCATACGAGTACACAATTATTATTTGTATGTACGACTATGCCTTCTCTATTAATTATCATGTGAAAACAATTGAAGTAGTAAGAATTAATTAAATTATTGGAACTTTAAAAAGTGTTGTTTTTTTTTAAAATTTCTGTTGGTGGTCCCTTTTTGGGGCCCCCATAATGGAGTCAAAGGGCCTCTCGTGATTGTCTTCCGGGCATTTTGGAAAGTATACACCCTCATGTTACTTGTGTGAAAATTTGGTGCTTTTTACACCTTCCGAACGAAATCATCATGTTATGGTCCTTATCTACTACACTATTATGTAGACGATCCTTCAGTGTTCATTGATATGTTGAAATCTGATCAGCAACATGTCAAAAATGTACAATTTATCAGTGAGCAAGCTGTGCAACTTGACTGGATACATAGAAAGGATTTTATACCAGCTATTTGAAAGGGCACTTTACTGTGACACCGATTCCGTTGTGTTTGTCACAAATACAGGTGAATGGAAACCACCATTGGGAGACTATCTGGGCGATCTTACTGATGAGACGCCAAACAATGCTATCACACATTTCGTAACAGGCGATCCAAACAATTATGCCTATAACCTTCTAAAACCAAATAAAAAGGGACAAACTTCGGTCTGTAAAGTTCGCGGAATCACCCTCAATTATCGTAATTTACTGGACATCAATTTTGAAACAATCAGCAAAATGGTTTGTGCAAAAACGTCTGATTCAGTTATAAAATGGCCACTCACTGTTAAAGTAGTGGATGAACATAAAAGATGTAGAGATAGGAGGTCAGGCAATATCATTACCAAAACAGAGGCTAAGGACTACAAGATAGTGTTTGATAGGCGTGTCATTACCGCCAGTTTCAAACTACTGTCATATGGAAATTAGCGATACAGTGCAGTGAGTGCACGCACTATAACATATAGTATGTACCTTAAGAAATGATCATGTTGTATAGTGTAAATGTTTCATACCTTTAAACAAAAAAAAGAAAAGAAGATAAACTGTGTATTGATCTTCTACAGTACTATGTTATATATTGACATGACTTGTGTATACATATGAATAAATCTGTACGGTGTTATGTACTGTTTGTTTTATTTCCATCTGCACAATATTAAGTATAACAACCCACAACAAGATAGTCTTCATAAGCTATAACATTGGTATTTTAAACTGAGACATGCAAGAATGTAAATATTGTGTGACCCGCTTTTAGGTCATGGTACTGAGAGTAGACAACACGCATTGAGATAAACTGCTGTCATTGAAATGAAGCGAACCGTTGCTGTAATGCGTATATATGAGAGTTACTAATATTTGAAAATCAACTTGTTTAACCCGGAATGGACATGCAACGTATTCCTTACTGGCGGATCAATGCACAACATCGGAGCAGTTACAAGTCTGTTTAATCAGATTTTGAATCTAAATACATACCACAGCGAATAATCATTGCACAATATCGGAGCATATTTAAATATGGCGGTTTATATCGTCTGCTATACTTACCGCTGCCTGCGATAGCGTCACGGTAGAGTGGCTCTGAAAACTTACTCATTTTCTACTGCATCCAAGATGGTGGATCTCTATTGAACAAATAAGGGGTCACAGGGTACATTAGTGCCTCAAGGGGCATGTTAGACTACTGTTATTGATACGACATTTACCGCGTATATCAATTACTCCATATATACGACATTTACTGCGTCCATCGACTCCCCCATTATTACGACATCTACCGCGTCTATCGACTTCCCCATCGATACGACATTTACCGCGTATATCGACTCCCCTATTGATACGACATTTACCGCGTCTATCGACTCCCCCATTGATATGACATTTACCACGTTAAATTCCATGCCCCACCAAAAACTCCACTCTTCTAATTTCTTAAGATCGTTTTGTAGTGTGACCGATTCATTTGCAGATGTAAGTGATAGATAGACTGCAGTGTCATCTGCAAATATACGGACTTTGGAACTGCTGTTTTGTGGGATGCCGTTTATGAAGGCTAGGAAAAGCAGGGGTCCAAGTACGGATCCCTGTGGGACTCCGGAATGGCCTCTGAACTAATATCATTAAGAACAACTGACTGGAGTCTATTATCTAGAAAACTCTTAATCCACATTGATGTTTGACCTCTGACTCCATAATCATGCATTTTTAGTAGTACTTTCTCATGATTGACCTTATCTAAAGCCTTACAGAAATCTAATAGGATGAGATCTACCTGATGCTTATTGTAAACAGAGGTAACCAAGTCATTGACTAGCATTACTAGTTGGGTCACGCATGGCCGTTTTTCTCTAAAACCATGCTGCAAATGGTACATAATACTGTGGTTAGTAAAGTGTTTTACTATCGAGGAGGATACTATATGTTCTAGTACCTTTCATAGAACACATGTCAGTGAGATATTCCTATAGTTGGCTGGGTTTGACATGTCCACTTTTTGTAAATGGGAGCAACATTTGCTGACTTCCACTGGGCCGGCAGTGATCCTTCGTTCAGGGATATTTGGAATAAGACTTCAAGTATAGGTGAGAGGTGTTTAGACATGGTTTTAAGTATGATTGGCTTAATTTGGTCATGACCACTACATAATACATTGCTATTATAGATAAGATGTGTTAAACCTTAAACCTCTGTCTGTGGAATCTTAAATAAGAAAACAATGCTATAACTTCATGTTTATTCATGTGACTGAATTAATGTTGGTTCATATGAGTCAAGTCCGTATCACTTTCACAAAATAATAATAGTATAATAATTATATTAATAAAGATGATTATTAAATAATTTAACATATATCACATTTACTATATATATGTAGATTCTGGCATAAAAACTACATGTACTTCTAATCTCAATCACTAGTCAATAAGAAGTTTACCTGTAGCGGTGTACACTAATTGGATTAAAATGTTTATCGGTGTAGTACAGACGCGTGCCAATGCACAGCGGTCCGTTAGTGGACACGTTATTCCCGGTATATTTAAACTAGTTCCCTATGTTTATCAGCGAAACACAGACGCGTGCCAATACACAACAATCAGTAAGCGAACAATTTATATCAAGTATATTTAAACATAACGGTAAATTACAGCTGCCATCGGTCACATCGGTCGTATGAAATAACATGCTGCATGACGTACCTCGAGATCACACCTGATACAGAGATTCATAGTGTTGTGAGCATACGATGATTGAGCGTATTTATCATCGCCTCTGGCGAACCATATGGGCGAAATGTGAGCATCCTTGTGTGCTTACGTATATTTAGCATCGCTAACGGTTGCCCATATGAGCGACGCCTCCTGAAGAGATTAGTCATAGAAGTTTAGATTTCTGGAGGATAGTGCAATAATACAGACAGAGACCCATTCCAGAATCTCCTGTTGTTCTTTTACGTGCACGGTGTAAAGCACCGACACGAGACCTCGGTTTAACGTCCCATCTGAATAGACTGTTAATTGTATTATGGTCAGACCTGCGATCCCTGGATTACCAGTCCAGCGTGTTACCACTGGACTACATATCCGTCTGTGTGTGAGCATCCTACTTTTGATAAGGGTTATATAGTTGTCGTGAGATGTACCATGTATTCAATCAATACTCAAACATATTCTTTGTCTTTAAACGACATTATACATACTTACTTACCAATCAACTAACGAGCAGCGACACTTACGGCAATTACTCATAGCTATTTGTGAGGGCGTTAAGTGTGCGGCAAACTTATAATTACGTTTTATACAACTTCAATGGGAGTATCAACTAATCACTAATGACACCTTCAATCACATCACAGTAACATCCAAATTCGTTTACAAATAACGTATGCAAGGCTTATAATTTTAACTATAATATATTTTATTTCATATTTATTTATTTAAATATGATAACATATTTATAGAAAACAATGCAAAAACAAAGTACAATGGAAAGGCATGGATACATTTTCAGAAGAGCATAGATTGTTGTGGTGTATACAATTGTTAATTTCTTGCTAAACTTGGGTAATATATAGATATTTGGATAGGTTTTGAACAGTTTCCCTCTTAGTCGCTGTAAGTACGGTAATAAACGTTTGTTCGGTCGGCCAAGTGTAATATTAGCGTTTCAGATAGTTTCCTTAAATCTCTAAATTTAGGGCAAATAAGAAGAAAATGATACTCAAATTTTGAATATGGGGCCGAGGTGTCGATGTGCTTTGGGGCCGAGGTGCCATGGGTCCGTGTTGTCTGGGACCGACGTGTCTAGGGCCGCCGTGTCGTGGGGCCGAGATGTCGATGTGTTTTGGGGCTGAGGTGTCGTGGGGCCGTGGTGTCTGGGGCCGACATGTGTAAGGCCGCCGTGTCGTGGGGCTGAGGTGATGCTTTACCGATATTGACATCGGTGTCGCCGTTACCGACCGGTCTGCTGATAGCTTCGATGAAGAATCCGTACCTGTCCATGAGGATAACTTGAGTGTGTTTTACGAGCTTGATAAATATGTATTTGTTTGACTGAATTTCAACTAAATATTGAAATACTACGGAAACATGTGTATTTTTCTTTTTATATAAATCGAAATTTACTTTTATAACTAGGCTTCAAAAAGACAAAAATGTTATTAATAAATAAATAAATAAATAAATAATAACTAAAATAAATCTAAACTCCGCCATTGCCGGTCCCAAGCGAACAAAACTTCAGCTACAGAAACCTTAACTACAGCACAACAACGGACGGATTTTCGGAATCGACCCGGTGGAGAGTATATGACGTGGAGAAATCTACCGACAAAGCCTCTCCCGCCCAAGACCGCTATACGGATTGCGACATGGAACGTGCGAACTATGTATGAAATCGGAAAAGCAGCCCAAGTTGCTAGAGAGATGGAAAGCTACAGGGTTGAGATCCTTGGACTCAGTGAAGTACGGTGGAACATGACAGGAAGGACAACTCTAGCTACTGGCGAGACTGTACTACACTCTGAGCCACCTGAAGAGAATGCAGTACACATACATGGAGTCGGATTGATGCTAACCAATAACGCCAACAAGAGCCTTATGGAGTGGGAACCAGTGAGTGAATGGATAATCACAGCCCGCTTCGAATCTAAATTTCATAAAGTCACCCTAGTCCAATGCTACACCCCTACACATTTAGATGAGCAACAAGAGAAGGGTGACCTCGTCATGGGGAAAGAAGTGTTAGGAGTGATGAACGAGAATGGCCAACTGTTTGCAGACTTCTGTGCACAGAATGACCTGGTCATATAGGGGTACACTATTCCCACACAGGAGAATCCATAAACTGGCATGGACATCGCCAGACCAAGCAATACAGAACCAGATTGACCATCTGACGATATCTCGGCGATGGCGACGAACGATGGAAGATATAAGGGTATACAGAGGAGCAGATGTAGGCTCAGATCATCAGCTGGTGATAACGAGCCTGAAAGTGAGATTAACGAAGGCATCAGTCACAGTACAACAACGGACAAAGCGTTATGACACTTCCAGACCCTCATCGCCAGACCAACGCCATGAGTTCTGCATTGACATGCAAAACAGATTTCAAACATTAGCAGACCAGGACGAGCACTCTATCGATGCCATGTGGGAACAGATAAGAACATCATTCCATGCAACATGTGAGGAGAAATTGGGATTCAGGAAAAGGACCTACAAGAGCTGGCTGAGCCAGGACACCATAGCGAAGATAGAAGAGCGCAGGACTATCAAGAGCAAACTTATTCAAGCCAAGACCAGGGCATAGAAACAGGCAGTCCAGAGCACCCGCCAAGACAAGAGGAGCAACATCGACCAGCTTGCGTCAAGAGCACAAGAGGCAGCAACCAAGAACGATACAAGGACACTGCACGAGATCACCAGGAAATTATCCGGGAGAAGACCAAACACTGACACGCCAGTTCATGGACTAGATGGGGTGACACTCACCAAACCAGAGGAGCAACTGGAACGCTGGAAGGAACACTTTAGTTGCCTTCTTTCCGGAAAGCCAGTATAGCATCCACCAGACATAGCAGAAGGTGACGATTTACCAATTAACATGGGTCCCATCACTACCGAAGAAATATCTAGAACCATCACAAAACTTAAGTTATGAAAAGCCCCCGGACCAGACAATATTCCCCCCAGAGGCCCTCGGGGCAGACGCGGCAACATCTGCCCCCGAATGATGCAGAGACTGCCAGAATTGGAGAGGCATCCGACTTCGGTCCATACCCAGCAATGTCCTTACTAGGATACTACTAGAGAGACTAAAAACAGCAGTGAATGACATACTGAGGGACGAGCAAGCAGGTTTCAGAGCTGATCCTGTATCGACCAGATAGCAAAACTGCGTATCATACTGGAACAATCCTTAGAGTGGCAATCATTGGTGTGCGTCAATTTCTTTGACTTCAAGAAAGCCTTCGACATGGTCGACAGAAGCACCATTTGGAGGATAATGAGGCACTATGGGATACCCCTGAAGAATGTGAGTATCATACGCAGTTTCTATGATGGTATGACTTGTCAGGTGATTCATAACAACGACCTATCACCCCCTTTTACTGTCACAACTGGAGTTAGACAGGGTTGTTTACTTTCGCCAATGTTCTTTTCGCTGGTTTCCGACTGGGTGCTCACCCAAACCATGGACAGACCAGGAGGTTTGCAGTGGACCTTTGTTAAGACGCTAGACGACTTGGATATTGCAGACGACATTGGACTGCTGTCCCACTACTTCAAAGATATACAGGTTAAGTCGCAGCGTCTGAGCACAGTTGCACGGCAAACAGGACTGGAAGTCAACACCCAGAACACGAAGAGCATGACGGTCAACGCAGCCAACAACACACCCATCCAAATGGAGGAACAGCACATTTACTTACCTAGGAAGCATCAATAGCAAGACAGGAGGCACTGAGGAGGACATCAAATCCAGGTTTGGAAAGGCTCGACACGTCTTTGTCACATTGAAGCCAGTCTGGAACAACAGGAACATCTTCATCAAGACCAAGCTGACCATCTTCAACCCCAACGTGAAGTCGGTTCTGTTATACGGTTCAGAGACATGGATGCACACCAAAGCGCTAGACCAAAAATTCCAAGTGTTTGTGAACACCTGCCTACGACAAATCCTCCGTATTAGATGGCCTGAGACAATTTCGAATGAAGAGCTCTGGAAAAGAACTCAACAGAGAACAATTCCTGATGCCACCAAGGAGCGGAAGTGGCGGTGGGTTGGGCACACCCTACGACGGGACGCAACAAACATCACAAGGCAGGCACTCGACTGGAACCCCAAAGGGAAGCGCAGACGAGGCCGTCCAACCACGACCTAGAGAAGAACTCTAGACACTGAGCTTCGCACATATGGGATCTCCTGGGGAGAGGCCAAGCACAAAGCACAGGACCGTAGAAGATAGAAAGCTGTAGTCAAGGCCCTATGTTCCAGACGGGACGAAGAGGGATAATAGCAAAATAAATCTAGATAAATTGTAAAATAAATAAGTATCAATAAATGATTTTATTTATAAATCTGTCATTTATGTATTTATTTAATTATTTACAAAGGCAAATACAAATAATAATAATTATCAATATTGAAAGAAAATCATTGTATTTTATTTCAGTTTGATGATTTTGTTGAGCAGCCGGGGCCAAACCTGCCAGATGGGTTTGACAGGGAACATTCCTCACCGCTAGATTACTTCTGGTTACTATTTCCGGCAGATCTTATTGCAACCATTGTGCGCCACACGAACACCTATGCCGATTGGAAGATGGCAAAGGACGGCACCGTAGATGACAAGTGGGTTGAGACAATGGTAACGGAGATGAGAGCCTTCTTGGGGATCAACATCCTTATGGGAATCTGCCAGATGCCAGAGGCTGACATGTTTTGGTCGTCAAACAATCTGTTGGGGAATGTAGGTGTCCAGAACATTATGACTTGCAACAGATTTCAGAAGATACTACAGTATATTCACGTATCTGACCGATCTGAAGAACCCAGTCGTGGTGATAAGGGGTATGATCGTCTGTATAAGATTAGAAATGTGATTGACCGTGTTATCGAGATGTTCCTGAGAGGCTTCACTCTGTCTCAACAGGCTTCGGCCGATGAGGTAATGATAGCTTACACTGGACGCTTGTCCCTCCGTCAGTATATGCCAGCCAAGCCGGTGAAGAGAGGTGTGAATGTGTGGATGCTCTGATATGCCAATTCAGCATACTTGTCGCGCTTTGAAGTGTATCTAGGAAGACAGAATAACCTGACTGAGCACGGACTTGGTTATAATATAGTTACGAAGCTGACGGACAACCTTCACCACAACTCTTTTTCGACAACTTCTTCACCGGTTTGCCACTGATGGAACAACCATTGGCCAAGGGACTATTCGCGACTGTGGCACCGTTCTGGCTAACAGGAAGGGCTTTCTGAAAGGCTTGAAGAAGCCACGTGACATCAAGAATAGGGGTGAATTTCGCATTCTCCAGATGCAGGACACAAATGTAACTGCCACCGTGTGTGGATGGATAAACGCTGTTATTCGACTCAATAGGTTGGGGGGAGTGTGTGGTGTAGCGACACTGTGAACTGATGTCTGAGTATGTGTTGAAGTCCTGTGCACCGTCACATAAAACATAGGTGTTGTGTGCAGAGGCTCCAATATCACACTATAGTGATTTCGGTTTAGCATAATATTATGTTGATTAGCACTTGTTATAGACTTAGTGACATGCGTCAGTTATGTGCATGTAATACCGATATCTATATAGTACTTCTACGAGTCGGACACTGGTACTGACCTGTGGATGCTACACTACTCCTTGAACAGAACAGATACTATCCTGTGTATGACCAGGATCGAAACCTACGATGAGTGCTTGGGCTATCGAGTAATATTTACGAATAACATGTGTTATAGTAGTGGGTTATGGGGTACTTCACTCTACATTCATGTCCATAAACAACGACTATATGAGGGTTCGTATATAACTTGTCTTTATTTGGTATGCGATCCAGGAGTAGGTATGATATGATGATGCTAAGCTGTACATAAGGCTATAAGCCTCACTCTGAAAAGTATATAATAATAATCGACATTAAATACATTATCACATCATCCCATTATATAATACCTACAACAATCAATCATACATATATATATAACAATCATAGCACATCAACAATTACATACATATTACTTAAAGTATAATATCTTCGTTATAGTGACTAGTTTAGTGACTAGTGTAGTGACTAGTGGCTATGGTTCAACCTGGGCATATACTCCATATGTGTATGTTCCACTATGGGACATTCACTGTACATAACATTAACACACACACACACACATATCACTCACCAAATTATGGGTCTAAGCTTTCACAGCCTCTCTGTTCCTCTCAATCGTGCAGTGCCAGTAGTGTTAAGTCTTGTTACTGCAAATAACAGAAAGTGGCAAACGTGCAGAGAACATAGAATGATAGATGTGTAACATGCATAGAGTAATAGATTTCACTGCTACTTTGAAAGTATTCATTCCAACCGTAAATATCATTCCCCGCGGAAATATAAACATACAGAAACGCGATCAACATTATCGGACTCTAGTAAACAAACTGGTGCTCAAAACCATTCCAGCTAATCACTTATTTATCAAACACATAATACTGCATAAATGCATTATTACCAGACAAATGCACAATTCATTAGAAGGAAACGAACCTGAATAAAACTGTAGATCATTGTTAAAACGTTCTATACACAGCAAGTAAATAAATGTATGACTGATCTCCAAAGAACCTGACAACTGAGTGAAGATCAAATCTGGCGGTAAACCCAATTACCCCAGTCATACTTCAATTCCCAAATATGTATTCATACTCTTATGAAATAATGAAATAAGGGAGATAACAAACTATATGAAATGCCTTTTAAAAAACTAGATTAGTTCCCCTTATTTACATAGTGTCACACATGTACTACATGTTCATACGCTATGTAGTTTGCAAGAACACTAGGTATAGAAGAAATACAGATATACTCAAATAAATGACAACAACATTCGCAATTTGGACAGAGCACAACACAGCTCTAAAAATAATGATTAGCCAAACAATATGAAATGATAATATAATGTGTACTAGCACAAGGGAACACGTGCTGGATGAGAAGAACTATAAACAAACACTAACACTTAACATGTGTATCTTATGTACTGTTGGAAACTTTGGTCGACCCACTCAAACTAACGTGAGACTAAACGGCACTTCCGTATGCACTCTTGCCACTATACATGTATTATTCCTAAAGGAAACTAGTTGGAATTCAACTATATATGCTGTATGGTGAATAAGCAATGTAGTGACCCCTAACGACATCTGGCAGTAAATGAAGCAGGGATCTGCTGTAAGAGTAGCTAGCTATCCAGGTGATTACCTGTTGACGAATCACCTTATGTGAGTTACGCGGATATTGTATTGTGCGTTTGGATTAAAAATACGGGTAGGGGTATTTCAATAATTTGCCAAATTGGGTTTTGACATATTATGCATGGATTTTGACTTGCAATATAACAAAACAACACTGTTTCATACCGTACTGGATAGTTATTTTGTCCTGAGCTGATCGTTTGCTGAAAATCACTCTGAAAGCAGTTAATGGATTTTGGACTTATAAGTGCGATTTGATAACACATATCACCTCATGAGGCGAGAAAATAATGGTCTGCAAAGATTGGGATAATCTTTTGCTGCCGGTATGTAGTATTTTAGTAAGAACAAAATGCATACTGTATAGGTGGGATTCGTACAGGAGGGCTGTACACTAAAAATCACCACACAGTCATATACTGAAAAAAACAACCAATTTCCATACATATGTTTTTAATGTTATAAAAAGAAATCAACATGTCAAATGGATTACATAATTATGTTCAGTGTCAAATAAAACCAATTAAACTGGAGTGTATATATTGCACAAGAAAGAAAACATTGAACGATTTCCCCATGTATGCACTGACCAGAATAATCAGTGCTTATAAACCAAAAGACATTACACACTTTGATATACCAAGCATTCCACCAATTTCAGGCAGAAAATGAGGTGGCTAGGCTTGTTGGCAGTCATAACCGTGCTATTCGAATTCTAAAGCAACGTTTGCAAGTAACCGGGCATAAGGAATATTTACCACGTAGTGGACGTTCGCTCGTCACTATCCATGGGCTATTGAATGAACACCGACCTACGCAATCCTTTCCAGACTGCCACTGCTACAACACCCGTGGTAAACATAACAAATACCTCACCAAACTATCCACAATTGTCTAGGTGCGGGTGGTCTATGTGGATATCGCCCTTATGTTGGCTGTGTTATGACGTGACATCACCACGTAAATCGTAATAACTGATCAATGCAACAGTGTTCTCTTCTCCGACGAGTCAAGATTTTCCATTCATCGAAGTGATAGCAGGGTTCGAGTATACCGTAGAAGAAATGGCCGACTGCCGAATACTTGAACAGATCGTTTAGGGGGTGGAAGTTCCGCCTGGTCCTGTCAGGCATTGAGACGGTTATCGCATACCTCTCGTCGTGATCGATAGGAATATGAATGACCAACGCTACCGAGATGAGATTCATAGGAGGCACATCATCTACTTTTTCAAAATAATGCCAATATCACTGCTTCAACAGGATAATGCCACAACGCATACAGCTAGAGATAGTATGACTTTCCTCAGGACGAATAACATTGCATTTATTAATGACTGGCCCACCAAAAGGCAGTCTTCGATGCTCAAGGTTGCCATACCCGATATTAATGTCTGATTTTGGTGTATCCCACAAATACCACATTTAATCAACCATTTCATAAGTGTTCTGTAAATGTAGAGCGATCAATTTTCCATACAAATTCACACTGATATTAATATTACTCTTGCAATACATACAAAAGTCTGACCTCGTCCATAACAGTTTGTAGAAGGGTAACGGGTATTACCTTGCCTACATACATGTTTTATTTTTCAACTTTGAAATAAGTTCACCAATATATCTTTTGTGGTGGTTGTTGCGCGAACTGAATTTCATATGACTCAATCTACGAAGAAGTAAAATCCTATTGCGTCTATTGGCATGGATATCGTAATAATATTCGGACATGGTATTATTGGTGTCTCGCGTCAGATGGCCCGAGCTGTCGAGGGACAGTTTGATTGTCGATGTTTTATAAGGAAATACAACTATGCTAACATAACTATGCTAACAGAACTATGCTAACAGAACTATGCCAACATAACTGTCTAATTGGGACGAAACACTAAAGGCGGGACAAACTTACTTGAAAACGGGGTGGCCAAAAATGAATGCAAAAATGAGACTGTCGCGCCGTAACACAGGATAGTTGGCAAGTATATAGTTTTTATTTAGGCTAGGGGTGGGTATTGCACCTCGAAACAGTACTGCGTTATATTGCAATATGCGAGGTTGTACGGCAATACTTACAACGGTATAACACTCAATATTAAAATAGTATTAATCAACCAATATAACAACTAGAAAATAGCACACAGAAATATGCAAACCCTTGTATTTGACACAAGAACAAATGCTTGATTTCCTCTTTGCTATAGAAGTCAATGGGAATAGTCACTTAGATGACAACCATGGCCACGTTCTTTAACCGATTTCTCTCAAAATCGAATCACTTCGTAGCTAAATAGCCACAGAGCTTCCTAAAATCGATTCACTTCTTTAATTATCATGTACACAGACGACAAGACGCAGCCCAAAATCAGGGTTCAATTTTGGTCAATAATTTAGGGCGAAGTCACTTCCCAGTCAAACTAAAATAGGGAGAAGTGAGGAGAAATTAGGGTGACGTGTGTTTTTCACAAACACAATTTTCCTTAACTTGACATGTAAAGATCGGCATGTGCTTATTATTCACTGCCGCAGAATGGCTAGTCTGGAAGATACAAGTGAGGCATATAGTACCTTGTTGTTCCAACTAAAGAATGTGGTCATTCCCAATCAGGACATGCATCTGCATTGTTTCACGGGTACGGAACAAGTAGACCGCGGTTGGTTAAATGTCTTCCCAAATACATATTTTGGCTTTACGCGGTTGGTGACTCGCTTCAACGACCAACAACTGGCTGGCCTGCGCAGCATAGATGACGACCGGTTACTTCTAGAGACAGATGCACAATATTTCACTTTCTCCTACAATAATGAGTATCCAGAAGATCCTGTGCATGCTTCTAGAAGAACTGCTCCAAATTTAATAGGTCTCACAGCAGCCATCATCGCCAGCCGCAGAGGTAGTGAGGTGCTGGAGCTTCTGCGTATCACCACCGCGAATGCCAAATATCTGTATGGAGGAAGAAATGCCACTCCAGAAAGTATCCATTTATAAGTTAGCTAGTAGTGCTCAGCATCTGATAGCTTTTTGCATGGCAGTTGCTAGAGTAGCGCATCCAAGGACATTGAGATATCATGGTAATTTCTTACATGCCATAATACGTGATAACAGAGAGTGTAAAAGTTCAATCTGATAGTTATTTACATGTCATTATTTACATGTCAGATCAACGGAATACACCATCTTGATCCAGCTCTTCGATAGTTTCTTACATGTCGGATTACTGTGTTAATGAATCAACGGACTAATTTACTTATTGTGTTCAAATGAATCAAAGCGACAACCTGTCAAGTCATGGTAGTTCTTACTAGCTCTTCGATAGTTTCTTGTCGGATTACTGTGTAAATATAACCCAACTTGACTGGTTCCTGCATTACTATATGCCAACTATTTTGGATAAAGTGGGGGAGAGTATGGTGATAACTCCGATACGGTACGGCTTTAGGCCGGGGAAATATCGCCACGGCAGTACGAGACGATATTCTGGGAGACTCGGCGAGAGGGTAAGATCGAGGCTGCCTGCTCAACGCTCTTTCATTACAGAACTCCGAACAGTTAGAATTGTAGCAACCGGTTGTGTGACCAAATACGGATAAAGCAAACTAAATAGGTAAGACGCTTTAATATTTATAAAGTTTGCGTGCGTGTGGATTTTATAATTTCTATATAAAATATTCGGGTTTATGCTTTATTCCACATTGCCTCTTCTCTCTCCATCATGGCGATGGATTTCTTCAGGAATGAGGTCTCGAGAGTGATTAATATAGGTTGTAAGAACTTGTTTCGCAATCGAGCTAATATAAATTTGCATACATTAATACAAGTGGTCAATTGATGGAACAGCCTACTGCTATCGGCATTCGAGCTAAGAACGGTATATTAGAACTCGAATGTTTGGTTAATTTATTAATTGAAGCAGTTATCACATTCCATTATTCAATAAAGATGTTAATGACTAGGGTATAACGCTTGAGCGTTATCAAGCATTGTATATGTAAACAGATACGGTTCTCTTGTGGTAGTGTGAATGTGCCCACCTCTAGTCAAGCCTTGCTAATCGTATTGCCATATTTGAAAAACCGATACAAAATTCGTAAAAACGTAAATTCGTTAAGACCTTTAAATTTATTTATTTTACAACGATTGCAAAACAAGCGTTAACAACTTATATAAATCACTCTCGTTGTCGCAGATGAAAGCGAAATATGGTCATTCATGTGGGAGGAAATCGGAGTACCCGGATAAAACCCACCTGTCCGATATGGCGACCACAGTACGATCTCACATACTTCCCCGTCCGAGGATCGAACCGGGTTGCATTGGTTAGAAGCGAGCCTATTAATCAGACAGCCTATTATTATATCCATATAGTATAGTAGAATAGTATAGTGTATCCGTGGCCTAGTGGTTAAAGCGTCTGCCTACGGAGCGGGAGGTAGAAGTTTCGCACCTATTCAGGGGTTAATTCTGATATGGCCGGTTGGCGAGCCGCCATCTAGTTAAATAATGGATACCGATTGCCTACCAGCCTGGCGCCAGGCATACAAGCATAGGATACAAGGAAGTACTAATGTTCATTAAATGGTTGGCCCTTTAAATAGGGGTGACACTATACTAAACAAACACACACTAAAGTGCCTACATCGGTTTCAAGAACTATTGGCCTGCAGAGAAGTGAATAATTGTATACTATGCAATGTTTTTTTGTGATTTTGACATGATATGGGTTCTAAGGCGTTTTATAATCTAAGAAATTTTAATTTCATAGTACATGACCTTCTCATTTAAAGTAATTAGTAGCACCTGCAACTATGAGCAACTTGTGATCACCAGGTTGTGTTAATTGGAGTCTGGTGATAGTATAAAATATTACACTCTTTATAAAACGTTACACAATATGTTCCATGAATGAAACGCAGCTCTTCGCAAAACACGATTAGAAAGAATAGAAGGAAAAAGTCGTAACATATCAGTGCAGCCGCCGTTCCGGAAGTAAATATATCCGTTGTAATATGTAATAATTATGTTGATATGTTTGAAATTGTTTTTGGTTTTTTTAGCTACAATTCCACCGATATGTTAGGTTAGCGACTCTCCGGTTGTTATTGGTTCAGGAAGACCCGGGAGCCCATTATATCTGACACGAGCGGGTATCCTAGTAGAACATGGATCGCAGGTTCGATCCCCCGTCTGACCCTATTACAATTAACAGTCTTTCAGATGGGACTTTAAACCGAGGTCTAGTGTCGGTGTTTTACATCGTGCACATAAAATAACCAGAGGAGACACTGGAATGGGTCTCTGTCTGTGTCATTGCACTATCATCCAACAATCTAAAATGACTAATCTCTTTAGGACGCGTCGCTCATATGGGCAACCGGTAGCGACGATAAAATAAACATAAAACACACTCCTAGTAGAATCACCGATCTTCCACACTCGATCAGGATAACACCAGTACATGAAATAATTAGACACTAACAGTAGTATCGAACCTGTAGCGCTGAGGGACATGTGATTTGATGTCAAAACCGTAACCACTCTGCCTCGGGGACTACGTCGTTGATGTTACAATAACAACACTTGATGGATTGGTAGGTAGAATACCGCATCTAGAATTCTTGTATATGTCAGATTATCAAGAAGTAAATCATATGGACCGATGCCCATTATTAAATAGCAACACATGTATACATGTATATGTCAGTCTTATTTCACTAAGTTATACTATGGGGAAAGGGACACATATCAAACTAAGGTCCATTATCTTACAACATGAAATATCAAATATGAAAATATTACCAAGTGCATAACATAATCCATATATAAGTAACACAATCTGAAGTTCCATACTCGTTAATTTGTTTAAATAAGTTGACATAAATTAATAACGTTTTACATGTAGGTATGCATATTCCGTACTATCTAAACTTCCTTGTCGCTGGTACCCAACATAATGCGAGCCCACACCAAACAATACACATATAGATTGTATTCAATGCAACCTTTACATCAGTGATTTAAAGTTTGAACGGTTGTGTTGATACACTATTGGAAATAATCTGCTTTAGGAGTGTATGACCGGGTACACACTTACTTAAACATCATTGAAAAGAACTGGTATAGTACTATACTATTCATACTTGTATAGACGATGGTAGGATACCATAACTCACATATACTGGGGTAGGAATTGTTAGCGAACCCCGACATTAAAGCAGCATACGTAATAGCGTGTGGGGTAGTACCTAGCGCAAGGGTATGGTACGATATTATTTAAGTACAGTGATGCCTCAGAAGTCCATAACGTATATGCACGTACCGATGTTTCCCACACGTCCCAGTTCTAATCTACCTATTATGTACATGTTCACCATGATCCATTCCCTATTCTACGTGTGTACCTATTAGTAACAGTTACACACACCAAAACCAAAGTGTGAATTTTTCGTAAGAAATTTGCATTTTCAGGATCATCTATTTGGAATTCATTGCCTCACTCAATGCAGAATACTCCAACTATCCAACAGTTCAATATTCTCTATTTATGGTGGAAAAATAACAATATAAACTAATCACATAGTTCTACTATTTTACTTCAGATGATATTGTACACAGTCTTTGTCACGTGTGTGCATTGTCATTGCTATATCTACTAGATGCTGTGAATAGCTGCCTTTAAGCTGAGTTCATACAAGATACCCCAAGCCTATAAGTCATAATTATATTCACATTGTTATATAGATTTATTGTCATAAATTGTCTTATTCTCGTTTTCCAGTCTACTAGACATATATTCCATATATCATTATATTCCATATGATATTATAATATTATATAGTTGTTCTACTGTTCAGCATTAACATTACTATATACTTATCTTTTGATTGCATTTGATGTGTATATTTGCTAAGGATCTCATGGATGATTAACTTTTGTTTAAACATGAATTCCCTTGTGTTTTTTACGTTTATTTATCGTCGCTACCGGTTATCCATATGAGCGACACCTCCTGAAGAGATCAGTCATTTTATATTTTAGAGGATAGTGCATGATACAGACAGAGACCCATTCAAGAGTCTCCTCTGGTTATGTTAGGTGTACGGTATAAAGCACCGACACGAGACCTCGGTTTAACGTCCCATCTGAAAGACTGTTAATTTTATTAGGGTCAGACGGCGGATCGAACCTGCGATCCCTGGATTACCAGTCTAGTGTGTTACCACTGAACTACATATCAGTCTGTGAGTTCTCTCGTAGTTTAAATTCTTATTATCTATAATGATATTTACGCATGGATAACAAACTAAAGGATATACTGCTACCAGACTAAACTTGTATATTACTTACATAATTATAGTAACGGCAATGATGCGAATAATGCTATTTTAGAGGTATGCTTTCCGAGAAGTGTGTGTATCACGTGAGTACATGAATGGCGTGAAGCAACGAAGAGCTATCGCTTGGAATATAGCACGACATAATTATACAGTAGTACAGCATTAGGTCCAGCCTTTAACGTTCTTATGTGTGATAAAGCCGCTTAGCTGTGTGTTATGTCTTTGTAAGTAGTATATGAACATAGTGTATGTCTAGTGACAATAAACAATTACTGTCCCCATATAAGACATATCATAATTTATACGTATGTTTAAATCCACAATATTATAAAGCTTAATTAGTCATGTTGTTAAATCTGGCACTAATAAAAGTAATTGTTGTTGTTGTTGTTGTAGTAGTATTATATGAACACACATTTCCCCACAGCACTGAAGCAGGTAATGTGTTGTGAACTATTGCGTGCGAACACTTTACAAAACGTAAATCAAACACATAACTTCCTCATATTATCCAAACTTATGTTTTCAAACTATAACTATAATACAAATACCTTCGCAAAGTTCTTAAAGCTTTTTTCCCAATCGTTAGCAATATAACTAAAGTTTAATGTTACACGTGTAATTACACCAGTTTGGCACATCGCGATCATGAGTTGGTGTATGATTACATGCTGAACCGCATGAGTTTGGTTTATGAATGCATGCATAACTGCACGAGGTTTATTTATCGGTGCATGCTTAACTGCACGAGTGTGGTTCATGAATGCATGCATAACTGCACGAGGTTTATTTATCGGTGCATGCTTAACTGCACGAGTTTGGTTTATGAATGCATGCATAACTGCACGATGTTTAGTTATCGGTACATGCTTAACCACACGAGTTTGGTTTATGAATACATGCCTAACTGCACGAGGTTTATTTATCGGTACATGCTTAACCACATGAGATTTTAGTTTCATGAATTTATTTCATTGTCTAGAATTTCGATAATTTACGAAAAATAACGACAGCGAAGTTAAAACACTATTAAATTTCCATTTGCATGACGGACTATCGGTGTGTGTGGGGGGGGGGGGGTACGGTAAAGGCATATTGAGTTATTAAATTACTATTCCAACTCCTTAGGATTTGCGGAAAAACCAGGGTCGTTCACATACCGGAAATAGTATTATAAATGAGGAAGGTCAATTATTGATATTTGAATGGCAATTTACATGTGGTTACGTGCTGCTTAAGCAATGAAATAGTTATTTATAAATAAATTCTCACCACGTCTTATGGGCCGCATACATGTATTACCACATCCATTACTGCAACACTTCTGTATCCCGGGGCAACTGGAATCGCTGGTACATCGGTCAACTCATGAACCAAATTGAAACAACCGCCGTCGTGGACACCGACCGGACTTTTCTGCTGCGTAAAATGTACTATAAATCAGCACACTGGCCACATCGTATTTAATGCATAGATGGTCACCGTGGCCGATTGGTTAAGGTCGTTGACTTAAAATCACTTGTCCCATCCACCACTCTATGGTTCGAATTATGCAGTGCATGGAAGCTATCCAGCCGGCTTGCTGGATGTCAATGGTTATATATGGGTGTCCGACCGTGCCAGAGATAGTGCGCGAGCGACGATCCGATATCTACCTCCACCAATAACAGCTGGAGAGTCGCCACATGACATAAGCTGTTAGTGCGACATTAAGCACACAACCAAAACATATTCATTTAGAGTAACTTGTTGGCCACGTCACAAACTAGAGGGGGTTCCTCGTCCTTGTTGTTATGGTTATGGTTGTTGACTTCTAATCACTTGCTCATCACCATTATAGATTCGAATCCCACTGGGTGATGCCGAATTATTCCAAGGAAGTTATCCAACGGAGTCATCCAAAGAAGTTATCCAACGGATTTATCCAACGAAGTTATCCAACGAAGTTATCCAGCAGACGTATCCAACGGAGTTATCCAGCAGAGGTATCCAACGGAGTTATCCAACGGAGTTATCCAGCAGACGTATCCAACGGAGTTATCCAACGGAGTTATCCAACGGAGTTATCCAACGGAATTATCCAACGGGCATAGGGAATGTCGGTGGTACTATCAACCCGTACTTACTGCTCGGTCGGGACCAGGGGTCTTCCATCACCAATTACAGCTATATGACCTACACTATGGAATTTAAATCCTACATATGACCTAAACTATTCGTATGTAAGCCATACAATAACAAAGGTATATGGAACTTGTTTCATATGGACACACTCTAGATTTAAGTGTCAATGGTTGTCACACAATGTAACCATGCTGATTTCGTGATGTCGCATAGTGATGGTCTCAATGATCAGTTACTACTCCCTTCATATAGTTTTATTATTGAATATCCATATATACACCCCCAGAATATATCAACAACGTCTCTGTCCCTTTAGCCCCATGAGCTCCCAGTACATATCTCCCAATCACACATTAGGCGAGTTACCCGTGAGCTCCGAGTAAACATCTACCCATCACTCACTAGGCGAGTTGCCCGTGAGCTCCCAGTACATATCTCCCCATCACACACTAGGCGAGTTGCCCGTTAGCTCCCAGTACATATTTCCACATCACACACTAGGCGAGTTGCCCGTGAGCTCCCAGTACATATCTCCCCATCACACACTAGGCGAGTTGCCCGTGAGCTCCCAGTACATATCTCCACATCACACACTAGGCGAGTTGCCCGTGAGCTCCCAGTACATATCTCCCCATCACACACTAGGCGAGTTGCCCGTGAGGTCCCAGTACATATATCTCCATAACAAACTAGGCGAGTTGCCCGTGAGCTTCCAGTACATATCTCCCATCACACACTAGGCGAGTTGCCCGTGAGCTCCCAGTACATATCTCCCCATCACACACTAGGCGAGTTGCCCGTGAGCTTCCAGTACATATCTCCCCATCACACACTAGGCGAGTTGTCCGTGAGCTCCCAGTACATATCTCCCATCACATCACTAGGCGAGTTGTCCGTGAGCTCCCAGTACATATCTCCCATCACACACTAGGCCAGTTGCCCGGGAGCTTCCAGTACATATCTCCCCATTACACACTATGCGAGTTGTCCGTTAGCTTCCAGTACATATCTCCCATAACAAACTAGGCGAGTTGTCCGTGAGCTCCCAGTACATATCTCCCATCACACACTAGGCGAGTTGCCCGTGAGCTCCCAGTACATATCTCCCCATCACACACTAGGCGAGTTGTCGGTGAGCTCCCAGTACATATCTCCCATCACACACTAGGCGAGTTGTCCGTGATCTCCCAGTACATATATCCCATCACATACTAGGCGAGTTATCCGTGATATCCCAGTACATATATCCCATCACATACTAGACGAGTTTTCCGGGAGCTCCCAGTACATATCTCCCATCACACACTAGGCGAGTCTTCCGGGAGCTCCCAGTACATATCTCCCATCACACACTAGGCGAGTTTTCCGTGAGCTCCCAGTACATAACTCCCCATCACACACTAGACGAGTTTTCCGTGAGCTCCCAGTACATATCTCCCATCACACACTAGGCGAGTTGTCCGTGAGCTCCCAGTACATATCTCCCCGTCACACACTAGGCGAGTTGTCCGTGAGCTCCCAGTACATATCTCCCATCACACACTAGGTGAGTTGTCCGTGAGCTCCCAGTACATATCTCCCCATCACACACTAGGCGAGTTGTCCGTGAGCTCCCAGTACATATCTCCCCGTCACACACTAGGCGAGTTTCCCGGGAGCTTCCAGTACATATCTCCCCATCACACACTAGGCGAGTTGTCCGTGAGCTCCCAGTACATATCTCCCATCACACACTAGGCGAGTTGCCCGTGAGCTCCCAGTACATATCTCCCCATCACACACTAGCGAGTTCCCGTGAGCTCCCAGTACATATCTCCCCATCACACACTAGGCGAGTTGCCCGTGAGCTCCAGTACATATCTCCCCATCACACACTAGGCGAGTTGCCCTTGAGCTCCCAGTACATATCTCCCATCACACACTAGACGAGTTGCCCGTGAGCTCCCAGTAAATATCTCCCCATCACACACTAGGCGAGTTGCCCGTGAGCTCCCATTACATATCTCCCCATCACACACTATGCGATTTGCCCGTGAGTTCCCAGTACATATTGCCCATCACATATTAGGTGAATTGCCCGTGGGCTCCCAGAACATATCTCCCATCACACACTAGGTGAGTTTTCCGTGAGCTTCCTGTACATATCTCCCATGACACACTAGGCGAGTTATCCGTGAGCTTCCTGTACATATCTCCCATCACACACTAGGCGAGTTGCCCGTGAGCTCCCAGTACATATTTCCCCATCACACACTAGACGAGTTGTCCGTGAGCTCCAAGTACATATCTCCCCATCACACGCTACGAGTTGCTCGTGAGCTCCCAGTACATATATCCCATCACATACTAGGCGAGTTGTCCGTGAGCTCCCAGTACATATCTCCCATCACACACTAGGCGAGTTGTCCGTGAGCTCCAGTACATATCTCCCCTTCACACACTAGGCGAGTTGTCCGTGAGCTCCCAGTACATATCTCCTCACACACTAGGCGAGTTGTCCGTGAGCTTCCAGTACATATCTCCATCACACACTAGCGAGTTGCCCGTGAGCTCCCAGTACATATCTCCCCATCACACACTAGGCGAGTTGCCGTGAGCTCCCAGTATATCTCCCCATCACACACTAGGCGAGTTGTCCCGTGAGCTCCCAGTACATATATCCCTAACACACTAGGCGAGTTTCCGTGAGCTCCCAGTACTATATCCATCACACACTAGGCGATTTCCGGTGAGCTCCCAGTACATATCTCCCATCACACACTAGGCGAGTTGCCTGTGAGCTCCCAGTACATATCTCCCATCACACACTAGGCGAGTTGCCCGTGAGCTCCCAGTACATGTCTCCCCGTCACACACTAGGCGAGTTGCCCGTGAGCTCCCAGTACATATCTCCCCATCACACACTAGGCGAGTTGCCCGTGAGCTCCCAGTACATATCTCCCAATCACAGACTAGGCGAGTTGCCCGTGAGCTCCCAGTACATATCTCCCCGTCACACACTAGACGAGTTGCCCGTCAGCTCCCGGTACATATCTCCCCATCACACACTAGGCGAGTTGCCCGTGAGCTCCCAGTACATATCTCCCCATCACACACTAGGCGAGTTGCCCGCGAGCTCCCAGTACATATCTCCCCATCACACACTAGGCGAGTTACCCGCGAGCTCCCAGTACATATTTCCCCATCACACACTTGACGAGTTGCCCGTGAGCTCCCAGTACATATCTCCCCGTCACACACTAGACGAGTTGCCCTTGAGCTCCCAGTACATGTCTCCCCATCACACACTAGGCGAGTTGCCCGTGAGCTCCCAGTACATATCTCCCCATCACACACTAGACGAGTTGCCCGTGAGCTCCCAGTATATATCTCCCATCACACACTAGGCGAGTTGCCCGTGAGCTCCCAGTACATATCTCCCCATCACACACTAGGCGAGTTGCCCGTGAGCTCCCAGTACATATCTATCCCATCACACACTAGGCGAGTTGCCCGTGAGCTCCCAGTACATATCTCCCATCACACACTAGCGAGTGTTCCCGTGAGCTCCAGTACATATCTCCCATCACACACTAGCGAGTTCCCGTGAGCTCCCAGTACATATCTCCCCATCACACACTAGGAGAGTTGCCCGTGAGCTCCAGTACATATCTCCCCATCACACACTAGGCGAGTTGCCCGTGAGCTCCCAGTACATATCTCCCATCACACACTAGGCGAGTTGCCCGTGAGCTTCCAGTACATATCTCCCCATCACACACTAGGCGAGTTGTCCGTGAGCTTCCAGTACATATCTCCCATCACACACTAGGCGAGTTGCCCGTGAGCTCCCAGTACATATCTCCCATCACACACTAGGCGAGTTGCCCGTGAGCTCCCAGTACATATCTCCCCATCACACACTAGTCGAGTTGTCGGTGAGCTCCCAGTACATATCTCCCATCACACACTAGGCGAGTTGTCCG
>CM026386.1:90292369-90326718 GCA_014843695.1 Archivesica marissinica
GCTTGCATAGTCTAGGGAAATGCCTAGTGTGGTAGCATACTGCTTGCATAGTCTAGGGAAATGCCTAGTGTGGTAGCATACTGCTTGCATAGTCTAGGGAAATGCCTAGTGTGGTAGCATACTGCTTGCATAGTCTAGGGAAATGCCTAGTGTGGTAGCATAATGCTTGCATAGTCTAGGGAAATGCCTAGTGTGGTAGCATACTGCTTTAATTTGAATAGGTAATGCCATCCTGTGCTAGCACACTTTCTTAATAGGGGCATCTAAGTACTTACATAGAATATGGAAGGGCCTTGTTGGGATCAGTGTTAACTAAATAGACTATAATGACCTGGGTGTGTTGCGAAGGGCTGATATAGATATAGTGAAGATTCTGTGGTGTTAGAACAATGTTTTAAAACGCTGGGGATGGGTCTCGTGACGGTACCTTGGTAGCTAAGTAATTTCGAGACGTGTCCGATGTACATGGCCATAGGGAACGGATCATTGTGAGCATGGACTTTGATATATTAGATATATATGGGACAGGAGGGAAACACCGCTGCGTAAATAGAACAAGAAATGGACTGGTACTAAAATAATATCTTACAATAGTCTTGTTCTTGGTACTATCCCGATAGTCATTACATAGTAAGTATGCGTTAATGTCGGGGTTCGTTCATAATCCCTACCTCTGTCTATGTATGTTATGGGAGGATCGCAACAAGATAAATATTTACATCCCTATTGCATGTCCTTATATGAACTATGTGCCTGATTGTAAGCTACGGCAGTGCGCATTCACATTGTTAGGCAACATTCGCCGTGAGAAAATCGTGTCTTACGGTTTACATTGGTTCAATGATATTCTGTTTACTTGTTACGGCACACGGTTGCAATACTGGATTTTAAACCAGTGTCGTAGAACAAAGAATTAACGTAAATACAAGTAATGAACTGTATGAACTACGTTTCCAGGCCCACTGTAGTTCATACCCAGATGGAAACTATTAACCCACGATTCATTCTTTAATTATAGGAATATTTGAGTACCATACCACTAGTAACCAGGGTCTACTTAAGGATGCTTAAGTAAGTGGGTACCCGGCTATATACTGCTAGTCCGCCTCCTCATCGATGGCCACAGATTCGAGCCCAGCTGAGACATTGTCTCTTTATATAAACCAGTTTTTAGTTTCTTACGGAGGTCGGTGCACAAAGTACTGGTTAAACGCGCTGGAGCCTGCTCAGGATGGTGATGTTAGTTAAACCTCCCGCCGTCCATATGAGCAACCTGTATCGATGTTAAATAAACTGATACAATGATATATATATGTAGTGTGTACATCAGATCGTTGAAATGTTAACTGACTGATTATACTATATACATTATGCATTATGCTGAGTACCACCGACAAGGAAGTTTAGATAGAAGGAAGTGTGCATACCTACATGTATGAAGTTACCGATTAATTTTAACGCATTTAAACAAATTAACGAGTATGGAACTTCAGATTGTGTTATTTATATATGGATTATGCTATTCACTTGGTAATATTTTCATATTTGATATTTCTTGTTGTAAGATAATTGACACATTTTGAAATATATATATATATATAACTTATCAGAAATAAGACTAACATACATGTATACATGTGTTGGTATTTAATAACGGGCATCGATCCATATGATTGAATACTTGATAATCTGACATAAACATGACTATAGAAGAGCGAAGCTATACATGTGTTACTATTTAATAACAGGCATCGATCCATATGACATAAACCGTGACGACGTCCATAGAAGAGCGGAGATGCGGTATACTACCTACCAATCCATCACTCATTGTTATTTCAACATGAACGATTGAGCCTCTGTGGCCGAGTGGTTACGGTCGTTGTAGTCAAATCACCTGCCCGTCAGCGCTGAAGGATCGAATACCACTGGGTGTCGAATTATTTCATGTGGTGATGCTATATATCCGGCTGGCTTGTGGAAATGTCAATGATTCGCATGCCCGTTTCTGAAATCCTGCCATAATGGGCGTCCGCGGTCTTCCACTCCCAAAGCATACTTATGGAGAGTCGTCAACCTAACCTGTATGTGCAACTTGCAGTTAATAACAAACAGACAATACATCAACATTCCCGGGTAGGGTTACTCCCGGAAGCGACGGTTGCACTGACATTTTACTACTGTTTCGTTCGAATTATGTTTGCGAAGAGCTGCGCTTAAACATACGTGAATGCATATGTCGGCCAGGTAAATTAATAATATATGCATTGACAATGTATGGCTTTACTAAGCGTTTATTTGTAAAACACCAAAATGTTAATTCGTGAAATAGCAACCATAGTCACATATAAGATACAAATACATGACACTAGGTTAGACAACATAACCACCATATTTGAGAGGTAACATGCAACATTACACACATGATATGGATAGCCAGGAAAGGTGGCTAGAGAACATTAAATCGTTGGATGCAAATACAATTTCAAGCTCAGATATATCTGACACATCTACTTTGTTGCAAATGCACTTTCACAATCTACCTGGATCCCACACAGAGCCGTTCATATACATACATATGCAGCAAAATCTAGCTATATAAGTGGACAAAGGTATGCATATGTTAATGCGATGTCTGCTCTGGGAGGTTGTTTGGAATTGGTGATACTTCCAGCCTAGGATTAAGCTTTGTGTACCTGCTAGGTTGACTGTCAGTTATATACGAGGATATAGAAGATTAGTTTTCTTTAAAATATCAGGGATAGGGAGTTGAAGTTGGGGAGTTTTATATATTGTTTTGTCACATAACTTTACTTGTATTCAGTGTAATACAGTCATCGCATAATTTCTTAAGGTACACCCGTTTAATAACACCTGAAAAGATTGAGAGAATAATCCTTATACCCTTATACGCAGTAAATTAAACTTTAAAGTATGCATATGTGTATTTGAATGGGTACGTTAATGGTACGTTAATTGTAAGTAGTACTACGAGTTGACAGAAGTCTTAACGCAGTTATAGCGATGTTAACAAATAAATATGACGCTGCTCTGTTTAGTGACGTCATGACAATTTAACATGACACTTGACGCCAAATTGAAAGTTGCTACATTATTTATTAGAGAGTTATTCTAATCGGACACTAATCTAATTTGCGAAACCAGTTAACAATGGACCAAACCTCTATGCGCAGTATCTCAATGTCATCATATTACGCATACAAGTAATCTAGGTAATAGCCCGCGTACGCGGGTACATGTGCATACTAATTATCTAGCACGAAAGGCAACAATTGTCTGCGTAAATGTATAACATATGTGATGTGTTACAAATAATTTAAATCACAATTGTATAAACTCTTCGACAATTAGTAAGGTTGAAAAAGGTTACTTATTAGTTATGAAATTGAAGTATATATAAATAAATGAATCCCAAATTGTATATACAAAATGCATTTAATAGAAATAAACAGGCTGACAAATGGAGCTTGATAGCGTGACATGCATGAATATGTGTTAGTATTTAAACGGGGGTCGATCCATCATATACTTGCTAATCTGACATAAACACCAATTCTATATAAATCGCTTTCAGCACACTGTTGCAGCATTATTTCGTGTGAGGAAGCTATCAGATTGGGTTGCGGAAGGTCGATTGTAGGATACTATTTCGTACACGTTTATATCATGTGAGCATAGAAAAAACATATTGAAAATGATATGATAGTAATATACACTCAACACAATTCCTAATAGGTCACCTGGTATTTTACAATAGTTGGAGAAAACTAATAACAATATAATATAAATAACATTAATGCTATTTATTACATATTTTTACAGATGTTATGCAATGAATCACAGGATAATCATATTAATATTGTATGATTATTAATTGTTCCAAATATTATAACAAAAACCAGGTGACCAATTAGGAATATTGCTGAATTTACATGTATGGTGTTGCATCGTTTTCAATAAAACAATATGTGCAAGTCGTGATAGCTTAATGGTCCAGCGATCGCTTCAGGTGTGAGAGGCCCTGAGTTCGCACCAAGTAATTAAATTCCATTTGCCTCATCTACCTCCCTTGTGGCGATGGAATCCATCAGAAATGAGGTCTCGAGAGCGATTTAATTTAATGTTGTTAAAACTGTAGGCGTCGAAATGATTCAATTGAGGACACTTTCCTGCTGGTATGTGGTTCTGCCCGGGCACACATACGTATATATAATACTGCTAAGAACGTCACCGGGTTCATCATCCACCAATAAATGTTGGACAGTTGCAAACCTGAGCTGTTTGTCCTACATTACCCCCAAACCCATACAAACTAAACAAATATATCATTATCGGTAATTGTATTTGAGCATGTTTCAAGAATGTTATTTTGAGAATATAAATTAAACACTGGGAAGCATCGACAGCTGGTTTCAATGATAAAATAACGAACCGTATTGAGTAGGTTTCATCTATAAGATGTGCTTGCATCAATGTGTGGGAATCTGTTGGACTAATTACAATAATTATTATCCTGAATCTAAGATTCTAGTTTGGGCTCAGCCCTGTCATGTTATTCCCAGAACATGTTGTGTTATTTCCAGAACATGATCTGTTATTCTCAGCCATGTTGTGTTATTCCAAGCCACATTGTGTTATTGGAGATGGCTCTAATTTCAAATTGTGCTATATTTCAGTATATTGTTGGTCGTGTCCTCAAGATGTTACACGTGTTTATGCAAGACCTGGCAGTAGGGCAGTGCTTGCCTTTCAGGGCATCATACATGAATCAGGACTCTGTGTATATACTGTAACAGCTTACAATGGATCTAACCTTTATAAAGCAGCATTTTACGATGGAGTATTAGAATCTACTCAGCAGTATTTAAACTCAATATTCATTGGAAATGCTGCCACTGGAAACTTTACTATACAAACTAACAATTTACAGACAACGGATGCTGGTGTTTATAGGCTGCAACATTTAGTATCGTCCTTCACTACTGATAAATGCTCTACTTTGTATATATTAGGTAAGTAAAATATACAATCATTAACTACTGATAAATGCTCTACTTTGTATATATTAGGTAAGTAAAATATACAATCCTTCACTACTGATAAATGCTCTACTTTGTATATATTAGGTATGTAAAATATACAATCATTAACTACTGATAAATGCTCTACTTTATATATATTAGGTAAGTAAAATATACAATCATTAACTACTGATAAATGCTCTACTTTATATATATTAGGTAAGTAAAATATACAATCCTTAACTACTGATAAATGCTCTACTTTATATATATTAGGTAAGTAAAATATACAATCCTTAACTACTGATAAATGCTCTACTTTGTATTGGGTAATAAAATATACATCATTAACTACTATAAATGCTCTACTTTGTATATATTAGGTATTTAAAATACTGGAACTTGAAACAATAATCATTATAGGGTACCCTTTGATAGCATTGTTGGAGATGTTGACATATAGTTAGGTAAATTTCATTCTAATGATACTATTTCTTTAATAGAAGCTAAAATAGTCCACATTCCAAGCAATTGTTCATTAAAGGATACACGGTATGATAAGATGGTTTTCCACCATAACAACATTTATTGAAACTGAAACTGTTTAATTTGATAAAACGCCTAATTTTACACATAGTATATTCACTGGCGTTGTACAATAGAAGTAAAATAAATATATAGACATGTACTTACATAAAAACATGAACAAATTTCTCGTTATTTACAAAAAGACATTGGTCTAAAAATAATTATGTTACCACACAATAACACATATTTGATCAATCATTATTATAAGCATAATTGTTGGTAAATTATATCATTGTTTGTAAAACCTTTTTTAACACTACACTAATTATACAACTATCCTGTTCAGTCTGTCAATACATGAATGTTTTAAAACCATGAATAAAATTTTCTGAAGAACAATGTATGTATAATGTATATGTTCAATGGCGACACCTGAACCTGTAAAATCTGAATAGGGTGCACAATTGACCTCCATTAAACAACAAACCCGTTTCCGTTCCATTATCTCAAATAGTGGTCAACCTTTGTTAGCATGTTGGTGGTTTCTAGTAGAAGACTCCTATTGAGTTTGAGTCAGTGGATAACTGGTGACAGCTACCAGTAGTTGATTCATGATAAATTGCACGGACATATATGGTGACACTTAGATTACCCGTATTAATTTGATGGTAAGTTAGTTACATATCTAGCTAGGGATTCAAGTATCCGCTCACCAACTTGTCATGATGAGTAATCATTTAAAATTCTATACTGATTGTCCGACAGGTTGTCCGAAAGGTTGAGCCATTTGTCAGCTGTATAATGAAATATTCTGTCTGAAAACTCTACATTGTGTAATCTAAATCTTTGAAATACAGCTGTGGCATTATTACAATTGTTAGTGAAAGTCTACTACCTGAGAGTAAATACTCAGGTATCTAGTAGCTTTTCACAAACGTACATGTCCGTGTGCACGTAGTATTTGCCTAATAAAGACCGTTCGGATTATATATTTCATTTGGATCGTGTTCAAATGAGATCACAATATATATTTTGTAAAACCTTCAAAGTTCATTTTGATATTCGACCATTTCTATAATTATATGTGGCCATTATTATCGAACGTGCAGGTCAATATGTGAGCTTAAAGAATATCCTTTGTTTATCTCTGCCACTTTGTTCCACTAACAATTCTTACCCGCAAAATAATGGTGTGATTTTCTCAAATAGTTACTATGGGAAAGATTTCAATAACTTTGCAATATATGTGACATTTCGCAGCAATATTCGAAGAGTAACATGTTTTCATATCTCATAATTTCATGAAATATGGTATGAGGTCGCCACTCATGTAACAACATCCTATATATGTGTACAAACTGGAAGGTAGGTATATCCACCTGATGGCTGGACACAACACTATCGATATATCAAATAATATTAAAACAGGGCCAATGTACCGTAGTAACGAAGTGTCTGTATCTCATTGACAGAAGGCGTGGCTCCAAAATGGAATGGTCATGAACTTATTTTAAATGAAAATTGGATTATAGATTAAAATAAATGAAATATATTAATGTATCGGTTTAATAAATCAATCTATTATAATAACTTGATTTGATAAATCGCTACCAAGTTATTATTGTTATTAATAATAAATATCATCACTCATTCTAAATATTCAATCTATTGAAGGTATCCCGACACAGCCAAACATTCAATCTAGTAATGTTCCATCAGTTGGAGATGATTTTACACTTACATGTGAAAGTACATCCACTACTGTACCAACAAATCACAGTCTGAGTCGATCGTACAACTGGAACGTGGACAATTCTGCAGTCACTTCAAGTGGACGATACTCGCTATCGGGAAACACACTTGTAGTCTCTAATGTTGCAAAAATAGACACGGATTTGAAGTTTATCTGCACTTCTACAGAAGTCGTCACAAATGGCTACACGTCAGATAGTAGTGGAGAGTATTATATCAATGTATTATGTAAGTACAATGTATGGTCATACATCATATAGTAGTGGAGAGTATTCCGTCAATGTCCTATGTAAGCACAACGTATGGTTATACATCATATAGTAGTGGAGATCATTATGTCAATGTACTATGTAAGTATAAAGTATGGTCATACATCATATAGTAGTGGAGAGTATTCTATCAATGAATTATGTAAGTACAAAGTATGGTCATACATCATATAGTAGTGGAGAGTATTCTGTCAATGACCTATATAAGCACAAAGTATGGTCATACATCAGGTAGTAGTGGAGACATTCTGTAAATGACCTATATAAGCACAATGTAAGGTCATACATCAGGTAGTAGTGGAGATATTATATCAATGGTCATACATCAGATAGTAGTGGATATATTCTGTCAATGACCTATATAAGTACAAAGTATGGTCATACATCAGGTAGTCAGTACTGTCAATGACATATATAAGCACAAAGTATCAATACAGCAGATTGAGTGTAAGTGACATACACTTTCTGATCTGCAAATGTTGCACTTTGATAAAAGCACAACATGTTAATTGTTATTGGTTTACTTGTTAAATTTTCAAACTTAATGCCTATGACTACATTGTTCCAGATCCAACCGGAAACTACAACAACAGTGTACTTCATACTTCACATTCCTAATGCTAAGTATTATGTTTTTATGTACGGTTGTTTTACGTTGCATTTAACAACACTAAAGGAAAACGTTTTTATGAATTGGTTCCTGCTTGATCCCTTTGCATTATGTAGTTATGTATGTCGTTGTTTGCTATATCTAACTTTCCGGTATGTTTTGCCATAAATATTCTTTAAACCAACCTCACACCCAAACATGCCTACTTTTCAAACAATGACAATATAGAGGGGGAATCAATTCAACCAATTATTTATTGTTAATCAACATACTCCCAAATTTAGATGGACCAGATGTTGTTACACTAACGCCTTCAAACACAAACTACATAGTGGACCAGGCTACAACATTAACCGATGTAAAATGTTATGCTGATTGCAACTCTGTATGTACATACAAATGGACAAAACAGGGACAGACCACTCCAGTCAGCAACACAGACACCCTGTCATTGGGCAGCATAGACACGTCGTATATCGGTGCTTACACATGCACTGCTACCAACGCAGACCGAGCAGTTACCAAGAACTCACCTCAAGTACGACTCAATGTTAGATGTAAGTATACTATTTATCTAGTAATTAAGTTGGAACTTCATGAACGTAGCATTAGTATTAAGTGGCAGTTGGGAATTTCGTATGAAATTATTGGGAATTATAGTGACATAATATTATATTACATGTACGTCGCACTTTGATGCAAGACAAAAACAAATCGACACAGATATCAACGATAAATTATATTGCTGATATTCCTTGGCATTATACATAGATCTCAACCATAGAATATATTGCTGATAGTCCTTAGCATTATACATTGATCTCAACCATATAATATATTGCTGATAGTCCTTAGCATTATAAATTGATATGTTGTGGTAGTTTTCGTATCCCAGCATTATACATTGATCTCAACCATAGAATATATTGCTGATATTCCTTAGCATTATACATTGATATGTTGTGGTAGTTTTCGTATCCCAGCATTATACATTGATATGTTGTGGTAGTGTTCGTATCCCAGCATTATACATTGATATGTTGTGGTAGTGCTCCTATCCCAGCATTATACATTGATATGTTGTGGTAGTTTTCGTATCCCAGCATTATACATTGATATGTTGTGGTAGTGTTCGTATCCCAGCATTATACATTGATATGTTGTGGTAGTGGTCGTATCCCAGCAATATAGACTGATATGTTGTGGCAGTTTTCGTATCCCAGCATTATACATTGATATGTTGTGGCAGTTTTCGTATCCCAGCATTATACATTGATATGTTGTTGACGTTTTCCTATCCCAGCATTATACATTGATATGTTGTGGACGTTTTCCTATCCCAGCATTATACATTGATATGTTGTGGACGTTTTCCTATCCCACCCAATCAAACGTAGGGTAAGATGCAAATTGAATGCTTACCTAATTTGGAATTTATGTTTTATATTAGTACCAATGTCTTATGTTATGTAACGTAGCATGTGGAATATGTACATGTAAGATGGACTTCTAGTGTTCTATTTACACTGGACTTAACTACAACAGTCACTACCATATTCTAGATTATTAGAAATATAGCTTCTATTACAAACACATTGTGGTGGGCCAAACATTGGAACAGCTGCCGGGGTTGGTATGTGATGGGTGACCCCTCCCTATTCTGAGAATATTTCTGGAGCTATGATGCAATGTGCAATATTCTTGATATTTCATTGAATAGTCAGTATCGATTCTCGATTTATTCCATCAATGATTATCGATACACGATATATTCTATAATAAATTCAAATACAAATAGTTATATAATACTGTTTGGAGTTTTTAACAAGAGGCTTATAAGAGCAGATATTATTTATATATACGTTTTACATTGAATTTCCGATTTGTAAATAGATAAATAAATAAAGTTGTGTCGCCGTAGCCCGAGATTGCACCCATTAGTTTTGTGTTAACAGTCCTATACTCGACCAACGGAGCTATTGCTATTAATGACTAAGCTAAAGAGCCAAAAACAGTCAAATAATTATGAGTATTATAATTATACTAATGTTTTTGTCTACAAGAAGTTAGAAAATGACAAAACTGTTTAAATAACATACCTCATCATAGTGAAGCCACGAGTAACTTTTAGACCTATGTGCCTTGAATGAACATAGGTCATGTGACTGCTTACCAAACAACCGCTTAGGATATTCAAAATGTGTGTTCTACATTTATTTATCGTCGCTACCGGTTGCCGATATAGGCGATGCCTCCTGAATAATTGTAGATGTATTGAGGATAGTGCTCTGATTCAGGCAGATACCAGTTCCAGCGACTCCTCCTCTAGTTCATATACGTACACCATGCTTCACACCGACACGATAACTGATATACTGTTAGTATTATTACGGTCAGACGATCGATTGAACACGAGATCCCTGGATTCGCAGTCCCGAACGTGGTACCCACATGACCACTGATACTTCTATAGGAAATGTATAATCGTCCCGTCGATTATTTCCATATTATTCCAAATGAAAATATACAAATATAATGTATACAGTTTTAAGAGTTTGATATTTACTTTACGAGTTTATTAGATTAAAATAAAATTAGCAAATCGCGTTGTCGGCACATAGTAACTAACACTCAGTACCAGTTAAACTATATCCCAACCAACACCATGCATCTGCACACTTGGTTAAGTAGATTACATTTATAACTAGTGGTCTTTAATCGCAGCCCCAATTCATACTGACCATCACATTAGGGATTAGGCCAGTTGAACTTTCTATTAATTAGGAAGGGCACCATTGGCCCTCTCTCGTCGTTTTCGCTGCACCAATGTGTGTTTTAAAGCAACTATTTCTACAATTACATTTTTTAAAATGTCCCTAATTTCATTTTCGCTGTTGCCAGTCGAAGGCGTAGCACTACTGTATTATACAGTAATATGCCACTAGACTCTACCATCTCTACGCTTGCATATTACAAATAGAGCGTTTGACATAACTTGGCATCATGGGTGTTTGAGATTTTGATGGTAACATTACAACATTATAAATTACTTGACCGAATATAATTCTTAATATACCTGATCCTTGTTTAGTTATCTCCACATTAATAATTAATATAGTTACATACTGCTTGAAAACTGAACAAAACAGTTATAACATCTGCTGATACATTTCATATATATGTGTTTCTTGTTCGAATATAATTGTACGTGTATGTACTGTAGTATTGCCTAGAAAAGTGCCTGGCATCACTTAATGTGTGTGCTATGTTGTTGCATAACTAGGTATATAATAGACAATATTATGGAAATTGGAAGCGTCTATGACTAGCCTCTAAAATACTTGGTTTTAAACAATGGTACAGTTTATGACATGTTAGAATGTGTATGTTTTTGTACAATTGTATAATATATTGTACACTGCAATATTGATTGGTTTTGGTTTTATACCAATTGATCTTAATCATAAAATTAACCAGCATTATCCTCGCTAAGGACATACCATGAATGATCAGTAACATGTCAAGGTGTGCATAACCGCATGATGTTCAACCCAGTTGATTTTTGAAAAAGTTGTCAAACTTTGTCCGGACTTGCTCTGTTTTGAACATTTTAAAACACACATATTGCCATACTTGTTCAAATAAACACCTGACTATGTATAAATACCTGCTGTTTCTCAATAATCCTGTTTCCTATTGAGTGACTTATCTGTGTTCCAACATAGTTCTATGTCAAGTAAACTACCAGCTACCCATCTGCACCTCGCAACATACAATCTACCGTACCAATACCTGTCTTGGCAACACCTACACTATTAACAAGATATCCGAAATAATATTGATGAACAGCGACAAAACTGTATGTACAATATTCGTAAATAAGTGTACTCGACAATTATTGATTTATTATGTGGAATCTTGATACGTTCACTGGATTCCATACTTCTTCTGTTCCGTATTTTCTTTCCCCTTATGGGAACACCAAGTACTAGTACTTGTAGACAGTTAAACAGTTAAAAGTTGACTTACTGTGTAGTCGTAATTTAAAAAACACTATAAAAACTATAAAAGCTATAAAAGCCTCCACCCATGCTTCAAACATTCGAAGTATATTTACACAGTTACTAGAGTATTTTTAGCACGTTGCATATGGAGTTTGTGACACAACTCGGAGGACATCCTTGTTACAGCATTAATATCTTCAGGTTTAGTTATAACATTCTTATAGTTAGTGCAGTCTATGATAAGACTTGTGATTGCATGTTTGTCACAGAAGAGTTTGTTGTATTTATGCGCTCCTATGATGGATACCACTAGTTATTTCAATTTGGCAAATACCTCCTTACGAGTATGATGCAGAACTGGACAGGTGGTTATCATGTGGACAAGGTCTTCGATATCCATGGCACAGGCTCGGCAGATTGCTTCTTCAGAATGTTGATTAAATCTATGCTTGGATGCTTGTAAGATGTATGTGCCGGTTAGCATGCGGCATTTGGTGATACCTCTTTTCACTTCGGACACTAACGATTGTATAGATTGCCAGACTGGGTGTGTACATCCTATCTGAAGGTGTAATTTCGACAGAAATGTCAGTGTTGATTTGTTTTCAATGTCAGTATTTAGTTGTTTCGACCAATAAGTGTTCACCGCCTGCTTAACTTGTTGTTTCCATATTGTCTTGGGGACGAAACACTCTTTAGAGAGGTTATACTTGGCAATCCATATTTGGACAGAACATCTAATACTTTGCTATATAAACTCAGTGGGTTATCAAGGTTAATTACCATCTGCCTGTCAGTTAATGTTTGCAATGTTTCATTATCACTTTTTAGGATGTTGAAGATAAAACTCATCTGACGTTTGTGGATTTCTGCTTCTATTGGTAGTGCGCCTAACAGCAGATATACTGCTCCTGACAGTTCTGTCAGATAGTGATTGTATTCAACGTAGAACTTTTATGTCGACTCTTGATAGAGATAGTGTTTGTGTGATAGTTAATGGACGTACTTCCAGTCCAAACAATAGCCTTGGTAGCACGTAGCACTTGTACAGCCTACATGACACTGCAGGGTTTACATTGATACATTAAAGGTGAATACAATCGCACAATGATGAACATATATTAGTTTACATATAGTATGCACATTCTTCTTTGTTTTAATGCGTAAGTTGTGCTTAACTGTTTTGCTGAATCTTAACAGTGAAGTAGGACTTTTATTAGCCACACGCTGGAAGGTTTTTCATTCGAGTGTACATTACAGTCAGTATAAATCATGTGATGTTGTCGTGTAGAGGTAATTCAATTCCGATTAGCCACAATTAATTATACGTATGTGCAAGGATTGGGAGATATCGCCAAGTCTGTATGAACACTCGTTACGATCACACAGCATTATTCAATATATGTGAATGCTTTGTTCCAAGCATGGTATTTGGTATTTCTTGGGTGAATTAGTTATGTCAACAAATATCGTATACGATGTTTTGCATGCGACGTATGTCTGCTTAATTATTTAGTGTATGTGGGAAGCACTGGGGGAGAAACATACACTGTAGGACATGTTATTCCTTAGAAATTGTCTTTTTTCACATGTGTATTGAATGTATATTTAATTATACCTCATAGATGGCCCAGATACAGAAATATTGACTCCCGCAACACCATCATATACACGTAATGTAAACACCGTACTACCTGGAATTACGTGCGCTTCTGATTGCTATCCCACCTGTAATATTAAATGGACAAAGTCTGGATCAGTTATTAGGAATACTGGAGTACTATCGCTTGGAACATTGGACAATAATGATGCAGCAACATACACATGTACAGTATCTAACCCGGAGACGAGCAAAACTGTCACAAAGCATGTTGAGATCTTTGTGAGATGTAAGTGTATATAAATGCTGTAGATACATGCATTCATAAAATACTAGACATAATTATATGTTTGTGCAACGGCTTGTATGTATAGTATCGATTTACAATGATTAATCACGTTTGTTCTCAGTTGAATAATTATAAATATACATGTAAGGAGGGGTGAACTTAAATTAATTAAATAAACAAACAATATATTTCACATTTAATATCTCGAAAGTCCATCATTAGTATTATGTCTCCTCTCATATTGCTTATGCTGTCTGTCCATTTGTCTGTCTGTTCGTATGTCTGTCCACCTGTCTGTCAATTGTTGTCTGTCCATTTGTCTGTCTGTCCATTTGTCTGTCTGTCCACCTGTCTGTCAATTGTTGTTTGTCCACACTTAATCTCCAAGCCCCTAGTTGGCAGCAAGCAACAATATGATGTTTAGTTGTGCATAGTGTAACCCATTTCTGGTTGGATAATTGTTTGCAGATTTACCGACATTTCACATTTTTATTACACATAGCTTGTCCATGCTTCATCCCCAAAACACATATTTGGATTCTCAAAACACTTCAATAACTAGAATTGGGTAGGTTGGATTGGACAATGTATGTCTTATCGTTGGAGGTAAACAGTCAAACCTACGTCCGTGGTCACCTCTATAGCGCAGACAACCTAACAGAGAGTATTAAGACACCAATATGTTGCTTTATTATACATGTGTCCACTATTAAGCAGACACTCAAATGTATTAAGCAGCCACCGTATGTGATTCCCTTGGTTGGCTACTTAACACAGATTTGACAAGATTGGCCTATATTGATTAAGTCTATTTTAACCAAAGTTTGTTCAAAGGTTACCAGCAGAGGTACTGTTGTGTTTCGCCCACTTTAATTGAAAGCGATATTAAGCAGTCTCCTTTCAGACGGCGGCGATATATGACTACAATCCCATCAATGTTTCTAGGAGTTGGTCCCTGCCCCCTCACATAACATGTCCCATCCACAAGAGTGACATTGACAATGTATTTATAAAAAACTCCTCAAACATATCATTTCTCAAGCACCGTCAAAGTTACTGCATTGAAACAGTGCATACACCTCCGAGTACTAATTATCTACATCAACAGTAAGTCCCGGCCATACTAGTGACATTGAAATGTGGCCAACTATCTGATTTCAGAAATTATTTATGTGTCAAAATTACATTATTATTTCTCAAAACCTATCAATGCTATTGAATTGACCCGTAGCTGTAAAATAGGTAATGTTCAACTGATCTGGAATCCAATGAAACATCATGGTATCCAGATGTAGTAGCCATCTTTCAAATCTATGTACACACCTGTGTGCGGTTTGACTAAAATTAGCTGTTAACTGCGGCTTCAGGATGACTAGTAAATGACATATTATCACAATCGATGTGTGTTCAATCCTCCCAATAACAACACAACCCACACTGTCCAGAGTTTCCCCTCCACTCATGACAGTGGCTGAATGAATGAGTCATTGTGTTTGTAATTTACTCAAATTATAATGATATATTGTTATTTCTAATACGAGATGGACCTGATATATTGTTATTTCTAATACCAGATGTACCTGATATATTGTTATTTCTAACACCAGGTGTACCTGATATAATGTTATTTCTAATACCAGATGGACCTGATATATTTGTATTTCTAATACCAGATGGACCTGATATATTGTTATTTCTAATACCAGATGGATCTGATATATTGTTATTTCTAATACAAGATGGACCTGATATATTGTTATTTCTAATACCAGGTGGACCTGATATATTGTTATTTCTAATACGAGATGGACCTGATATATTGTTATTTCTAATACCAAATGTACCTGATATATTGTTATTTCTAATACGAGATGGACCTGATATATTGTTATTTCTAATACCAAATGTACCTGATATATTGTTATTTCTAATACAAGATGTACCTGATATATTGTTAGTTCTAATACCAGATGGACCTGATATATTGTTATTTCTAACACCAGATGGACCTGATATATTGTTATTTCTAATACCAGATGGACCGGATAGATGTGACATCAGTGTTGAATCTCCATATACAGTGAGAGAAGGAAACAGCATTCCTACAATCACGTGCCAATCTGTCTGTTATCCTGCATGTTCCCAACAATGGAGCAATGTCAGCATTAACAGTCCAGTTGGTTCTGTCTGGTGGTGATCTCTCTCTTGGACTGGTGACAAGATCAAAGGCCGGATATTACTCGTGTACTTGCAGCAACATAGTTCAAGGGTATTATGACAAATCACTCGTCAACATCGTCTATGTGTTTGTTCAGTGTGAGTTGTATTGTTTCTATTGGATGCACTATCAGTACTATTAATATAATATGTTAATTAACCAGGTTTATAATGTTTAGTACATCAAATGTGCTTTCGAACCAATATGCCTACAGTTAATGCAATGTCCTGATTAACACTATGTTCAATGATAACAACCAGATGTGTGAATATATTATACTACAGCTCACATTATGCACTACGCATATCTATTTATCGATAAATATCAAACTATTACAACTGGCTGGACTTTGTAAATTACTTATCGAAAACAAATATCTTCATTTTCTGATTCAAGAATGGCCGGACTTGTTATTAATAGATTGCTCTTAGCATTTTCTGTGTGTGGCTAAATTGCATCACATATTTTCACACAGGTGTTAATGAATCTTTGCTGTGCCAACATGAACCACAATTCAGAATTTATTATTTCTGTACAAGGTGTCCTAATTGTTGTTATAATAGCCTTACATATAGCATTGGTTAAGGCTAAACAACTTTATATAAATAGTATGCATTTATTAGTTTGCACATGCGTAAATAGCCGCTTCAAATTACCTGTATACAATTCATCAGGCTATTATGTGCTGCTAACTTACTGATTATTGCAATAACATGTGTCGGAATATGCGTCCAATAAACGCGGGTCTTGCTGTGTTTCTGTTTGCATCTCAGAAGCACGTAATACTAACAGAAGTTGTAACCTACTGCTTTTGAATCTGTTCTTACTTACATTACAGTGTCTCCAAAGATAATTACACATGGTTTAACATTTACCGGTGTAACGGGTGGAACAGCCAATATTCGAGTAGAATTCTACAGTTATCCGGACATACTGAATGTTACATTTAAAGGATATGATGGATTGGTTATAACAAATGGCGGCAAGTACAATGTATCCCACCATGGAACTGAAGTAACAGACAAGTTATACGGCACAGATGTCACTTTGGATGGAAGTCAAGCTAACATGGTTATATCAGACTTGAAGCCAGAGGATTTCGGAGTGTACACACTGACACTTTCTAATCAACTTATTACAACAGTCACAAAAGTGATACTAGTTGCTGAAAGTAAGTACACTATTTCTGTAGAAAAGGCTTTAATGGTAGGAATATGTTACTGGCTGGCCCACATCTATTAATAGAATGACAGATGTGTATGGGTGTGGGTTGACAGCATGTGCTTTCATATACTTCAAAGAAGTTCTGTTTATTTATGCAAATAATGTATGCATTAATGTTATAAATTGTGTGACTCTTATACATTCCAAGATTATACCATCCTCGATGTGATCGAATTTGATAACTAAGGGTTAAAACATTTTTATATTGCGCATTATTTCTGTAATTCCATTTCAATATTTTAAACCGTTCGCTTTTAAGTATTATTTAATTGGCAATGAACTGCTGTTCCTCGGTTGTACTATGTAAATACATTAACATATATATAATATCAGTAACATGTGATAGGTTGATTAACTGTGATGCATGTAGTCATATTAATCTCTATTAAATCTGTATAATGAATTACTTTGGACATTACTATGTTAATATGTGTTGTACATGATACAGTCTACCTAGATGAAACTAATATAAATATTAAAACAAACAAAGATGTCTACGAATTACCGAAGACACTAGTCCATCAGCACTTTCAATACTTTCATTTATTTCCGTACAACATGTCGGCCAGATGAACCAACGCACTTCACATACCTGTACAAGGACAACATCCATACGTTTTCATGGCTTGGAGGATTTAACGGAGGGTATGCACAGACGTTCGTGATTCAGACATCTATTGTTGGTACAGAAGACTGGATTAACAGAACGACAATTACTGAGATATTGCCGGGTGTCACTTCTTACCAGGCGAGCATAAACACTCTACCACTGGGGACATATGTTGCACGAATATTTGCTTGGACTATTAAAGGCACATCATACTATGTAGGATTAAATGATACATTCTCAAGTGTTAATATAGAATCAGGTAAGTCTAGCATAAGTTTGCATGGCTTATGCGTGCAGTGAATAGTTTGCTACTTATTTTCAACCATGAATTAGGATTGCTTGCATGTATCTACACATTGCACATATTGCCGACTAGCGGATATAACTTGCAGAAAGGTAGTCACCGTTAGTCATTGGTTGCACCTCGAACTTCATAGTTATGACTTAGCAATTCCAAACACACTACATATACGTTGGCTTATGATATAGAGGTTGGTGTCACAGATAAATATGCGTATATCACCTTTATTATGTTGTCTTAAAATTGCTGACTTAAAAACGGGACAGTAGCATACATTGATATTCCAATTATTGTTGATAGGATTATGACCTTAATCATTACAACTCCTACATGTTTAAACGTTTTGGTTTTATTTTGCTTCACAAAACTGTCGAAATGTTATCAATTACTGCAGCATACGACTAATAAATTATACCTAATGCAGGATTGCCAAATTGATTTTTTCAGACGTGATTCTGCCAAATTATGTAGACTGGATATCCGTACAATTTCTTAGTATGTATCCTGCCTAAGCATACCACACAGTGAAGTAAACTGTCATGATGTAGTGGTAATCCACCATTAACATAGCAACACATACTATGGTTGATTATTTAGTCTTAGTATAGAGAACCGAACCAAGAGTATTGCAGTTGTACTAAATCCGTTGCATCGAAATATATAATTATATAGATCGAGTGATACTTTTAATAGTAGTCCATATCTTGAGTTACAAAATGTAGAAATCAAATGTCATTGTCTAAATTATGAATACCGTCGTATAGATTAGAACTTAAATAGGCAGATGAAAAAGGCAACAAAGCACGCTTGAAGGAAATGCAATATGTGTAATACGACAACAGAATGTTTAATGATTTAAGAACACGTTACACCAAAAACTAGTATTGGGATACATGTTATATGGTTAAATTTGTTCAGTTAATGAACATGCAGTTTGGACATTATCATCATATGGTTCTAAAGCATTTGAACGTCGTAGATTATTTAGTTATATTACCAAATCTACATAAATGCTTCAATGAGGAACTCTTAGTTATTGATTTATTTATTTTTTATAATTTTATGTCTCTTAAGTTTATATTTGTTGAATAGTGTTCATTATCATACCATACATGTTTCACTTTTTAGATAATTGTTTTCTATCGATGCTTTGTTGAGGGGCGAGAAATGGCTTATTACGATATAAAGATATATTATATCATATATATTTTATATACACATTTCTTTCTAATATATTCTCTCTATTATATTAGGTGATATATACTTTCCTTCATCATGCAAATGTGATGATTTCCGCATACGTATAATTAATTGTATTTGTCAATTCAGATCCAGAAATACCAACATACCCAGTAGGAGTAGTTACAGGTGGATTTTCAACAGTTATTGTCTTTTTGATAATAGCTACTGGATCAGTTTTATTCTACAAGTGGAGGTACGGCCAAAAAGGTAATAATTGTATAAACAATCTGAAGAATAAATATTTAATGTGACGTCTACCTTACAATAATTGTGCAATTTGTTGTTCACTTATTAACAGTTTAAATTAGTAAGCAGAATTCCAAGATTCCAATATCAATATGTTAAATGTCAAGAAACGTATATTTTCGAGTAGTGTGTGTATGTGTGTATATGTATATATATATATATATATGTGTGTGTGTTGTGTTCATTAAGGAAATCAAATATGTGCTATTCCTCTTTTCGGGAAAATGGTGCATTTTGCAGATATCGGGAGGTTTGTTCATTCCATTCTCGTGCTCATTCCATATCTTTGAGGTTTGTTCGTTCCATCCTCGTGCTCCATCCATATATTTGAGGTGTGTTCGTTCCATTCTCGTGTTCCATCCATATCGTTGATGTTTGTTCGTTCCATTCTGGTGCTCCATCCATATCTTTGAAACAACGTGGTCGTTCTTAAAATAACTTCACATCCATTTTTAATGTATGTAATCGACGTATTATTAGCAAGACCAGATCCATACCTGCAAAATCAAGGTCACTCTCAGCCATACAATCTCAGAATAATGTAGCGGTATTGTATGCCCACTCAACTTGTTTGAAAATGCAATGTAAAAGTCATACAATCACGTCAAAGAAATGATCATATGGACGGTCGAGAATCGTATTGATATGCTAGAAGGCGTTCGCAACAATAGTTTGTCAACATGTACACTTACTAAGTTAAACCACAATGCATTTCAAAGTTGAAGGCTTAGCATATTTATTCATTATTTTAATCAAACGAACCGATATGCAGTGGATGCCCCAAGTGAATTAATTAGTAAAATGTTAACGAAATACCATAATACAATTATCATTCCTGGTGCTAACTTCCGATCTGGATAATACTGCATCGCATCGTGCTCTGAAGAGCATACTTATGTTTAACACAGACCATTGTATGGCAATTATCGCTCGCATATTCTCAATTCTCGATGTTATAGTTAGGTATAGCTAAACACAACTGTGCATGGGCTATGCAAATCTGCTTGCTGGAAGGGATAATATTTATCCGAGTTGTTTGTGTCTTTGCTGTATCAATTACGGGCTAGTCACTACTATTTATATAATGTAAGATGCGCCCTCATTGTGGAGGTGGACTCTACCATCAACCAGTGATGCTATTGGACATGTCGTTCGATCAATTACTAGGACAGAAAATAGATCACAGCTATGTGTAATGTGCTATATCATGGACATAGAGGGAATTGACACATATTACAATTGAACCATGCATGTATTCATTTGATATGCTTGTGGTAGTTAGAAGTGTAGTTAGATTCACAAGTCGGTTTCAAATTGTTATCATAGCAAAAGTAAGAGCTGTTGGGATTACTGTTTAGTAATGGCAATGGTTGTGTTTCTCAAGATGACTTTTGTTGTTAGTTAATAGTACAACCGTGCATACACAACAAAAAAAGGCTTCCAATCACATACTCTTTGTCGTGCAAGTACTGTGTGGCATCGTAAATATCTACTTCGTTGTCAGCGTCGTATTCCTTTCTTACTGGTAGCACTCAATTTAATGCATATTGTCATAACGTATATAGGGCACATACTATTGATGGACACTATTGTTGCTGTTGAATAGCGGTATATGTCTTCCTCTCGGTACATACACATGTTAATCAATACACTATATTAGACACGTGTATGCAATTAGTATGTACTACGAAAAACCTTTGAATGTGCACCAAGTCTTTGTCTACCTTTGACAATTAGATATAATATTGCCAAAGCATATGCTAAGAAATATTTAATAGAAACACAACCTAGGGGATTAGACAATACCGATGTTCTTTATACATCAACTAATGTATGACAGGAACAACTATTTAATGTTCCAATCATTAAGCACCTGACGTATAATTATTGAATTGCCTCTTGTTTTCAGACCGAAACTCTCCAAGATCAGCTAACAGGTATATACCGTATGTATGTTGTACTGTACTTTTGGCATAACGATAAAGTACAAAAAGGTATTCGACATTGATCTCAGAGCATAAACTAATCATGCGCTTTTGAACGTTTTATTTTTAGATGAAAAGAGCGCTATATCAGATTGGTATATAATATTGTCAAACCTAATACGGAATGAAACGCCGCTAATGTCCATTGAGGTATAGCTAACAGTGGGTGTGTGATTGTGTCGAGATCAAAGCCGCCTTTCTAAGGCTCTATGCATACGCACAAATCGAATCAATGCTGTTCTTTTAATATAATGAGCAGTTCTATAGTTTTTCTTTCATATACAATATTGTAGTTTTCCCACTTAAACAGTACACATTATAAATACCGAACCTGACTTTATCATACTATTCCTTTAACTGTTGGAACAGTGGTCATGGACATGTTCTACCTGTACTCAACACTTTTAAGAGCCAAATATCGATATTTTGACAAATACGGAGTTATGCATGAAATGGTTCTTGTTTATAGAGATATATTCATAGATATTGTATTTATGATAAACTATGATGCAGCAGGCGCTGTATAAAGCGGGATTGTAGTATGCCATAGCTAAATATTGTATTCGGTCATGGCTGGTTTTCCAGATTGACGGTTTGCGGGGTATGGTTTCTAGGTTGGACGGGCTTAAGATCCCTTGAAACATTTGACAGAATAGTATAGGTGTGGTTGACTGCAGGGTATAAAAAGGATACAATATTGTGTATTCAGAGTTGTCAGACCTGGAACATATTAGTTCGGACACTTGCTCAAGTCGCATACAGGGATGTATGTAATACACTGTTGATATATATTCGTGAGAGGTCGCGTGTGGATTGTATTCGAAGGGTGTGAAACATTGTGTATATGGCAACAGTTTCGCATGTGTTGCGCTATTTGATATCGAAATGTAATTTCGTACACGATTTTAGACTTATATATAGCTTACCAGAATCATTCAAAATTGTTCTACGAAATACTTAAATCTTGGATAATAATCACAATTATCCACGTATATTTTCGAAATACCGACACAAGTAACATGTGATAACCTACATAATAGATTCAAGAATAACACATGTATAATATTAAAAATAATTTGTAAATACAAAAGTTAGTACCAAGCTTAAATCATTACAACAAAGAAATGTCCAATATTTGAAAAACAAACAACAAAACCATAATTATATACACGCCTCATATGAAAGGAAAGTATCCGTACATATCATGTTGCCAACTGTTTATATCAAACCTCAGAGCAGTGCCGTATCAATTGGAAATACTACTAATCCTAAACATCACACGTTATGTCTCTTTCATCCCTAGACGGTACTATTTATAGACATACACATGTCATACACACTGGATCTGCAGTGATCATATTGTTTTCATGATTAAACTTTTATCTTAAACACGTGTAATTGCTTTATATACAGTAATATTATAAAGACAGACAATTAACAAAGAACAATGACGAATGTATTAGTTGTTATCTAAATAGATGTTCTGATGTTTGTTAAATGTATTAATTCTTTATAGGAGTCGGACGTTTCATATACACTTTACAATCTGGTTTATTTTGTTATGCTATTAATACTTTTATCGAATTGCAACCAAGGAGACACTAATACACAGCAGTCAGTCAAGAGTGGAACTGTTCAAGGTAATGTTCTATAATGTCTAAAAGTATATATACATAGAGGTAATGCTATAGTATAATGGTACGCTAACGATATCGGCATGCTAGTCCCATCTACAGTTTAGGACAGCATCCAGATATATCACGTATATAGTATACGCATAATTCATTGATTGAACGAATAATTATGTAATTCTATCCACAACAATAACTGACCAATATTACAGTTTAAAAAGAATGTATGTCTTTGTATTTTGCAGAAAACGATCTTCAAGATGTGTAAGTATAAACTGTACAACTGTAACCTACTGGTATATAATAATAATAATAATACACCGTGTACGTAAAAGAACCAGAGGAGACTCTGGAATAGGTCTGTATCATGCACTATCCTCCAAAATCAAAAATGACTAATCTCTTCAGGCGGCGTCGCTCATATGGGCAAGGATAAATAAACGTAGAATACACACACAACTTTCTCATTTATTGTTATTCTGTCTGATCAATATATTAACTACTATTCACAATTCATCATGCCTCCACTTCAGCCATCAGCTGTCTGGCAATTCTTCACGCGCACTGCCGACAATACTTCCGCTACCTGCCGACTATGCAACGGCAAGATTGAGTACACGTCTGGTGGAACGACGTCAAACCGCAACAACCATATGCGCAACAAACATCCCTCAGCCGAGGTAACGGACACTGAGTAACAAGACTTTATCAATGCGTGCGTACGTCTAGGAAAACACATGTATAACTATCATCAAGTCCATACAGTGATATAATAGCAAACTTGTAAAGACTATACATGTAGCATAATACATACTGCCAATTATATACATATAATAGCAAACTTGTAAATACTGTACATGTAGCATAATACATACTGCCAATTATATACATATAATAGCAAACTTGTAAATACTGTACATGTAGCATAATACATACTGCCCATTATATACATATAATAGCAAACTTGTATAGTATGTACATGTAGCATAATACATACTGCCAAGTATATACATATAATAGCAAACTTGTAAATACTGTACATGTAGCATAATACATACTGCCCATTATATACATATAATAGCAAACTTGTATAGTATGTACATGTAGCATAATACATACTGTCAATTATATACATATAATAGCAAACTTGTAAAGTCTATACATGTAGCATAATACCTACTGCCAATTATATACATATAATAGCAAACTTGTAAAGACTATACATGTAGCATACTACATACTGTCAATTATATACATAATAGCAAACTTGTAAAGACTATACCTGTAGCATAATACATACTGCCAATTATATACATATAATAGCAAACTTGTAAAGACTATACATGTAGCATAATACATACTGCCAATTATATACATATAATAGCAAACGTGTAGAGACTATACATGTAGCATAATACATACTGTCAACTATATACATATAATAGCAAACTTGTTAATACTATACATGTAGCATAATACATACTGCCAATTATAACATATAAATATAATAGCAAACTTGTAAAGTCTATACATGTAGCATAATACATACTGCCAATTATTCATATAAATATAATAGCAAACTTGTAAAGTCATACATGTAGCATAATACTACTGCCAATTATACTATAAAGCACTGTAAGACTATACATGTACATAATACATACTGCCCATTATATATTATATAATAGCAAACTTGTAAAGACTATACATGTAACATAATACATACTGCCCATTATATATATATATAATAGCAAACTTGTAAAGACTATACATGTAGCATAATGCATACTGCCAATTTGTTTTAGTGCGACATATGAAGCTCTGGATGCAAACAATGAAGCAGTGTCGACATATTCATCCCTTACATCGGCATTAGGTGCGTATCTTTTTTAAGGTTTTTCGAATTCTTACCACTCACTCACTTTGGCAAGGTTGATTTATCAAACGATTATATCACCACGACGTCAAGTCTACAACTAATCTAGACGACCAGAGAGTCGAAGTGTTTTCCAACCGCCTAGTGCAAGTTTGGTTGTATATCATTTTGCATTAACACATGAGACCTACTTATGACCTTGTATCTTTTACATTTGACTTAGCTACATGTATTTAATAATTAATGAAACCTAAGTATGACACAGCAACTAATATGACTTAAATATATCATAGAATATATAGTACGTGCATAGTGACTGCTACATAGGACTTTATTTTATCATTTCAGTGTAATATAATAGTATATTATTTGCAGACCATGGCACCTTGGAAGTTATTATTAGATTATCATATATTTCTATTTGGGAAACTTCACTCAGATATTATTATGATCCATTTCGTTCATATGTACGTTTGTTGAACGCTTTTCCTACTGAATGGGATACCATTTTAAATACTTTATATTTATTAAGTAAATCAAATTAAAGAAATACACACTATTGTCAAGTTAGTTAATGTTCATTAGGTCATACATGATCACACATCATGTGCTGTTCTGTCCAGTACAGTAGTGTATTATACATCCGGTTATAGCATATACGATTCGATAGCTCTTGCTGCAAAATTCATATGAAATAAAATTACAGTTAACTCTCGTAAGTAGGTCAAATTTAGTTTTTCTCTCGGTATCATAAAATAGTGTGTCACTTGTATGGGACAGCCTAGGTATGTGTTGAAACCGCAAGCAATTTGACATAGTTGCAATAGCATATTTAAATGTAATAATGACATGTCTGTCGCATGTTATCTTTAGAGCAATCGATGTTCGCATGTATAGGAGAAGGCGTAGCATCAAAATATGCACAACCATAAATATGATATGAGGCATATGTTCAATGTATGCATAACTATGCATGCAATACCATCACATTTACAAATATGGCGATACAAACTGCTCGTACATGTCGTAATGCATACTGCATAATGGAATCAATTGGTAAGACTTAATTTAGAACATATTGTATGTACGTTCAGTAATGTTTCGTTATGTTTGAACGCACGCTACTAGACTAAAACAATAGTATTTAATAATGACATGGCTTATTTTGTGTCTTTCTATTTTCTACCAACAGAAAGGCATGACGACACTGTGGCTTATAATAATCTGCAGCTTCACAATCTGTCTACCTAAGTCCTCACTGAATGGGAAGAAAGACGTATACCAATGTATAAAACTGCAGCAATCAACAATACTATATTTATATATCTGCAGCATAATGTCATGTGTGATCGTCACTGGTCGTCACTGTGAAAACGGGACCAAATGAGAAAACTTCATTACTCGATATTGTAATGTTTTCTTAATGTTTAAACTTATTGTATGTATGTCACATGTAATATTGTGTATTTTACATCGGATTCCATACTATTCTACAATGAATAAACTCTTGGCAATACAATACATCTGCTAATTATACATATTGCTTTATTTCATCAAGGTTCATTTTCCTAATCACAATTTTGTTGAATTTTGTAATATGTCTATCTCTATCTAGACACCCATTTGTATATCGTGTAGAAAAATCAGACCTGGTAATATGATAATATATGTGACTGAGTGATCGCCCTTTAATGCTAACTGTACTTGTACATATGGAATAGGTTGCATCACAGTCAGTAAAGCGTATCAACCTGATGAATATTTTAAACTAATTATACATATATCTGTATATAGTATATTTAGGAGTGGAATTGCCCCCAATTCGCATAGAAACTGGAAGGTATGAACGTCCTAGTTACAATGTGCCATTTATACATTAGAACTGTCTAAATATATGAACACAATTAAGTGATCAACTTATTGTGCTGCTTGTCCTTACCCTAATGAGCAAGATGCCCAATCCTGTTTTAATATACGTCAACGACGCTATTCGTACCATTGTAAATAATGTATGTTTTATTTTATGTTTGTTGAGTATTCGTATGTTTAGGATTAATACGAAATAGCTGTTGATTAGTTCACTTCACTCTCGAGCTGATCTTTTAAAATATTAATCTTAATCTGCACAGTAGTTCCCTATTTTCATGTCAGTGCTCGAAACATATGTATTTTATATCTTTATATCTATATTTATTAAGATTTTAATAAAATATTTCTAGGTGTCATGTTTTAAATACGTTCATTAAATATAGTGTAATTATGCTATATAGTCTTAATGCAATACTCAATAGGATGTCATTGAGGAAGGTGTCAGTTCATCACTGCTTCAGTTACTATCAGTGCTATGCATACATGTACCTGACATTATATCAACAGCAATAGCAGGTGTGATAGCACGCTTCATAACAAATGTACCAACACAACTGCAGATGTACATGCCGAATGTGCACATGCCATATAACCCCACTGGTATCCAAGCACGCACTCTCGGGCACGAACTGTAATTATTACACACATTAGGATTTAATCACATATGGATTGTTCAAGGAGTAGGAGATGTAGACATAATTTGTTAGCACAATTTAGACAACGGTTATACTAACTTATACATTATGATACATATTTACAAGATTGGAATAGGCAGTAGACAATTCAACAAGTGAACATATAATTGCTTATGGATGTTTGAAACTGTATTCTGTAACACAATTTGTATAACTTTAGAAGAGTTATGATTGCTATGTTACATACCACAATCAATAGGTTGAATATATGCATGAAAAAAGCAATTAATCTAGTGTGTGATGGGCAGATATGCACTGGAAGATCCCGGGACACTCGCCTAGTGTGTGATGGGAGATATGTACTGGGAGCTCCCAGGAAACTCGCCTAGTGTGTAATGGGAGATATGTACTGGAGGCTCCGGGGAAACTCGCCTAGTGTGTGATGGGAGATATGTACTGGGAGCTCACGGACAACTCGCCTAGTGTATGATGAGAGATATGTACTGGGAGCTCACGGGCAACTCGTCTAGTGTGTGTGAGGGGAGATATGTACTGGAAGCTCCCGGGAAACTCGCCTAGTGTGTGATGGGGATATGTACTGGGAGCTCACGGACAACTAGCCTAGTGTGTGATGGGAGATATGTACTGGGAGCTCACGGAAAACTCGTCTAGTGTGTGATGGGAGATATGTACTGGGAGTTCCCGGAAAACTCGTCTAGTATGTGATGGGATATATGTACTGGGAGATCACGGGAAACTCGCCTAGTGTGAGATGGGGGATATGTACAGGAAGCTCCGGGGAAACTCGCCTAGTGTGTGATGGGAGATATGTACTGGAAGCTCCCGGGGAACTCGCCTAGTGTGTGATAGGGAGATATGTACTGGGAGCTCCCGGGAAACTCGCCTAGTGTGTGATGGGGGATATGTACAGGAAGCTCCCGGGAAACTCGCCTAGTGTGTGACGGGGAAGATATGTACTGGGAGCTCACGAGCAACTCGTAGCATGTGATGGGGAGATATGTACTTGGAGCTCACGGGCAACTCGTCTAGTGCGTGATGGGGAATATGTACTGGGAGCTCACGGGCAACTCGCCTAGTGTGTGATGGGAGATATGTACAGGAAGCTCACGGATAACTCGCCTAGTGTGTGATGGTAGATATGTACAGGAAGCTCCCGGGAAACTCGCCTAGTGTGTGATGGGAGATATGTACAGGATGCTCCCGGGAAACTTACCTATTGTGTGATGGGAGATATGTTATGGGAGCTCACGGGCAATTCACCTAATATGTGATGGGCAATATGTACTGGGAACTCACGGGCAAATCGCATAGTGTGTGACGGGGAGATATGTACTGGATGCTTAGGGCTTCTCGCCTAGTGTTATAGGAAGATATTTACTGGGAGCTCACGGGCAACTCGCCTAGTGTGCGATGGGAGATATGTACTGGGAGCTCAAGGACAACACGCCTAGTGTGTGATGTGGAGATATGTACTGGAAGCTCATGGGCAACTCGCCTAGTGTGTGATGGGGAGATATGTACTGGGAGCTCACGGGCAACTCGCCTAGTGTGTGATGGGAGATATGTACTGGGAGCTCACGGGCAACTCGCCTAGTGTGTGATGGGAGATATGTACTGGGAGCTCACGGGCAACTCGCTAGTGTGTTATGGGAGATATGTACTGGGAGCTCACGGACAACTCGCTAGTGTGTGATGGGGAGATATGTACTGGGAGCTCACGGACAAATCGCCTAGTGTGTGATGGGAGATATGTACTGGAAGCTCACGGACAACTCGCCTAGTGTGTGATGGGAGATATGTACTGGGAGCTCACGGGCAACTCGCCTAGTGTGTGATGGGAAATATGTACTGGGAGCTCACGGACAACTCGCCTAGTGTGTGATGGGGAGATATGTACAGGAAGCTCCCGGGAAACTCGCCTAGTATGTGACGGGGAGATATGTACTGGGAGCTCACGAGCAACTCGTAGCGTGTGATGGGGAGATATGTACTTGGACCTCACGAGCAATTCGTAGCGTGTGATGGGAGATATGTACAGGAAGCTCCGGGAAACTTACCTAGTGTGTGATGGGAGATATGTTCTGGGAGCTCACGATCAATTCACTAATATGTGATGGGCAATATGTACTGGGAACTCACGGGCAAATCACATAGTGTGTCACGGGTAGATATGTACTGGGAGCTCACGGGCAACTCGCCTAGTGTTTGATGTGGAGATATTTACTGGGAGCTCACAGGCAACTCGCCTAGTGTGTGATGGGAGATATGTACTGGGAGCTCACGGGCAACTCGTCTAGTATGTGATGGGGAATATGTACTGGGAGCTCACGGGCAACTCACCTAGTATGTGATGAGGATATATGTACTGGGAGCTCACGGGCAAACTCGTCTAGTGTGTGATGGGGAGATATAATGGGAGCTCACGGGCAATTCGCCTTGTGTGTGATGGGGAGATATGTATTGGGAAGTACAAGGACAACTCGCCTAGTGTATGATGGGAGATATTTACTGGAAGCTCCCAGGCAACTCGTCTAGTGTGTGATGGGAGATATGTACTGGAAGCTCACGGACAACTCGCCTAGTGTGTTATGGGAGATATGTACTGGGAGCTCACGGACAACTCGTCTAGTATGTGATGGGATACATGCACTGGGAGATCACGGACAACTCGCCTAGTGTGTGATGGGAGATATGTACTGGAAACTCACGGGCAATTCGCCTAGTGTGTGATGGGAGATATGTACTGGAAGCTCACGGGCAACTCGCCTAGTGTGTGATGATGATATATGTACTGGGAGCTCACGGGCAACTCGCCTAGTGTGTGATGGGGAGATATGTACTGGGAGCTCAGGGGCAACTCGCCTAGTGTGTGATGGGAAGATATGTACTGGAAGCTCACGGGCAACTCGTCTAGTGTGTGATGGGGAGATATGTACTGGGAGCTCACGGGCAACTCGTCTAGTGTGTGATGGGGAGATATGTACTGGGAGCTCACGGGCAACTCGCCTAGTGTGTGATGAGGATATATGTACTGGGAGCTCACGGGCAAACTCGTCTAGTGTGTGATGGGGAGATATACTGGGAGCTCACGGGCAATCGCCTAGTGTGTGATGGGAGATATGTATGGGAAGTCACGGACAACTCGCCTAGTGTGTGATGGGAGATATGTACTGGAAGCTCCCAGGCAACTCGTCTAGTGTGTGATGGGAGATATGTACTGGGAGCTCACGGGCAACTCGCCTAGTGTGTGATGGGAGATATGTACTGGGAGCTCACGGACAACTCGTCTAGTGTGTGATGGGATATATGTACTGGGAGCTCACGGACAACTCGCCTAGTGTGGATGGGAGATATGTACTGGGAGCTCACGGCAATCGCCTAGTGTGTGATGGGAGATATGTACTGGGAGCCCGGGCAACTCGCCTAGTGTGTGATGGGGAGATATGTACTGGGAGCTCACGGGCAACTCGCCTAGTGTGTGATGGGGAGATATGTACTGGGAGCTCACGGGCAACTCGCCTAGTGTGTGATGGGAAGATATGTACTGGGAGCTCACGGGCAACTCGCCTAGTGTGATGGGGAGATATGTACTGGGAGCTCACGGGCAACTCGCCTAGTGTGTGATGGGGAGATATGTACTGGGAGCTCACGGACAACTCGCCTAGTGTGTGATGGGAGATATGTACTGGGAGCTCACGGACAACTCGTCTAGTGTGTGACGGGGAAGATATGTACTGGAAGCTCACGGGCAACTAGTCTAGTGTGTGATGGGAGATATGTACTGGAAGCTCCCGGAAAACTCGTCTAGTATGTGATGGGAGATATGTACTGGGAGCTCACGGACAACTCGCCTAGTGTGTGATGGGAGATATGAACTGGGAGATCACGGACAACTCGCCTAGTGTGCGATGGGAGATATGTACTGGGAGCTCACGGGCAATTCGCCTAGTGTGTGATGGGAGATATGTACTGGGAGCTCACGGACAACACGCCTAGTGTGTGATGGGAGATATGTACTGGGAGCTCACGGACAACTCGTCTAGTGTGTGACGGGGAAGATATGTACTGGAAGCTCCCGGGAAACTCGCCTAGTGTGTGACGGGGAGATATGTACTGGAAGCTCTCGGGAAACTCGCCTAGTGTGTGATGGGAGATATGTACTGGGAGCTCACGGACAACTCGCCTAGTGTGTGATGGGGAGATATGTACTGGGAGCTCACGGACAACTCGCCTAGTGTGTGATGGGAAGATATGTACTGGAAGCTCACGGACAACTCGCCTAGTGTGTGATGGGAGATATGTACTGGGAGCTCACGGACAACTCGCCTAGTGTTTGATGGGAGATATGTACGGGAAGCTCCCGGGAAACTCGCCTAGTGTGTGATGGGAGATATGTACTGGGAACTCACGGGCATTCGCCTAGTGTGTGACGGGGAAGATATGTACTGGAAACTCCCGGGAAACTCGCCTAGTGTGTGATGGGGAGATATGTACTGGGAGCTCACGGGCAACTCGCCTAGTGTGTGATGGGGAGATATGTACTGGGAGCTCACGGGCAACTCGCCTAGTGTGTGATGGGAGATATGTACTGGGAGCTCACGGACAACTCGCCTAGTGTGTGATGGGAGATATGTACTGGGAGCTCACGGACAACTCGCCTAGTGTGTGATGGGAGATATGTACTGGGAGCTCACGGGCAACTCGCCTAGTGTGTGATGGGAGATATGTACTGGGAGCTCACGGGCAACTCGTAGTGTGTGATGGGGAGATATGTACTGGGAGCTCACGGGCAACTCGTAGTGTGTGATGGGAGATATGTACTGGAAGCTCACGGGAAACTCGCCTAGTGTGTGATGGGAGATATGTACTGGGAGCTCACGGACAACTCACCTAGTGTGTGATGGGAAATATGTACTGGGAGCTCACGGGCAACTCCCTAGTGTGTGATGGGGAGATATGTACTGGGAGCTCACGGGCAACTCGCCTAGTGTGTGATGGGGAGATATGTACTGGGAGCTCACGGGCAACTCGCCTAGTGTGTGATGGGAGATATGTACTGGGAGCTCACGGGCAACTCGTCTAGTGTGTGATGGGGAATATGTACTGGGAGCTCACGGGCAACTCGCCTAGTGTGTGATGGGGAGATATGTACTGGGAGCTCACGGGCAACTCGCCTAGTGTGTGATGGGGAGATATACTGGGAGCTCACGGGCAACTCGCCTAGTGTGTGATGGGGAGATATGTACTGGGAAGTACACGGACAACTCGCCTAGTGTGTGATGGGAGATATTTACTGGGAGCTCACAGGCAACTCGTCTAGTGTGTGATGGGAGATATGTACTGGAAGCTCACGGACAACTCGCCTAGTGTGTTATGGGAGATATGTACTGGGAGCTCACGGACAACTCGTCTAGTATGTGATGGGAGGAGGGATAATGTACTGGGAGATCACGGACAACTCGCCTAGTGTGTGATGGGAGATATGTACTGGGAGCTCACGGGCAACTCGCCTAGTGTGTGATGGGAGATATGTACTGGGAGCTCACGGGCAACTCGCCTAGTGTGTGATGGGGAGATATGTACTGGGAGCTCACGGGCAACTCGCCTAGTGTGTGATGGGGAGATATGTACTGGGAGCTCACGGGCAACTCGCCTAGTGTGTGATGGGAAGATATGTACTGGGAGCTCACGGGCAACTCGCCTAGTGTGTGATGGGGAGATATGTACTGGGAGCTCACGGGCAACTCGCCTAGTGTGTGATGGGGAGATATGTACTGGGAGCTCACGGACAACTCGCCTAGTGTGTGATGGGAGATATGTACTGGGAGCTCACGGGCAACTCGCCTAGTGTGTGATGGGAAGATATGTACTGGGAGCTCACGGGCAACTCGCCTAGTGTGTGATGGGAGATATGTACTGGGAGCTCACGGACAACTCGCCTAGTGTGTGATGGGAGATATGTACTGGGAGCTCACGGGAAACTCGCCTAGTGTGTGATGGGAGATATGTACTGGGAGCTCACGGGCAACTCGCCTAGTGTGTGATGGGAGATATGTACTGGGAGATCACGGACAACTCGCCTAGTGTGCGATGGGAGATATGTACTGGGAACTCACGGGCAATTCGCCTAGTGTGTGATGGGAGATATGTACTGGGAGCTCACGGACAACTCGCCTAGTGTGTGATGGGAGATATGTACTGGGAGCTCACGGACAACTCGTCTAGTGTGTGACGGGGAAGATATGTACTGGAAGCTCCCGGGAAACTCGCCTAGTGTGTGACGGGGAGATATGTACTGGAAGCTCTCGGGGAACTCGCATAGTGTGTGATGGGAGATATGTACTGGGAGCTCACGGTCAACTCGCCTAGTGTGTGATGGGGAGATATGTACTGGGAG
>CM026386.1:90327718-90367467 GCA_014843695.1 Archivesica marissinica
CACACACTAGGCGAGTTGCTCGTGAGCTCCCAGTACATATCTTCCCCATCACACACTAGGCGAGTTGCCCGTGAGCTCCCAGTACATATCTACCCATCACACACTAGGCGAGTTGCCCGTGAGCTCCCAGTACATATCTACCCATCACACACTAGGCGAGTTGCCCGTGAGCTCCCAGTACATATCTCCCCATCACACACTAGGCGAGTTGCCCGTGAGCTCCCAGTACATATCTCCCCATCACACACTAGGCGAGTTGCCCATGAGCTCCCAGTACATATTTTCCCCATCACACACTAGGCGAGTTGCCCGTGAGCTCCCAGTACATATCTCCCATCACACACTAGGCGAGTTGTCCGTGAGCTCCCAGTACATATTTCCCATCACACACTAACGAGTTGCCCGTGAGCTCCCAGTACATATCTCCCCGTCACACACTAGGCGAGTTGCCCGTGAGCTCCCAGTACATATCTCCCCATCACACACTAGGCGAGTTGCCCGTGAGCTCCCAGTACATATCTCCCCATCACACACTAGACGAGTTGCCCGTGAGCTCCCAGTAAATGTCTCCCCATCACACACTAGGCCAATTGCCCCTGAGCTCCCAGTACATATATCCCCATCACACACTAGGCGAATTGCCCATGAGCTCCCATACATATCACCCTATCACACACTAGGCGAATTGCCCGTGAGCTCCCAGTAAATGTCTCCCCGTCACTAACAAGGCGAGTTACCCGTGAGCTCCCAGTACATATCTCCCCATCACACACTAGGCGAGTTGCCCGTGAGCTCCCAGTACATATCCCCATCACACACTAGGCGAGTTGCCCGTGAGCTCCCAGTACATATCTCCCCATCACACACTAGGCGAGTTGCCCGTGAGTTCCCAGTACATATATCCCCATCACACACTAGGCGAGCTACCCGTGAGCTCCCAGTACATATCTCCCCATCACACACTAGGCGAGTTGCCCGTGAGCTCCCAGTACATACTTCCCCATCACACACTAGGCGAGTTGCCCGTGAGCTCCCAGTACATATCTCCCATCACACACTAGGCGAGTTGTCCGTGAGCTCCCAGTACATATCTCCCATCACACACTAGGCGAGTTTCCCGGAGCTCCCAGTACATATCTCCCCATCACACACTAGGCGAGTTTCCCGTGAGCTCCCAGTACATATCTTCCCATCACAACTAGGCGAGTTGCCCGTGAGCTCCCAGTACATATCTCCCCATCACACACTAGGCGAGTTGTCCGTGAGCTCCCAGTACATATCTCCCCATCACACACTAGGCGAGTTGCCCGTGAGCTCCCAGTACATATCTCCCATCACACACTAGGCGAGTTCCCCGTGAGCTTCCAGTACATATCTCCCCATCACACACTAGGCGAGTTTCCCGGGAGCTTCCAGTACATATCTCCCCGTCACACACTAGACGAGTTGTCCGTGAGCTCCCAGTACATATCTCCCATCACACACTAGGCGAGTTGTCCGTGAGCTCCCAGTACATATCTCCCATCACACACTAGGCGAATTGCCCGTGAGCTCCCAGTACATATCTCCCATCGCACACTAGGCGAGTTGTCCGTGATCTCCCAGTTCATATCTCCCATCACACACTAGGCGAGTTGTCCTTGAGCTCCCAGTACATATATCCCATCACACACTAGACGAGTTTTCCGGGAGCTTCCAGTACATATCTCCCATCACACACTAGACTAGTTGCCCGTGAGCTTCCAGTACATATCTTACCCGTCACACACTAGACGTGTTGTCCGTGAGCTCCCAGTACATATCTCCCATCACACACTAGGCGAGTTGTCCGTGAGCTCCCAGTACATATCTCCCATCACACACTAGGCGAGTTGCCCGTGAGCTCCCAGTACATATCTCCCCATCACACACTAGGCGAGTTGCCCGTGAGCTCCCAGTACATATCTCCCATCACACACTAGGCGAGTTGCCCGTGAGCTCCCAGTACATATCTCCCCATCACACACTAGGCGAGTTGCCCGTGAGCTCCCAGTACATATCTCCCCATCACACACTAGGCGAGTTGCCGTGAGCTCCCAGTACATATTCCCCATCACACACTAGGCGAGTTGCCCGTGAGCTCCCAGTACATATCTCCCCATCACACACTAGGCGAGTTGCCCGTGAGCTCCCAGTACATATCTCCCCATCACACTAGGCGAGTTGTCCGTGAGCTCCCAGTACATATCTCCCATCACACACTAGGCGAGTTGCCCGGGAGCTTCCAGTACATATCTCCCATCACACACTAGGCGAGTTGTCCGTGAGCTCCCAGTACATATCTCCCCATCACACACTAGGCGAGTTGCCCGTGAGCTTCCAGTACATATCTCCCATCACACACTAGGCGAGTTGTCCGTGAGCTCCCAGTACATATCTCCCATCACACACTAGGCGAGTTGCCCGTGAGCTCCCAGTACATATCTCCCATCACACACTAGGCGAGTTGTCCGTGAGCTCCCAGTACATATCTCCCATCACACACTAGGCGAGTTGTCCGTGAGCTCCCAGTACATATATCCCATCACACACTAGACGAGTTTTCCGGGAGCTCCCAGTACATATCTCCCATCACACACTAGGCGAGTTGTCCGTGAGCTCCCAGTACATATCTCCCCATCACACACTAGACGAGTTGCCCGTGAGCTCCCAGTACATATCTCCCATCACACACTAGGCGAGTTGCCCGTGAGCTCCCAGTACATATCTCCCCATCACACACTAGGCGAGTTGCCCGTGAGCTCCCAGTACATATCTCCCCATCACACACTAGGCGAGTTGCCCGTGAGCTCCCAGTACATATCTCCCCATCACACACTAGGCGAGTTGCCCGTGAGCTCCCAGTACATATCTCCCCATCACACTAGGCGAGTTGCCGTGAGCTCCCAGTACAATTCCCCTTCACACACTAGGCGAGTTGCCCGTGAGCTCCCAGTACATATCTCCACATCACACACTAGGCGAGTTGTCCGTGAGCTTCCAGTGCATATCTCCACATCACACACTAGGTGAGTTGTCCGTGAGCTCCCAGTACATATGTCCCATCACACACTAGGCGAGTTGCCCGTGAGCTCCCAGTAAATATCTCCACATCAAACACTAGGCGAGTTGCCCGTGAGCTCCCAGTACAAACCTCCCCGTGAAAAACTATGCGATTTGCCCGTGAGTTCCCAGTACATATTGCCCATCACATATTAGGTGAATTGCCCGTGAGCTCCCAGCACATATCTCCCATCATACACTAGGTAAGTTTCCCGGGAGCTTCCTGTACATATCTCCCATCACACACTAGGCGAGTTTCCCGGGAGCTTCCTGTACATATTTCCATCACACACTAGGCGAGTTAACCGTGAGCTTCCTGTACATATCTCCACATCAAACACTAGGCCAGTTGTCCGTGAGCTCCCAGTACAAATCTCCCCATCACATATTAGAAGAGTTGCCCGTGAGCTCCCAGAATATATCTCCCCATCACACACTAGACGAGTCGCCCGTGAGCTCCCAGTACATAACTCCCCATCACACATTAGACGAGTTGCCCGTGAGCTCCCAGTACATATTCCCCATCACACACTAGACGATTTGCCCGTGAGCTCCCAGGACATATATCCCCATCACACACTAGGCGAGTTGCCCGTGTGCTCCCATTACATATCTCCCCATCCCACTCTAGACGAGTTATCCGTGAGCTTTCAGTACAAATCTTCCCCTTCACACACTAGGCGAGTTGCCCGTGAGCTCCCAGTACTTATCTCCCCATCTCACACTAGGCGAATTGCCCGTGATCTCCCATTACATATATCCCATCACATACTAGGCGAGTTGTCCGTGATCTCCCAGTACATATATCCCATCACATACTAGACAAGTTTCCCGGGAGCTTCCTGTACATATCCCCCAACACACACTAGTCGAGTTTCCCGGGAGCTCACAGTACATATCTCCCTATCACATACTAGGCGAGTTCCCCGGGAGCTTCCAGTACATATCTCCCATAACACACTAGGCGAGTTTCCCGGGATCTTCCTGTACATATCCCTCATCACACACTAGGCGAGTTGTCCGTTAGCTCCCAGTACATATCTCCCATCACACACTAGGCGAATTGCCCGTGAGCTCCCAGTACATATCTCCCATCACACACTAGGCAAGTTGTCCGTGATCTCCCAGTACATATATCCCATCACATACTAGGCGAGTTGTCCGTGATCTCCCAGTACATATATCCCATCACATACTAGACGAGTTTTCCGGGAGCTCACATTACATATCTCCCATCACACACTAGGCGAGTTTTCCGTGAGCTCCCAGTACATATCTCCCCATCACACACTAGACGAGTTTTCCGTGAGCTCCCAGTACATATCTCCCATCACACACTAGGCGAGTTGCCCGTGAGCTCCCAGTACATATCTCCCCATCACACACTAGGCGAGTTGCCCGTGAGCTCCCAGTACATATCTCCCCATCACAACTAGCGAGTTCCGTGAGCAGTACAATCCCTCACACACTAGGCGAGTTGCCCGTGAGCTCCCAGTACATATCTCCCCATCACACACTAGGCGAGTTGTCCGTGAGCTCCCAGTACATATCTCCCATCACACACTAGGCGAGTTGCCCGTGAGCTCCCAGTACATATCTCCCCATCACACACTAGGCGAGTTGCCCGTGAGCTCCCAGTACATATCTCCCATCACACACTAGGCGAGTTGCCCGTGAGCTCCCAGTACATATCTCCCCATCACACACTAGGCGAGTTGCCCGTGAGCTCCCAGTACATATCTCCCCATCACACACTAGGCGAGTTGTCCCGTGAGCTCCCAGTACATATCTCCCATCACACACTAGGCGAGTTGCCCGTGAGCTCCCAGTACATATCTCCCATCACACACTAGGCGAGTTGCCCGTGAGCTCCCAGTACATATCTCCCCATCACACACTAGGCGAGTTGCCCGTGAGCTCCCAGTACATATCTCCCATCACACACTAGGCGAGTTGTCCGTGAGCTCCCAGTACATATCTCCCATCACACACTAGGCGAATTGTCCGTGAGCTCCCAGTACATATCTCCCATCACACACTAGGCGAGTTTCCCGTGAGCTTCCAGTACATATCTCCCCATCACACACTAGGCGAGTTTCCCGTGAGTTTCCAGTACATATCTTCCCCATCACACACTAGGCGAGTTGTCCGTGAGCTCCCAGTACATATCTCCCCATCACACACTAGGCGAGTTGCCCGTGAGCTCCCAGTACATATCTCCCATCACACACTAGGCGAGTTGTCCGTGAGCTCCCAGTACATATCTCCCATCACACACTAGGCGAGTTTCCCGAGAGCTTCCAGTACATATCTCCCCGTCACACACTAGGCGAGTTTCCCGGGAGCTTCCAGTACATATCTTCCCCGTCACACACTAGACGAGTTGTCCGTGAGCTCCCAGTACATATCTCCCATCACACACTAGGCGAGTTGTCCGTGAGCTCCCAGTACATATCTCCCATCACACACTAGGCGAATTGCCCGTGAGCTCCCAGTACATATCTCCCATCGCACACTAGGCGAGTTGTCCGTGATCTCCCAGTTCATATTTCCCATCACACACTAGGCGAGTTGTCCTTGAGCTCCCAGTACATATTTCCCATCACATACTAGACGAGTTTTCCGGGAGCTTCCAGTACATATCTCCCATCACACACTAGACTAGTTGCCCGTGAGCTTCCAGTACATATCTTCCCCGTCACACACTAGACGAGTTGTCCGTGAGCTCCCAGTACATATCTCCCATCACACACTAGGCGAGTTGTCCGTGAGTTCCCAGTACATATCTCCCCATCACACACTAGGAGAGATGCCCGTGAGCTCCCAGTACATATCTCCCCATCACACTAGGCGAGTTGCCCGTGAGCTCCCAGTACATATCTTCCCATCACACACTAGGCGAGTTGCCCGTGAGCTCCCAGTACATATCTCCCCATCACACACTAGGCGAGTTGCCCGTGAGCTCCCAGTACATATCTCCCCATCACACACTAGGCGAGTTGCCCGTGAGCTCCCAGTACATATTCCCCATCACACACTAGGCGAGTTGCCCGTGAGCTCCCAGTACATATCTCCCCATCACACACTAGGCGAGTTGCCCGTGAGCTCCCAGTACATATCTCCCCATCACACACTAGGCGAGTTGTCCGTGAGCTCCCAGTACATATCTCCCATCACACACTAGGCGAGTTGCCCGGGAGCTTCCAGTACATATCTCCCATCACACACTAGGCGAGTTGTCCGTGAGCTCCCAGTACATATCTCCCCATCACACACTAGGCGAGTTGCCCGTGAGCTCCCAGTACATATCTCCCATCACACACTAGGCGAGTTGTCCGTGAGCCTCCAGTACATATCTCCCATCACACACTAGGCGAATTGCCCGTGAGCTCCCAGTACATATCTCCCATCACACACTAGGCGAGTTGTCCGTGATCTCCCAGTACATATATCCCATCACATACTAGGCGAGTTTTCCGTGATCTCCCAGTACATATATCCCATCACATACTAGGCGAGTTTTCCGGGAGCTCCCAGTACATATCTCCCATCACACACTAGGCGAGTTTTCCGTGAGCTCCCAGTACATATCTCCCCATCACACACTAGGCGAGTTGCCCGTGAGCTCCCAGTACATATCTCCCATCACACACTAGGTGAGTTGCCCGTGAGCTCCCAGTACATATTCCCATTCACACACTAGACGAGTTGCCCGTGAGCTCCCAGTACATATCTCCCCATCACACACTAGGCGAGTTGCCCGGTAGCTCCCAGTACATATCTCCCCATCACACATTAGGTGAATTACCCCTGAGCTCCCAGTACATATCTCCCCATCCCACTCTAGACGAGTTATCCGTGAGCTTTCAGTACAAATTTTCCCCTTCACACACTAGGCGAGTTGCCCGTGAGCTCCCAGTACATATCTCCACATCACACACTAGGCGAGTTGTCCGTGAGCTTCCAGTGCATATCTCCACATCACACACTAGGTGAGTTGTCCGTGAGCTCCCAGTACATATGTCCCATCACACACTAGGCGAGTTGCCCGTGAGCTCCCAGTAAATATCTCCACATCAAACACTAGGCGAGTTGCCCGTGAGCTCCCAGTACAAACCTCCCCGTGAAAAACTATGCGATTTGCCCGTGAGTTCCCAGTACATATTGCCCATCACATATTAGGTGAATTGCCCGTGAGCTCCCAGCACATATCTCCCATCATACACTAGGTAAGTTTCCCGGGAGCTTCCTGTACATATCTCCCATCACACACTAGGCGAGTTTCCCGGGAGCTTCCTGTACATATTTCCATCACACACTAGGCGAGTTAACCGTGAGCTTCCTGTACATATCTCCACATCAAACACTAGGCCAGTTGTCCGTGAGCTCCCAGTACAAATCTCCCCATCACATATTAGAAGAGTTGCCCGTGAGCTCCCAGAATATATCTCCCCATCACACACTAGACGAGTCGCCCGTGAGCTCCCAGTACATAACTCCCCATCACACATTAGACGAGTTGCCCGTGAGCTCCCAGTACATATTCCCCATCACACACTAGACGATTTGCCCGTGAGCTCCCAGGACATATATCCCCATCACACACTAGGCGAGTTGCCCGTGTGCTCCCATTACATATCTCCCCATCCCACTCTAGACGAGTTATCCGTGAGCTTTCAGTACAAATCTTCCCCTTCACACACTAGGCGAGTTGCCCGTGAGCTCCCAGTACTTATCTCCCCATCTCACACTAGGCGAATTGCCCGTGATCTCCCATTACATATATCCCATCACATACTAGGCGAGTTGTCCGTGATCTCCCAGTACATATATCCCATCACATACTAGACAAGTTTCCCGGGAGCTTCCTGTACATATCCCCCAACACACACTAGTCGAGTTTCCCGGGAGCTCACAGTACATATCTCCCTATCACATACTAGGCGAGTTCCCCGGGAGCTTCCAGTACATATCTCCCATAACACACTAGGCGAGTTTCCCGGGATCTTCCTGTACATATCCCTCATCACACACTAGGCGAGTTGTCCGTTAGCTCCCAGTACATATCTCCCATCACACACTAGGCGAATTGCCCGTGAGCTCCCAGTACATATCTCCCATCACACACTAGGCAAGTTGTCCGTGATCTCCCAGTACATATATCCCATCACATACTAGGCGAGTTGTCCGTGATCTCCCAGTACATATATCCCATCACATACTAGACGAGTTTTCCGGGAGCTCACATTACATATCTCCCATCACACACTAGGCGAGTTTTCCGTGAGCTCCCAGTACATATCTCCCCATCACACACTGGACGCGTTTTCCGTGAGCTCCCAGTACATATCTCCCATCACACACTAGGCGAGTTGCCCGTGAGCTCCCAGTACATATCTCCCCATCACACACTAGGCGAGTTGCCCGGTAGCGCCCAGTATATATCTCCCCATCACATATTAGGTGAATTACCCCTGAGCTCCCAGTACATATCTCCCCATCCCATTCTAGACGAGTTATCCGTGAGCTTTCAGTACAAATTTTCCCCTTCACACACTAGGAGAGTTGCCCGTGAGCTCCCAGTACATATCTCCACATCACACACTAGGCGAGTTGTCCGTGAGCTCCCAGTACATATCTCCCATCACACACTAGGCGAGTTGCCCGTGAGCTTCCAGTACATATCTCCACATCACACACTAGGCGAGTTGTCCGTGAGCTCCCAGTACATATCTCCCATCACACACTAGGCGAGTTGCCCGTGAGCTCCCAGTAAATATCTCCACATCAAACACTAGGCGAGTTGCCCGTGAGCTCCCAGTACATATCTCCCCGTCACACACTATGCGATTTGCCCGTGAGTTCCCAGTACATATTGCCCATCACATATTAGGTGAATTGCCCGTGAGCTCCCAGAACATATCTCCCATCACACACTAGGTAAGTTTCCCGGGAGCTTCCTGTACATATCTCCCATCACACACTAGGCGAGTTTCCCGGGAGCTTCCTGTACATATCTCCCATCACACACTAGGCGAGTTACCCGTGAGCTTCCTGTACATATTTCCCATCACACACTAGGCGAGTTGCCCGTGAGCTCCCAGTACATATCTCCCCATCACACACTACGAGTTGCCCGTGAGCTCCCAGTACATATCTCCCCATCACACACTACGAGTTGCCCGTGAGCTTCCTGTACATATCCCCCATCACACACTAGGCGAGTTGCCCGTGAGCTTCCAGTACATATCTCCCCATCACACACTAGACGAGTTGTCCGTGAGCTCCCAGTACATATCTCCCATCACACACTAGGCGAGTTGTCCGTGAGCTCCCAGTACATATCTCCCCATCACACACTAGGCGAGTTGCCCGTGAGCTCCCAGTACATATCTCCCCATCACACACTAGACGAGTTGCCCGTGAGCTCCCAGTACATATCTCCCCATCACACACTAGACGAGTTGCCCGTGAGCTCCCAGTACATATCTCCCCATCACACACTAGACGAGTTGCCCGTGAGCTCCCAGTACATATCTCCCCATCACACACTAGACGAGTTGCCCGTGAGCTCCCAGTACATATCTCCCCATCACACACTAGGCGAGTTGCCCGTGAGCTCCCAGTACATATCTCCCCATCACACACTAGGCGAGTTGCCCGTGAGCTCCCAGTACATATCTCCCCATCACACACTAGGCGAGTTGCCGTGAGCTCCCAGTACATATCCCCCATCACACACTAGGCGAGTTGCCCGTGAGCTTCCAGTACATATCTCCCATCACACACTAGGCGAGTTGTCCGTGAGCTCCCAGTACATATCTCCCATCACACACTAGGCGAGTTGCCCGTGAGCTCCCAGTACATATCTCCCATCACACACTAGGCGAGTTGCCCGTGAGCTCCCAGTACATATCTCCCATCACACACTAGGCGAGTTGTCCGTGATCTCCCAGTACATATATCCCATCACATACTAGACGAGTTTTCCGGGAGCTCCCAGTACATATCTCCCATCACACACTAGGCGAATTTCCCGTGAGCTCCCAGTACATATCTCCCATCACACACTAGGCGAGTTGTCCGTGAGCTCCAGTACATATATCCCATCACACACTAGACGAGTTTCCCGGGAGCTCCCAGTACATATCTCCCATCACACACTAGGCGAGTTGCCCGTGAGCTTCCAGTACATATTCCCCATCACACACTAGACGAGTTGCCCGTGAGCTCCCAGTACATATCTCCCATCACACACTAGGCGAGTTGCCCGTGAGCTCCCAGTACATATCTCCCATCACACACTAGACGAGTTGCCCGTGAGCTCCCAGTACATATCTCCCATCACACACTAGGCGAGTTGCCCGTGAGCTCCCAGTACATATCTCCCCATCACACACTAGGCGAGTTGTCCGTGATCTCCCAGTACATATCTCCCATCACACACTAGGCGAGTTGCCCGTGATCTCCAGTACATATCTCCCATCACACACTAGGCGAGTTTTCCGTGAGCTCCCAGTACATATCTCCCATCACACACTAGGCGAGTTGCCCGTGAGCTCCCAGTACATATCTCCCCATCACACACTAGACGAGTTTTCCGTGAGCTCCCAGTACATATCTCCCATCACACACTAGACTAGTTGCCCGTTAGCTCCCAGTACATATCTCCCATCACACACAAGACGAGTTTTCCGTGAGCTCCCAGTACATATCTCCCATCACACACTAGACGAGTTGCCCGTGAGCTTCCAGTACATATCTCCCCGTCACACACTAGGCGAGGTGCCCGTGAGCTCCCAGTACATATCTCCCATCACACACTAGACGAGTTGTCCGTGAGCTCCCAGTACATATCTCCCATCACACACTAGGCGAGTTTCCTGGGAGCTCCCAGTACATATCTCCCATCACACACTAGGCGAGTGTCCCGGGATCTTCCAGTGCATATCTGCCCATCACACACTAGAGTAATTGCTTTTGTCATGCATATATTCAACCTATTGATTGTGGTATGCAACATAGCAATCATAACTCTTCTAAAGTTATACGAATTGTGTTACAGAATACAGTTTCAAACATCCATAAGCAATTCTACGATCACTTGTTGAATTGTCTAACTGCCTATTCCAATCTTGTAAATAAGTATCATAATGTATAAGTTATTATAACCGTTGTCTAAAGGTTGCTAACATTATGTCTACATCTCCTACTCCTTGAACAATCCATATGTGATTAAAACCTAATGTCTGTAATAATTACAGTTCGTGCCCGAGAGTGCTTGCTTGGATACCAGTGGGGTTATATGGCATGTGCACATTCGGCATGTACATCTATCTACCTGCAGTTGTGTTGGTACATTTGTTATGAAGCGTGCTATCACACCTGCTACTGATGTTGATAGAATGTCAGGTACATGTATGCATAGCACTGATAGTAACTGAAGCAGTGATGAACTGACACATTCCTCAATGACATCCTATTGAGTATTGTATTAAGACTATATAACATAATTACACTATATTTAATGAACGTATTTAAAACATGACACCAAGAAATATTTTATTAAAATCTTAATAAATATAGATATAAAGATATAAAATACATATGTTTCGAGCACTGACATGAAAAAAGGGAACTACTGTGCAGATTAAGATTAATATTTTAAAAGATCAGATCGAGAGTGAAGTGAACTAATCAACAGCTATTTCATATTAATCCTAAACATACTAATACTCAACAAACATAAAATAAAACATACATTATTTACAATGGTACGAATAGCGTCGTTGACGTATATTAAAACAGGATTAGGCATCTTGCTCATTAGGGTAAGGATAAGCAGCACAATAAGTTGATCACTTAATTGTGTTAATATATTTAGACAGTTCTAATGTATAAATGGCACATTGTAACTAGGACGTTCATACCTTCCAGTTTCTATGCGAATTGGGGGCAATTCCACTCCTAAATATACTATATACAGATATATGTAAAATTAGTTTAAAATATTCGTCAGGTTGATACGTTTTACTGACTGTGTTGCAACCTATTCCATATGTACAAGTACAGTTAACATTAGAGGGCGATCACTCAGTCACATATATTATCATATTACCAGGTCTGATTTTTCTACACGATATACAAATGGGTATCTAGATAGAGATAGACATATTACAAAATTCAACAAAATTGTGATTAGGAAAATGAACCTTGACGAAATAAAGCAATATGTATAATCAGCAGATGTATTGTATTGCCAAGAGTGTAATGCGTTTATTCATTGTAGAATAGTATGGAATCCGATGTAAAATACACAATATTACATGTGACATACATACAATAAGTTTAAACATTAAGAAAACATTACAATATCGAGTAATGAAGTTTTCTCATTTGGTCCCGTTTTCACAGTGACGACCAGTGACGATCACACATGACATTATGCTGCAGATATATAACTATAGTATTGTTGATTGCTGCAGTTTTATACATTGGTATACGTATTTCTTCCCATTCAGTGAGGACTTAGGTAGACAACTGGTGAAGCTGCAGATTATTATAAGCCACAGTGTCGTCATGCCTTTCTGTTTGTAGAAAATAGAAAGACACAAAATAAGCCATGTTATTATTAAATACTATTGTTTTATCATTCACATAGTATACTTAGTCTAGTAGCGTGCGTTCAAACATAACGAAACATTACTGAACGTACATACAATATGTTCTAAATTAAGTCTTACCAATTGATTCCATTATGCAGTATGCATTACGACATGTACGAGCAGTTTGTATCGCCATATTTGTAAATGTGATGGTATTGCATGCATAGTTATGCATACATTGAACATATGCCTCATATCATATTTATGTTGTGCATATTTTGATGCTACGCCTCTCCTATAGCATGCGACCATCGATTGCTCTAAAGATAACATGCGACAGACATGTCATTATTACATTTAAATATGCTATTGCAACTATGTCAAATTGCTTGCGGTTTCAACACATACATAGGCTGTCCCATACAAGTGACACACTATTTTATGATACCGAGAGAACAACTTAATTTGACCTACTTACGAGAGTTAACTGTAATTTTATTTCATATGAATTTTGCAGCAAGAGCTATCGAATCGTATATGCTATAACCGGATGTATAATACACTACTGTACTGGACAGAACAGCACATGATGTGTGATCATGTATGAACTAATGAACATTAACTAACTTGACAATAGTGTGTATTTCTTTAATTTGATTTACTTAATAAATATAAAGTATTTAAAATGGTATCCCATTCAGTAGGAACAGCATTCAACAAACGTACATATGAACGAAATGGATCATAATAATATCTGAGTGAAGTTTCCCAAATAGAAATATATGATAATCTAATAATAACTTCCAAGGTGCCAGGGTCGGCAAATAATATACTATTATATTACACTGAAATGATAAAATAAAGTCCTATGTAGCAGTCACTATGCACGTACTATATATTCTATGATATATTTAAGTCATATTAGTTGCTGTGTCATACTTAGGTTTCATTAATTATTAAATACATGTAGCTAAGTCAAATGTAAAAGATACAAGGTCATAAGTAGGTCTCATGTGTTAATGCAAAATGATATACAACCAAACTTGCACTAGGCGGTTGGAAAACACTTCGACTCTCTGGTCGTCTAGATTAGTTGTAGACTTGATGTCGTGGTGATATAATCGTTTGAGAAATCGACCATGCCAAAGTGAGTGAGTGGTAAGAATTCGAAAAACCTTAAAAAAGATACGCACCTAATGCCGGTGTAAGGGATGTATATGTCGACACTGCTTCATTGTTTGCATCCAGAGCTTCATATGTCGCACTAAAACACATGTCAGTATGTATTATGTTACATGTATAGTCTTTACAAGTTTGCTATTATATGTATATAATTGGCAGTATGCATTATGCTACTTGTATAGTATTTACAAGTTTGCTATTATATGTATATAATTGGCAGTATGCATTATGCTACTTGTATAGTATTTACAAGTTTGCTATTATATGTATATAATTGGCAGTATGTATTATGCTACATGTATAGTATTTACAAGTTTGCTATTATATGTATATAATTGGCAGTATGTATTATGCTACATGTATAGACTTTACAAGTTTGCTATTATATGTATATATAGTTGGCAGTATGTATTATGCTACATGTATAGTATTTACAAGTTTGCTATTATATCACTGTATGGACTTGATGATAGTTATACATGTGTTTTCCTAGACGTACGCACTCATTGATAACGTATTGTTTCTTAGTGTCCGTTACCTCGGCTGAGGAATGTTTGTTGCGCAAATGGTTGTTGTGGTTTGACGTCGTTCCACCAGACGTGTACGCAATCTTGCCGTTCATAGTCGGCAGGTAGCGGCAGTATTGTCGGCAGTGAGCGTGAAGAATTGCCAGACAGCTGATGACTGACATGGAGGCATGATGAATTGTGAATAGTAGTTAATATACACAAAGAAAAAAGTTAAGCACCCCTGGATATTTTGGATGATTTTCCCCCTCTGATTATTCGAAATAGTTAAAGAAGGTACAATTATGGGAAGAGTAGGGTTTGCACGATACGTTGTAACCAGTGATGTGTGAAAGTTGTGAAACGGGCATTTCAGCATAATCATTGAACATGGCGCGGAGACGAGTGTCAATATTTTTACTGCACGTTACTGATGGACGTAGACGTGTTTGGAGACACAAGAACACAGATTATACCCCCAGGAACATTCATCCAACTGTTGCGTATGTAGCTGGCTCTGTTATGGTGTGGGGATGCCTATCCCATGATTGCAAGCTGGATTTGGTCACCATCAGGGGCAACTTAACCAGAGCAGAGTACATTCGTGACGTCCTACAGCCAGTCGTTGTCCCACAGTTCGACAACCACCCACTTGCTACACGACCTCAGTACATGGACGACAACGCCAGGCCTCACAGATCACGTGCCGTAGTGGATTTCATGAGGGTCAATGCAGTGACAACTCTACCCTGGCCAGCGGTAAGCCCATATCTGAACTCACTCGAGCATGTGTGGGACATTATAGGGCGGCGAATGCAGGCACGGAACCCCTCAGTACAGCTCTGCATGGTGAATGGATGTTATTGACCCGAGAACAGATCCGATGTTTGACTGGAAGCATGAGACCTAAGGTGGATAGTGTCATCCGGGTACGTGGCGGGCCCACCAGGTACTGATTATTCTTACTGAAGACGTACTCTAGTGTCTTCGAAGTACATTTGTATGTGACAATAGCAATGTTAACGCTCTTTCTGTGACTTGTCCATCCAAACTTTTGAGGGCTGTGTTTCATGGTAAAAACAGTACTTGTGATAACATGATGTAATCTCTATTAAATTACAATCACAGTTAGCCATTGTTGCGTTTTAGTCTTGCCAGATGATTGTTCTTTCAGATGACATTAGCTTTTTCGAGTATTTCAGAGCTATTGCGCATTATACATGCTTTTGCCATTCGACATTGTGAAAATATCCGGGGGTGCTTAACTTTTTTCTTTGTGTATATATTGATCAGACAGAATAACAATACATGAGAAAGTTGTGTGTGTATTCTACGTTTATTTATCGATGCCCATATGAGCGACGCCGCCTGAAGAGATTAGTCATTTTTTATTTTGGAGGATAGTGCATGATACAGACATATTCCAGAGTCTCCTCTGGTTCTTTTACGTACACGGTGTATTATTATTATTATATACCAGTAGGTTACAGTTGAACAGTTTGTACTTACACATCTTGAAGATCGTTTTCTGCAAAATACAAAGACATACATTCATTTTAAACTGTAATATTAGTCAGTTATTGTTGTGGATAGAAGATAATACGTATTCGTTCAATCAATGAATTATGCATATACTATATACGTGATATATTTGGATGCTGTCCTAAACTGTAGATGGGACTAGCATGCCAATATCGTTAGCACACCATTATACTGTAGCATTACCTCTATGTATATATACTGTTAGAAATTATAGAACATTACCTTGAACAGTTCCACTCTTGACTGACTGCTGTGCATTGGTGTCTCCTTGGCTGCAATTCGATAACAGTATTTATAACATAACAAAATAAACCAGATTGTAAAGTGTATATGAAACGTCCGACTCCTATAAGGAATTAATACATTCTACAAACATCAGAACATCTATTTAGATAACAACTAATACATTCGTCATTGGCCTTTGTTAATTGTATGTCGGCTTTATAATATGATTGTATATAAGGCAATTACACATGTTTAAGATAAAAGTTTAATCATGAAAACAACTTCATCACTGCAGTTTCAGTGTGTATGACATGTGTATGTCTATAAATAGTACCGTCTAGGGACGAAATCGACATAACGTGTGATGTTTAGGATTAGTAGTATTTCCAATGGATACGGCACTGCTCTGAGGTATGATATAAACAGTTGGCAACATGATGTGTACGGATACTTTCCTTTACTATGAAGCGTGTATATAATTATTGTTTTGTTGTTTGTTATTCAAATATTGGACATTTCTTTGTTTTAATGATTTAAGCTTGGTAATTTTTAATATTAGACATGTGTTATTCTTGAATCTATTATGTAGGTTATCACATGTTACTTGTGTCGGTATTTCGAAAATATACCTGGATAATTGTGATTATTATCCAAGATTTAAGTATTTCGTAGAACAATTTTGAATGATTCTGGTAAGCTATATATAAGTCTAATATCGTGTACATTTCGATATCATATAGCGCAATACATGCGAAACTGTTGCCATATACACAATGTATCACACCCTTCGAATACAATCCGCACGCGACCTCTCAAGACTATATATCAACAATTTATTACATAAATCCCTGTATGCAACTTGAGCAAGTGTCTGAACTAATATGTTCCAAGTCTGACAACTCTGAAAACACAATATTGTATCCTTTTTATACCCTGCATTCAACCACACCTATACTATTCTGTCAAATGTTCCAATGGATCTTAAGCCCGTCCAACCTAGAAATCATGCCCCGCAAACCGTCAACCTGGAAAACCAGCCATGACCGAATACTATATTTAGCTATGGCATACTACAGTCCCGCTTTACACAGCGCCTGCTGCATCATAGTATATCATAAATACAATATCTACGAATATATCTCTATAAACAAGAACCCTTTCATGCATAGCTCCGTATTTGTCAAAATATCGATATTTGGCTCTTAAAAATATTGCTAATATTCTGGGTGTTGGTGTGTGCAGTACAACTTGGGATGATGTTAATGGGGGAGTATATAATACTTTTTTCCATACTGTCCATACATTGAGTTCATTACCAATCACTATACAGAACGAATACTCACTTCGCAACATTATAATATGAAGTTTCTTCTACTGTTGTGTTGTGACTTTTCCTGGAAAGATACATTTAATAGTGTGTTATTAAACTGGAAGTTAAGTCAAATGTTTATATTTAGATCATTTAAAGTTGTCAGATATATGCCGAAAAATGAGAACTTCAAGTGTATGTTATTAGTATCCTAAGATCGCATAACCAGATTGGTTGTTATTGACGACATAGTTAGGTCGCGTCATCGTGCGAGAAGTGTTGAGTACAGGTAGAACATGTATGATAAAGTCAGGTTCGGTATTTATAATGTGTACTTATCACGGTTTAAGTGGGAAAACTACAATATTGTATATGAAAGATAAACTATTCCTATTAAAATGCGGATTAGAACTGCTCATTATATTAAATGAATAACATTGATTGAGTTGTGCGTATGCATAGAGCCTTAGAAAGGCGGCTTTGGTCTCGACATAATCAAACACACCCACTGTTAGCTATACCTCAGTGGACATTAGCGGCGTTTCAATCCGTATTAGGTTTGACATTATTATATACCAAACTTATATAGCGCTTTTTCATCTAAAAATAAAACGTTCAAAAGCGCATGATTAGTTTATGTTCTGAGATCAATGTCGAATACCTTTTTGTACTTTTCCGTTATGCCAATAGTACAGCACAACATACATAGAGTGGTACATACCTATTAGCTGATCTTGGAGAGTTTCGGTCTGAAAACAAAAGGCAATTAAATAATTATACTCAGGTGCTTAATGATTGGAACATTAAATAGTTGTTCCTGTCGTACATTAGTTGTTGTATAAAGAACATCGGTATTGTCTAATCCCCTCGGTGTCTGAATATGGCCATATGATAACCACAGGTTCTTATAATGCAATATTGCAAATACTATGCCTGGAATATCAGCAGGCCACGGGCCTACACATATCAACATAAGTGTTTCTATTAAATATTTCTTAGCATATGGCAATATTATATCTACTTATCAAAGGTAGACAAAGACTTGGTGCACATTCAAAGGTCCTTCGTACATATTAATTGCATACACGTGTCGAATATAGTGTATTGATTAACATGTGTATGTGTATGTTCTGAGAGGAGGACAAATACCGCTATTCAAGTAACCAGTAAGAAAGGAATACCACGCTGACAACGACGTATATATTTACGATGCCACCCTGTACTTGCACGACAAGTATGTGATTGGAAGCCTTGCTTTGCGGCGTATGCACGGTTGTACTATTAACTAACAACAAAAGTCCTCTTGAGAAACACAACCATCGCCATTACTAAACATTAATCCCAACCGCTCTTACCTTTCCTATGATAACAATTTGAAACCGACTTGTGAATCTAACTACACTTCTAACCACCACAAGCATATAAAATGAATACATGCATGGTTAAATTGTAATATGTGTCAATTCCCTCTATGTCCATGATATAGCACATTACACATAGCTGTGATCTATTTTCTTTCCTGGTAATTGATCGAACTACATGTCCAATAGCATCACTGGTTGATGGTAGATTCCACCTCCACAATGAGGGCGCATTTTACATTATATAAATAGTAGTGACAAGCCCGTAATTGATATAGCAACGACACAAACAATTCGGATAAATCTTATCCCTTCCAGCACGCAGATTTGCATAGCTCATGCACAGTTGTGTGTAGCTATATCTAACTATAGCATCGATAACTGAGAATATGCTAGCGATAATTGCCATACAATGGTATGTTTTCAACATAAGTATGTTCTTCAGAGCACGATGCGATGCAGTATAATCCAGATCGGAAGTTAGTACATGTACATGTAAGTGTACATGTTGACAAACTATTGTTGCGAACGCCTTCTAGCATATAACTACGATTCTCGACCGTCCACATTATAATCATTTCTTTGACGTGATTGTATGACTTTTACATTGCATGTACGGAGTTGGATTATGATGACTCAATATTGTAGCATGCCAACTCAATATGGGGAATGTCTGTGTAAGCATGTTGATCGGTTTCAAACAAGTTGAGTGGGCATACAATACCGCTACATTATTCTGAGATTGCATGGCTGAGAGTGACCTTGAATTTGCAGGTATGGATCTGGTCTTGCTAACAATACGTCGATTACATACATTAAACATGGATGTGAAGTTATTTTAAGAACGACGACGTTGTTTCAAAGATATGGATGGAGCACGAGAATGGAACGAACAAACCTCAAAGATATGGATGGAGCACGAGAATGGAACGAACAAACCTCAAAGATATGGATGGAACACGAGAATGGAACGAACAAACCTCAAAGATATGGATGGAACACGAGAATCGAACGAACTAACCTCAAAGATATGGATGGAGCACGAGAATGGAACGAACAAACCTCCCGATATCTGTAAAATGCACCATTTTCCAGAAAAGAGGAATAACACATAATTATTTGATTTCGTTAATGAACACAACACACACATATATATATATATACACATATACACACATATACACATATACATACACATATACACACATGCACACACACACTACTCGAACATAAACGTTTCTTGACATTTAACATATTGATATTGGAATCTTGGAATTCTGCTTACTAATTTAAGTATAAGCTGTTAATAAGTGAACAACAAATTGCACAATTATTGTAAGGTATACGTCACATTAAATATTTATTCTTCAGATTATTTACACAAGTATTACCTTTTTGGCCGTACCTCCACTTGTAAAATACAACTGATCCAGTAGCTATTATCAAAAAGACAATAACTGTTGAAAATCCACCTGCAACTACTACTGGGCATGTTGGTATTTCTGGATCTGAATTGACAAATACAATTAATAATACGTATACGGAAATCATCACATTTGCATGATGAAGGAAAGTATATATCACCTAATATAATAGAGAGAATATATTAGAAAGAAATGTGTATATAAAATATATATGATATAATATATCTTTATATCGTAATAAGTCATTTCTCGCCCATGAACAAAGCATCGATAGAAAACAAGTTTCTAAAAAGTGAAACAGGTATGAAGCATGTATGGAACATGTAATGATAGAAACATGTATGATAATGAACACTAATCAACAAACATTATTTGGGAGAGACATAAAATTATTAAAAATTAAAAAAATCAATAACTAAGTGTTTCTCATTGAAGCAGTTATGTAGATTTGGTAATATAACTAAATAATCTACGACGTTCAAATGCTTTAGAACCATATGAAGATAATTTTCAAACTGCAGGTTCATTAACTGAACAAATTTAACCATATAACATGTATCCCAATACTAGTTTTTGGTGTAACGTGTTCTTAGATCATTAAAATATCTGTTAACGTATTACACATATTGCATTTCCTTCATGCGTGCTTTGTTGCCTTTTCCATCTGCCTATTCAAGTTCTAATCTATACGACGGTATTCATAACTTAGACAATGACATTTGATTTCTACATTTTGTAACTCAAGATATGGACTACTATTAAAAGTATCACTCGATCTATATAATTATATATTTCGATGCAACGGATTTAGTACAACTGCAATACTCTTGGTTCGGTTCTCTATAATAAATATAAATAATCAACAATAGTATGTGGTGCTGTGTTAATGGTGGATTACCACTACATCATGACAGTTTACTTCACTGTGTGGTATGCTTAGGCAGGATACATACTAAGAAATTGTACGGATACATAATTTCGCAGAATCACGCCTGAAAAAATCAATTTGGCAATCCTGCATTAGGTATAATTTATTAGTCGTATGCTGCAGTAATTGATAACATGTCGACAGTTTTGTGAAGCAAAATAAAACCAAAACGTTTTACATGTAGGGGTTGTAAAGATTAAGGTCATAATCCTGTCAACAATAATTGGAATATGCTACTGTCCAGTTTTTAAGTCAGCAATTTTAAGACAACATAATAAAGGTGATATACACATATTTATTTATCTGTGACACCAACCTCTATATCATAAGCCAACTTATATGTAGTGTGTTTGGAATGGCTAAGTCATAACTATGCAGTTTGATGTGCAACACACGACTAACGGTGACTCCCTTTCTGCATGTTATATCCACTAGTCGACAATATGTGCAATTTTTGGATACATGCAAGCAATGCTAATCCATGATTGAAAACAAGTAGCAAACTATTCACTGCCATGCCAACTTTTCACAGCCATGCCAACTTATGCTAGACTTACCTGATTCTATGCTAACACTTGAGAATGTATAATTTAATCCTACATATACTGATGTGCCTTTAACAGTCCACGCACATATTCGAGCAACGTATGTCCCTGGTGGTAGAGCGTGTGTGCTCGCCTGGTAAGAAGTGACACCCGGCAATATCTCAGTAATTGTCGTTCTGTTAATCCAGTATTCTGTACCAACAATAGATGTCTGAATCACGAACGTCTGCGCATACCCTCCGTTAAATCCCCCAAGCCATGAAAACGTGTGGGTATTATCCTTGTACAGGTATGTGAAGTGTGTTGGTTCATCTGGCCCACCTGTTGTACGGAAATAATATAAATGAAAGTATTGAAAGGTCTGATTGACTAGTGTCTTTGATAACTGGTAGACATCTTGGTTTGTTTTAATATTTATATTAGTTTAATCTGGGTAGACTGTATCATATACAACACATATTAACATAGTAATGTCCACAGTAATTCATTATAAAGATTTAATAGAGAATAATATGACTACAGGTATCACAGTTAATCAACCTATCACATGTTACTGATGTGTTATTGTATTTACATAGTACAACCTATCACATGTTACTGATATGTTAATGTATTTACATAGTACAGCCTATCACATGTTACTGATATGTTAATGTATTTACATAGTACAACCTATCACATGTTACTGATATGTTAATGTATTTACATAGTACAACCTATCACATGTTACTGATATGCTAATGTATTTACATAGTACAACCTATCACATGTTACTGATATGTTAATGTATTTACATAGTACAACCTATCACATGTTACTGATATGTTAATGTATTTACACAGTACAACCGAGGAACAGCGGTTCATAGCAAATTAAATACTATTTAAAATCGAACGGTTTAAAATATTGAAATGGAATTACAGCAATAATGCCCACTATAGAAATGTTTTAATCATTAGATATCAAATTCGAACAGATCGAGGATGGTCTAATCTTGGAATGTATAAGAGTCACACAATTTATAAAATTAATGCATACATTATTGGCATAAATAAACCGAACGTCTTTGAAGTATATGAAAACAAGTGCTGGCAACCATGCCTGTCAGAGTTACAGTAGTGATACCAATTATAACCTTGTCCAATTCAGATTTGTCGGAAGTCATTCTCATATAATAAATCTTTCTCAAATGGAACAGCTCTCAAAATAATAATCATACAATGCACTAATAATACATGACTTTCTTCTTCTAATAAATGACAGAATGAGTTCTACTAGTGGTAAATTCTCAAATCGTCCGGTTTATATGCGTACTGGAGCACCGCCACATTTAAATTTACATAATTCTGTCCTGTGACGTATGGGTAATTTTACCATATGCTTCAGTTTGAAATTGATGCTTCAATGTTGTAAGTTCTAAGCTTAGTGCGCCCACACCCATACACATCTGTCATTAGATTAATAGAAGTGGGCAGTCAGTAACATAGTTCACCATTACAGACTTTTCTACAGAAATACTTTACTTACTTTCAGCAACTAGTATCACTTTTGTGACTGTTGTACTAAGTTGATTAGAAAGTGTCAGTGTGTACACTCCAAAATGCTCTGCCTTCACATCTGATATAATCAAGTTAGCTTGACTTCCATCCAAAGTGATATCTGTGCCGTGGAACTTATCTGTTTCTTCAGTTCCATGGTGGGATACATTGTACTTGCCGCCATTTGTTATAACCGACCCATCATATCCTTTAAATGTAACAGTCAGTATGTCCGGATAACTGTAGAATTCCACACGAATATTGGCTGTTCCACCAGTTACACCGGTAAATGTTAAACCATGTGTAATTATCTTTGGAGGCACTGTAATGTAAATATGAATAGATTTAAAAGCATTATGTTACAGCTTTTATTAGTATTACATGTTTCTGAGATGCAAACAGAGACATAGCAAGACCCGCGTTTATTGGACGCATATTCCGACACATGTTATTGCAATAATCAGTAACTTAGCAGCACATAATATCCTGAGGAATTGTATACAGCTAATTTGAAGCGGCTGATTACGCATGTGCAAACTAATAAATACATACTATTCATAATAGAAAGTTGGCTAATTTCCATAGTGCATCAAACAAAAACATATTGATTTAGCAGTAAACACTGTCAACTAAGGATATTTAAAGCAATAATTCGGACATGTTGTACCGTAACACTACATTCTGTATTGCAGTGCATTGTGACACAGCAACGTTTCATGATCACATGTATAAACATATTAGATGCAATATATCCACACACATAAACTGCTAAGAGCAATCTAATAACCACAAGTCCGGCCATTCTTAGCTCAAAGAAATTAAACTCCTGAAACACTTCGGCTTATCAATGATCACAGAATATATGTGACATACATGTGCACTCTATCTTATAGTTATCTTCCATAAGTAATATAGGTTTAACAGTTCACAAGTAGTATTAATTTGATGGGTATCGATATACATGTAAAATAATTTGTTGCAAGTAATTACCTTTAACTTTAATGAAGACTGAATTAACAGAGTCCTCCAAAACTCCTCGTGTATTTGTGATCCCATTGTTAACACGACATGTATATGTTCCCGAGTCCTGCAGCTGTAGAGATGGAATACGTAGGGAACTGTACATTGGAGTACCACTTACAGCAGAGTGTGTACTATGTATAACAGAACGATCCCACGTCTGGGATAAAGAGTTGTATTTGTACAAAGATGGAACGCCTTTTGCATCACATGTCAATCTAAGTTCCTTCAGATATATCAGTAGTTGAAAGTACCACGTTAACATCAGGTGGATCTGTTGGTAAGATAACTATCATTACAAACTGTAATCAAGAAGTTTGTTTGTGTGTTCGGGATGCACACCTTTTTGGACAGACTCCAGTGGTTAACCAGTACTTGGTTATCCAACCTTCGTAATGAACTGCCAACGTATTCCATCAAAGAGACACGGCCTGGTCGCAGCTTGAACCAGTGACCATCCGCGATGGCTATAATGTTTTACAAGTCAGCTACCGTAACCACTTGACAACGTAGACGGATCAGATCATTGTGTAAAACCAGAACACATTATACTGCTAATTGTGCATACATGATGATGCCATCATTGTCAGGGCTATATTCAGACTGTATGCGAAACATTAACCTAAAACAAACATTGATTGATGTTTTAAAACTTGGTTCAACGATATTCCGTGTCTTGTGTATTGTAAGTTGCGATGTTATACTGCTAATTGTGTATGCATGATGATGTCATCGTTGTCAGGGCTATATCTGAAGACGCAATTCAGTCTGTATGAGAAACATTAACCTAATACAAAAACAGATTTATGTTTGAAAACTTGGTTCAACGATATCTCGTGTCGTGTGTATTGTAACTTGCGATGTTATACTGCTAATTGTGTATACATGATGATGCCATCGTTGTCAGGGCTATATTCAGACTGTATGCGAAACATTAACCTAATACAAAAACAGATTTATGTTTTAAAACTTGGTTCAACGATATTTCGTGTCTAGCACATTCTTACTTGTGTTTGTTTTTAAATCTTTAAATTGGCTGTAAATTTCAGCTATATGGGAGATGTATGGCAGTATATATCATCTATATGGGAGATGTATGGCAGTATATATCATCTATGTGGTAGAGGAATGGCAGTATATATCATCTATGTGGTAGAGGAATGGCAGTATATATCATCTATGTGGTAGAGGAATGGCAGTATATATCATCTATGTGGTAGAGGAATGGCAGTATATATCATCTATGTGGTAGAGGAATGACAGTATATGTCATCTATGTGGTAGAGGAATGACAGTATATGTCATTTATATGGTAGAGGAATGGCAGTATATATCATATATGTGGTAGATATATGGCAGTATATATCATCTATGTGGTAGAGGAATGGCAGTATATGTCATCTATGTGGTAGAGGAATGACAGTATATGTCATCTATGTGGTAGAGGAATGGCAGTATATATCATCTATATGGTAGAGGAATGGCAGTATATGTCATCTATGTGGTAGAGGAATGGCAGTATATATATCATCTATATGGTAGAGGAATGGCAGTATATGTCATCTATGTGGTAGAGGAATGGCAGTATATGTCATCTATGTGGTTGAGGAATGGCAGTATATGTCATCTATGTGGTAGAGGAATGGCAGTATGTGTCAACTATATGGGAGATGTATGGCAGTATATATCATCTATGTGGTAGAGGAATGAAGTACGTGTCAACTATATGGGAGATGTATGGCAGTATATATCATCTATGTGGTAGAGGAATGGAAGTACGTGTCAACTATATGGTAGAGGAATGGCAGTATAATATCATCTATGTGGTAGAGGAATGGCAGTACGTGTCATCTATGTGGTAGAGGAATGACAGTCTATATCATCTATGTGGTAGAGGAATGGCAGTACGTGTCATATATGTGGTAGAGGAATGGCAGTACATGTCAACTATATGGTAGAGGAATGGCAGTACATTGAAACTATATGGTAGAGGAATGGCAGTACATTTCAACTATTTGGTAGAGGAATGGCAGTACATTGAAACTATATGGTAGAGGAATGGCAGTACATTGAAACTATATGGTAGAGGAATGGCAGTACATTTCAACTATATGGTCGATGAATGGCTGTACATTTCGTCTATATGGTAGTGGAATGGCAGTACAGTTGGCTCTTCTGGATATACGCAATTATACATGTGTAGAGGAATATTATTTTAATCATAAATAATATACAAATTTAATATGTGGCGACAGAAGGAGTTATACAATAATTAACATCAGTGGATCATACGAACATGCTGTGGTATTGTTTTCTTTATATAACTATACTTATATATTCTTCTATACGATGTTGAATATTTGTGGCTTGTGATCTACAAACTCTCAAGAGTGAAACTTTCCGAATATGGTCAGCTGCATGCATTTACTATTCAACTGTTCATTGGAGGATAACATGTGATACTGTCATTCAGGGCTAACATAATTATGTTATCATTGATCATAGAGTTAATCAGGATACATACATTGCATTAACTGTAGGCATATTGGTTCGAAAGCACGTTGGATGTACTAAACATTATAAACCTGGTTAATACGTATTACTGATAGTGCGTCCAATAATAACAATACAACTTACACTGAACAACTACGTGGACGATGTTGACGAGTGATATTTCATAATACCCTTGAACTATGTTTCTGCAAGTACACGAGTAATATCCGGCCTTTGATCTTGTCACCAGTTCAAGATAGAGATCACCACCAGAACCAACTGGAGTATTAATGCTGACATTGCTCCATCGTTGTGAACATGCAGGATAACAGACAGATTGACACGTGATTGTAGGAATGCTGTTTCCTTCTCTCACTGTATATGGAGATTCAAGACTGATGTCACATCCATCAGGTCCATCTGGTATTAGAAATTACAATATATCATTATAATTTGAGTTAATTACAAACACAAGGATCCATTCATAGCAGCCAGATAGACAAACGGACAATGTCAAAATATATCACTCTACATTCAATGTGAAATAACAATGGTTGGACCGAGGTAAACCCCTGGCAAAGGTGGGTAGTTATGTTAATGGAAGCATTGAGCAAACATCGAACGTGATCATATTTTCATCTACTAGTCATCCCAATGCCACAGTTAACAGTTTGAATCAAACCGCACAATGATTTTGCAAATAGATTTACAAGATGGCTACAATGATGGTCAGAATATGGCTGCAATGATGTCAATATTGGATTTCAGATCAGCACAACACCCATACATAAATCCTGAAATCTTACTATTTTTGACAAAATTTCAACTTCAATGCCATTGGTATGTAGGGTGGAGGCAACTGTGTTGTAGATAAGTAGTTCTCGGATATGTATGCAACGTTTCAAAGCAATCTTTGTGAAGTAATAATGTTTATTTACGCACAAATAAATCATGAAATCCGACTATAGTTTACAATTATATTGTGTTTGGGCATGTTGGTGTAGAGTGCTCGGATGAGTAGGCAACGTTTCCTAAAGAAGTAATTAGCCTAGCAATTCTCCAGACACGAATGGCATAGATAATTTGTGAGCTTGTTGGATATAGAGGTACATAAAGACATATCCTCCTCTTCGATGTCATAGTTGCGACATCGCCTAGGCTGTTCTGGAGTAAGATCTCTCCAACTCACACTAGGATACCTATTCATTACGTTAGATAATAACACGTTATATACTAAATATTGCGTATGAAAAACGGTATGTGTCCCAACTCACTGTGGAAGTCGTGATGGTGCAGTGGATGCGCGTTCGCTTCAGGTGCGAAAGGTCTGGAGTTCGAGCCCCGCTGGAGCCGTTACGATTGTGTCCTTAGGCAAGGCATTTAAATTCCACGTTGCCTCTTCTCTCCCTCGTGGCGATGGATTCCATCAGGAATGAGGTCTCGAGAGTGATTTATATAAGTTGAAAGAACTTGTTTCGCAATCGAGCTAAAATAAATTTGTATAAAATAACTCACTGTTGCTTCAGTAGAGTAATAAAAATATGAAGTCATTATGTTCGATTCACCACATTGGTACATAGGTCATAAATTATTTTTAAATTTATAAAGCAGCCTACCTGTATTACGCAGTCAGTTTCAAGATTACCAATGCACAACTTGGACACAATGTAATTAAGGAAACAATAAATATATGGTGTACATATATGGTTTCGCAGTTCAACTTTATAATACAGCTGCGCTATTGTGTAATATAACATTAAATAATGTGGTTCCCCCGTGGGATATATCGCATACTATTTCATTCGAAGGTTCAATAAGGTGACGAAAGGACATACATGTTCCTAGCAACCAATCTCTTTTGTATGTATTGAAGCATGGTGAAAATCCAACACTGTATTGGAGATGAAGCACAGACACGCGTTGTGCTATAATAATGTTCAAATGTCCGTAAATCCGCAAAATATCATCCAACTGGAACGGGGTCACAATATGCACAACTAGACATGCATCAAGTTAGGCAAACATCCAACACGGGGTTATTAAGTGCGGAAGGACGGACAGAGAGACATACAGCAAAGGCAAACACATTCGAAGGCGACGAAATTACATACATTTTAACAAAACCTCTTTTGTATTGATTGATGTTTGGCGAAAATCCAACAAGGGGAGGTGAAGTGCAGACAATCTGTGCTTTATTAAAAATGTCCAAATGGCTGTAAATCCGCAACGTAAATTCCTCCAACCGCAACGGGTTTACAATATGTACAACTAGACACCATACCAATGCCAAGTTTGGCAAACATCCAACACGGGTTTAATAAGTGCAGACAAGCTAAAGCAAACAGACGGACGGACGGACAGACAGACGGCAACACAGTAATGGGAGGAGACATACTAATAAGGGTGGACTTTCTTCGGGATGTTAAATGTGAAATTTGAGAGAAATATGTTGTTTGTTTATTTAATTAATTCAACCCATCTTACATGCATGTATACTTATAATTATTCAACTCAGAACAATCGTCATTAATCATTGTAAATCTATACTATGCATGTCAGCTGTTGTAGAAGCATATCATTATGTCTAGTATTGTATGAATACATGTAGCTACAGTATATTATATATTATATATATAACAGTAATTATATACACTTACATCTCACAAAAATCTCTACATGCTTTGTAACAGTTGCGCTCGTCCCCGGATTAGAAACTGTACATGTGTAAGTTGCTGCATCATTCTTGTCCAATGTTCCCAGCGATAGTACTCCAGTATTGCTAATAACTGATCCAGACTTTGTCCATTTAATATTACAGGTCGGATAGCAATCAGAAGCGCACGTAATGCCAGGTAGTACGGTGTTTGCATTACGTGTATATGATGATGTTGCGGGAATCAATATTTCTGTATCTGGGCCATCTATGAAATATAATTAAACATACATTTAATACACATTACAGCGAACATGTGCAATTTCTTAGGAATGTCCTATTACAGTGTATACACAAACGTTGCATACGATATTTGTTGACATAAATAATTCACGCAAGCAAGACCAAATACCATGCTTGGAACAAAACATACGTATCTACTTAATAACGCTATGTGATCACAATGAGTGTTCACACATATTTGACGATATATCTCACACCTTAAACTTCAGTATAATGAAATGTAGCTAATCTGAATTTAATTACCTCTACCAGACAATAATTTATCACATGATTGTCTCCACTGTAGAGCGCTGGCACAAGACAAACATTTGTTTACCCTATGGTCATAGTGTAAGTAATGATTACTGTTAATATTATGCAATTTGGAAACGTCTATGAATAGCCTCTAAGAAAACATTATGCAAATTGGAAGCGTCTATGATTAGCTTCTACGAAAACATTATGCAAATTGCAAGCGTCTATGATTAGCCTCTAAGAAAACATTATGCAAATTGGAAGCGTCTATGATTAGTCTCTAAGAAAACATTATCCAAATTGGAAGCGTCTATGAATAGCCTATAAGTAAACATTATGCAAATTGCAGCGTCTATGATTAGCCTCTAAGTAAACATTATGCAAATTGGAAGCGTCTATGATTAGCCTCTAAGTAAACATTATGCAAATTGACAGCGTCTATGATTAGCCTCTAAGTAAACATTATGCAAATTGAAAGCGTCAATGATTAGCCTAGCCTCTAAGTAAACATTATGCAAATTGACAGCGTCTATGATTAGCCTCTAAGTAAACATTATGCAACTTGAAAGCGTCAATGATTAGCCTCTAAGTAAACATTATGCAAATTGAAAGCGTCTATGATTAGCCTCTAAGTACACATTATGCAAATTGAAAGCGTCTATGAATAGCCTCAAAGTAAACATTATGCAAATTGGAAGCGTCTATGAACAGCCTCTATGAACACATTATACAAATTGGAAGCGTCTATGATTATCCTATAAGAAAACATTATTCAAATTAGAAGCGACTATGCGTAACCTCTAAGTAAACATTATGCAAATTCGAAGCGTCAATAATTAGCCTCTAAGAAAACATTATGCAAATAGGAAGCGTATATGATTAGCCTCAAAGTAATCATTATGCAAATTGGAAGCGTCTATGATTAGCCTCTAAGTAAACATTATGCAAATTGACAGCGTCTATGATTAGCCTCTAAGTAAACATTATGCAAATTGAAAGCGTCAATGATTAGCCTCTAAGTAAACATTATGCAAATTGAAAGCGTCTATGATTAGCCTCTAAGTACACATTATGCAAATTGAAAGCGTCTATGAATAGCCTCAAAGTAAACATTATGCAAATTGGAAGCGTCTATGAACAGCCTCTATGAACACATTATACAAATTGGAAGCGTCTATGATTATCCTATAAGAAAACATTATTCAAATTAGAAGCGACTATGCGTAACCTCTAAGTAAACATTATGCAAATTCGAAGCGTCAATAATTAGCCTCTAAGAAAACATTATGCAAATAGGAAGCGTATATGATTAGCCTCAAAGTAATCATTATGCAAATTGGAAGCGTCTATGATTAGCCTCTAAGTAAATATTATGCAAATTGGAAGAGTCTGCGAATAGCCTCAAGTAAATATTATGCACATTGGAAGCGTCTATGAATAGCCTATAAGTTAACATTATGCAAATTGGAAGCGTCTATGATTAGCCTCTAAGTACACATTATGCAAATTGGAAGCGTTTATGATTAGCCTCAAAGTAAACATTATGCAAATTGGAAGCCTCTATGATTAGCCTCTAGGTAAACATTATGCAAATTGGGAGCGTATATGATTGGCCTCTAGGTAAACATTATGTAAATTAGAAGCGTCTAGTATTAGCCTCTAAGTAAACATTATGCAAATTGGGAGCGTATATGATTAGCCTCTAAATACAAATTATACAAATTGGAAGCGTCTATGAATAGCCGCAAAGTAAGCATTATGCAAATTGAAAAGGTCTATGATTATCCACAAAGTAAACATTATGCAAATTGGAATCGTCTATGATTAACCTGAAAGCAAACATCATGCACATTTGAAGCGTCTATGATTATCCTCTAAGTAAACAGTATGCACATTTGAAGCGTCTATGATTAACCTCTAAGTAAACAGTATGCACATTTGAAGCGTCTATGATTAAACTCTAAGTAAACATTATGCACATTTGAAGCGTCTATGATTAACCTCAAAGTAAACATTATGCAATCATGGGATCATTCTAACTTCCGGTAGAACAAAGATGGCTGAACATATTCGAGAGCAGCCAAAAATAATGTAAATCTTGTTTAAATCAATCGTGTCCTGGTGAAGTTATACATACATTTGACGTAGAACAGTAGAATATAATGTACTTCAGTGTGGTGTCAACAAATATACAGTAAATATACGGTAAATTATAATGAAATGATGAATTATTTGAACTGATACACAAAGCAATTGGCGCCAATAATCTAATGTCGACAAAAAAACGTGTAAAGAGAAAGAAGCGTCACACATCATCACCTGCAAACACTATTCAACTAAAAAAACATATACTATTCAGAGAAGTAGATTTAGATAGTGACGACAGCTTGTATTTCGATATAATTGACGATTCTGGTTCTGGTTCTGAGGTGACAACACAACCCCCATCAACCTTACACAAAATGGCTCACACCTTATCCAGTGATGATCTGAAGGTACTAGGTGATAGTTTAGTGAAACAAATAAAAAATGATCTAATCACGGAAATTAAAACGGAAATACAATCTTTGGTCAGGACTGAAACAAAACATTTGTCGGATGAAATGACTATTTTGAAACAGGAAAATGCAAAATTGAGAGAGGAAAATGTACACCTGAAAACTACACAAAGTTCAACTATGTTGGAGGTTGACGAGCTAGAACAGTATGGGAGGAGAATGTGTCTCAATATTTCAGAATCCCTGGTGATTCCGGGAACTATACAGAGGATATCGAGAGCAAGATAATAGACCACGCCTCAACACACGGGTTGCAACTAAGTAGTAGTGACATTGATATATGCCACCGGTTAGGCCGCCTCGATCACGAAAAAAACATCAGAAATCGAAATTTCATTGTGAAATTCATGAACACTAAAGCTCGACAAAGAGTATATGAGGCCAGGAAGTCGCTAGGTAATGGCATCTTCGTCCAGGAAAACTTGACAAGATTCAGGGAACGGCTGTCTTTCGAGGCAAGACAGTTGGTTCGAAGTAAAAAACTGAACAAAACATGGGTAGCTGGGTGTCGAATCTATGCAACCTTACCTGGTGAGGGGCGAAGCACTCCCGAGAGGAAGATACACATCAACAGCATGGACGTGATTGAATGCATAAAGGCAGGCAGACCTTTATCATAGAGTAGTACTAGTGACTGTCTTAGATATGTGAGTGTAACAGGGGCCCGAGTGTGGACGAACTACAATGTTTATGTTTTTGTGATATATGTAAATATTTACACCACGTGACCTGTATATATATATGTCGTTGATCTCTGCTATAAATACTAGTTGACCATATTTTCTTAATTCATATTACGCCTACAAACAGGTATAATTGTATATACACGTATATATGTAACATGTTATCGCCGGGGACATATGCGACAACCCATACCATGTTAAATCTGATATTGTCTATTGCTTTTGAATATAATATTTATCAAATTCACATATAGATCTACGATATTAAAAGACCATTTGACACACATTAAATTGTTTCTATAAAATACAATCGGTATAACACGTGACAATTATCTACACTATGCCAGTCTTGACACAGCTATACATTGTGCATAACGGACTGTGTGCTATCAATTGATGTCCTTTGAATAGTCAAATTCTGTGTGGTACATTGTTTGTAGTATTATACTACAGACGGTATACTAGACATAATCCTGTACTGTGTATATCGGAGTGACCCACATTCAACTATTAAGTAGATCTATGTAATAGTTACATGTGGCACATTCCACATAAAACTATTTAACACATGACAATAATATTGATCCTAGCGAAATTATGTAATATTATTTATATATGACCGGTCTGACAAGAATAGTGACCTTTCAACTTCAGTTTATATTATCGTTTATATTGTCGATAACGGTTACAGTATTAAGTAGCGACTGAGTTATCTAATGTCGTATACAAAACCGGATAATCCATTAATTCATATAGTGTCTGCTTACCGTTCCGTAGATGACCTGCTTGAATAACGAAATCATTCATAATATTTCACCAATTTGCTAAATTGTTAAGTCTATGACTACACGTAGACGAAATTCCAAAGTGTCTCTTAACTATAATATACATCCATAATTATCAGAATATCACACACTCACTTGGTGAAGATATTTATCAATATTATGCACGTGGAATATGAGCTCACGTGAATACTCTTCTCAGCTTTGCGTATTAAAATTATCAAATTAAGGGAGTTAATCAAAACCGGGCTAACTACCGAATTATCTCGCTTTATATGAATTACACACACATTAGTCTGAAGCATGCATGCATTGTGAGTATTAGTCCTTTATGATTTTGTAGACGGAGTGTTGGCTTCTTGAGTGTTGACGGTGGTTTGTGATGTAAGAGAGACAATAGTTGCAACTCCGTTATACCATAGAATTTAGAAAGGTCTATTATTGTTGTTAATATGTAAATATAATTGTATACATGAACTGTTTGTACTACTCGGGTGACCCTACCAATGTATACATATATATGTATATACATCCAACTTCTGCCAATATCTTTGTCATTGATTCTTGGAAATGTCCTACTGCTTACTAGTAGCCGAGATCCGAATAATCTTACATCTAAGCTATTTCATATATAATTGCTAATTGATAATGTCATATATTATACCGGAATTGGTATATTATCCTACTAGCTATGTAAAATGTCACAATATTTACCTCTCTCTTCTTATAAAGACCGCTCTATTAATACTTAAATAAAACGTTCACATTTTTCTCTATACAGTTGTAACGAAATCGTTATTACCATTTGCAGATTAATCATAAAGTGTTAGTGTTCACTATCGTTACAATTTGTGAACACCCTATGTCTCAGTTTCCAGCATGGTGAATTAATAACTTCATTATAGCGTATGTTTTCTTCACCATTTGCACCAAGTTGTATCTTTCTTTTTGTGCTTTCATTGGTATCATTGCTGAAAATTATATCATTTATCAGTCTTACGTAACCACATGTTACACATCCAGTAATACGTATAGCTTTTTACCAGGATAACGTACTTTAGTTAGTTCCTTTTAGTTCGATTCTTAGTATATTTAGAGAAATGTTGTTTGTGAATGGTATGTTATTGTCAGTGTCCCATGTGTGCCCATCCTACGCCAGTCTCCCTCGTCCCCCTTTCTCAAGTTACTGTGACCACAGTCCAATACACGGTCTCATTCTTTGAATCTGTTTTACTGTACCCAAATGGGTAATGATTTGAGCTCATGGAGATCGAGTATTGGACTGTATCATATTATTAGAGGACAGCCGATAGCTAAATTATGCACTTTCTATACATATCCTTTAACTTCAATACTACATTTACTTAAGCAAATTGTTAGCAGACTTTATAAACTGTTGCTCGCATTGAATACGTTATTGTATACAAGTACCAACAATTTGACTTTTGCTACTATTGTTTTACTTATTACGTGTGCTATACACGTGTCTACACCAACATACTGTCTTTTATCAATGTATATCTACGAAACATTCGTTGCAAACATTATTTGTACTTTATTAATTCTTTTGCTGTTAATACTGTCTGGTGATATAGAAAGAAATCCAGGGCCGGATATAAATCATAGTGACTGTTTTTCTATATTACATCAAAATATTAGAAGCATTAGACACAAGTTAAAATATATAGAGGACAATTTTCTTGATTTTGACGTTCTATGCTTTACCGAAACCCATCTCACGTTGGATCTTAATGACGTCGATATATATTTAGAAGGATTTGATAGAATGTTTAGAAAAGACAACACTGCCCATTCAGGGGGATTATTAATTTATACCTCGTCTCAATTAAGACCTAAACGAATTCTTGAACTAGAGAATATACTGGAAGAATCAATGTGGATTGAAATTAGAGACCGTTCTCAGACATACTTAATTTGTAATTTATATCGACCTCCAAATTCTACAGTTGATCTATGGGGTAAAATTAATGCTTGCCTAGAAAGAGCGTCCGAACTATCAAACAATATTGTTTTAGTCGGAGATATCAATGAGGATCAACTGAATTACAACAATAATAAACTAAAAGACATCCTACTACTAAACAACATGGTGAATATTATTAATGTACCTACGCGAGTAACAGAACATTCAAGAACTTTAATAGATCCAGTGGCAATTTCAAATAACATTACTTCATTACACTCCGGTACTTTTGAAACTCAAAATGCTATTAGTGATCATTTCGGTACATTTGCCTACATTAAAGTCGATTTTCAGTCGAAGGATCCTTATAAACGAAGGGTGTGGAATTATAAACGGGCTGATTTTGAGTCACTTAATAATATAATACGTGCAACTGATTGGTCGTTCATTTATTCCCATAATATAGATATTGCAACTTCACTATTTATTGATAAATTCTTAGACATAGTAAAGTCATGTATTCCAACCAGTTTAGTTACAGTTCGCCCAAACGACAAACCATGGTATAATTCAGAAATAAGGAAAACATCTAGACAACGCGACCGACATAAACTTACTGCAATACGAACCGGAAAATTGGGTGACTGGAATAGTTATAAAAAATTAAGAAATAAAGTAAATAATATGAAAAAGCACACTAAAGAATTATTTTTTAACAATATTGAATTTACACTATGTGATTTAAGCTCAACTAATCCTAGACAATATTGGAAAATAGTTAAAATGCTGGTAAAAGAAAACTCTGCAAATTATGAAATGATTCCTCCATTGTTAACAAGTGATAATTCGTATTCTCTTTCGGATTCAGATAAAGCCAATACTCTAAATGACTACTTTGCATCCATTTCAACAATAGACGATTCACAAATAGATCTGCCGATATTTACTAAAAAAACAGATGCAACATTTTATTAGAAATATAATAATTACTGAACAAGACATTACTGACGTTTTGTCAAATTTAATTGTAAATAAAGCCAGCGGGCCAGATGAAATTAGCCAGCGTATGCTTAAAGAAACTTCTCGTACTATATGTCACCCATTAAGTATACTGTTTAATAGATCGGTCCAGGAAGAGACTTATCCAGCTATTTGGAAGAGTGCAAATGTCATGCCACTTTTCAAAAAGGGTACACGCGATATTCCATCTAACTATCGACCTATTTCATTAATTAGTTGTGTAGGGAAAGTAATGGAACGAGTTATGTTTAAATATTTATATAACTATTTACACGAGAATGAATTAATATATAAGAATCAATCTGGATTTTTGCCAGGACATTCTACAGTGTTTCAATTGATCGACATATATAACCAAATTTGCAAAGCTTTTGATGAGCGTAAATCAACTTGTATTGTATTCTGTGACATTAGTAAGGCATTTGATCGAGTTTGGCACAGAGGTCTCCTTTTTAAACTTCGACAGTATGGCGTTTCTGGACACATAATCAACTGGTTATTTAGCTATCTAAACGAGCGGAAACAAAAGGTTTTTGTTGGATCAACTTTCTCAAACGAAAATTATCTTAATGCTGGAGTTCCACAAGGTTCGGTCTTGGGGCTCTTACTATTTTTAATATACGTCAATGACATTGCTGAATCTTTATTCAGTCTAACAAGATTATTTGCCGATGATAGTTCATTGGCGATGACTTCCAAAGATACAAATGTTATTGAGGCTACACTGAATCATGATCTAAACATATTATCAAAATGGTCTAAACAATGGCTAGTAAATTTTAATCCAACACAAACAGAAGTCATGTTTCTTTCACTATGCAATGTTAATCGTCCGGTTTTATTGTTTGAGAACACGCAATTAAGTTTCGTGAATCATCACAAACATCTCGGAGTTACTCTTAGTGAGGACGGTACGTGGCACAAACATATATCAAACATTACTAAGTCTGCTTCAAGAACATTAGGATCAATGAGAATGTTAAAATTTAAATTAAAACGCAATACCTTAAATCAGATATACATTTCCTATCTTCGACCCATTTTAGAATATGCCTCTATTGTTTGGGATAGCTGTACATCATATGAAAAGGAATCCTTAGAGAAAATTCAATACGAAGCTGCCAGAATTGTTACGGGGCTTACAAGATCTGTCTCTATCAACAGACTACTTAACGACATTGGCTGGGTTACATTTAATGACCGTAGAAAAATGCAAGATTACTATTCGTCTATAAGCAAAAACAGGAAAACTTACCAAGCTATTTAACCGACTTATTTCCAACATCCGTTGAGGAAACAAACCCATATAGTTTAAGAAACAGTGCAGATTTTATTACTTTAGCAAGGCGTACTGAAATTTATTCGAAATCTATTATACCTTCATCAATAAAATTATGAAATGAACTTGATTCTGATACTCGTAATATAAATAACCTGTCGGCATTCAAAGGAAAGCTGAAAGAAATCTTCAAGCCACCAATAGTACCATCATTTTTTAAATCCGGAGACCGCTGTCAACAGATATATCATGCTCGCATTAGAAATGCTTGTAGCAACCTGAATGCCGATTTGTTTAATAACCATTTACGCGATAACCCAAAATGCCCGTGTCAGCTCAATGGAAATGAGGATGCGGAACACTATATATTTCGTTGTCTATTTTATGTAAATCAAAGGCGCTTACTATTCATAAGCACACGTACACATCACCCTTTAAGCACAAGAAAACTACTGTTTGGTTTCGAAAGTTTAACGCAAGAAGAAAATGAGTACATTTTCAAACAAGTTCAAACTTATATTAAATCAACAAGGCGCTTTGAGCACAGACATACCTAACTATATTATAAAGTTATGCTGTTCTCTTGATACGATATTTGCCTGGGTGTGGTTGCGGGTTTGGCTGGCTGAGGGTATTGTTCGGTGTGGCACTGGGAATGTGTAGTAGTTGCGAATTGCATTTCTTAATGCTTTTCTTTCTTTTTTTGGTATTTTTTATCATATCCATTATTATCGCCTTAATTGTAATCTAAAATTTGTATCCTAATTGCAATGCTCTTATCCTATATTCAGTCTCTTTGTTAATTACAAACTAGTATGTTGGGGCGGGCCGAAACTAATGTTGTTAAAACTTGTGGCCCAACCCTTTTGCTTCTCCATATATAAACATACTGGTAATGATTGTACCATATATCTTATTTATTTCATCTGTAACATGTTTGTAAATTTGAGTTGTATTGTACATTGAATATAAAGAATGCAATAAAATATGATTAAACTAAAAACAAATGTACACACATATACACACTCTAACACGTCATGCTATACAAAGGTACACACATATACACACTCTAACAAAATATGTTATACAAATGTACACACATATACACACTCTAACACATTATGTTATACAAAGGTACACACATATACACACTCTAACACGTCATGTTATACAAAGGTACACACATATACACACTCTAACACATCATGTTATACAAAGGTACACACATATACACACTCTAACACAATATGTTATACAAAATGTACAAACATATACACACTCTAACACAATAATTATGTTATACAAATGTACAAACATATACACACTCTAACACAATATGTTATACAAATGTACAAACATATACACACTCTAACACGTCATGCTATACAAAGGTACACACATATACACACTCTAACACACTATGTTATACAAATGTACAAACATATACACACTCTAACACAATATGTTATACAAATGTACACACATATACACACTCTAACACGTCATGCTATACAAAGGTACACACTCTAACACAATATGTTATACAAATGTACA
>CM026386.1:90368467-90389348 GCA_014843695.1 Archivesica marissinica
ATCTGCAATAAGTGTTACGCTGCTTGATATAAATTTCTATCCGTACCGTTAGACTGGATATTAGACCAGTAATGGGTGTATGTCACACTTGGATTTCCATTATTACTATGGTTTGTTTAATTGGGTGCTATATTTACCATAGTCACTGAAAGATTGCTTTAGTTATAAGGATATATAATAATTCAAATGAACAGTGTACACATGTTTACCAGATTTATTATAATTGTTCGATCAGTTTGTTCCTATGCAATGCTGAATATGAGAATACAGTCCCACCTCCCCAAACGTCACCTCCCAAGAGCGACATCCTCTTTATAACGTCACTTTTATTCCCACCCATTGTATTTTCATGTAATTTCACCTCTCATGAACGACACCTCCCAATAACACACAACGACAATCAATTTCTCACCCAACGATGCAGAAAACCTCCCAAGAACAGACAAATATTTGCCTGAAAAAGAACGAACATATGTGTCATCAGACGCACATAATCGTCAATTGTTCCTTTCAATTTTCAATAAACAGTAACTATCTTAATCTGGGACCATATCCGGGGGCCAATAATTAACATGCTGTACCAAAAGTGTGAACATAATTATTGTTTACAGATATTCTAAAATAAACACATAATTAAAGACAATAATATAAACTATGATTGGCAGTTTATACCGCGTATAGCTTTTGATCGCTTAAGATGAAGAAAAAAGGAATTCTGCGCATTCCTTATACGGACATGCCTCGTCTGTCAACAGAGATGACTGTTTATAAACGTTATATGTTTCTTTAATAATTATCTAATTAAAAACATGAATAAAGTATTTGTCATTTACCCAGGTTTAGCTTTTGTTTTGCAATGTTTTTATCACATACCGTAATAAGATAATTTAGCATCAGTTTTCGGACACGCCTCATCCGAAATACTTATCAAATATCTGCAATTAAATCAAACATAAGATCCAAAAATCAACTGATCGTTTCCGAGCACTCTTGTACTTGATCGGAACTGTGTCTGAGTACTCGCGTAATTTATCAGACATTTTGGCTTTGATGTATTGCCAACATAGGTCATTAATGTACACAATTGTCATAAATTTACATAATCTGGCGATTTTGTTTGTTTTTGGGGATTAAAGTTGCACCAATAGCTTAGGTCATATGGCTGTTATTTGTGGAGGAAGACCCCAGAAGACCTTCCTAGACATATTTCAGACACGGACAGCATTTAAGTCAAGCCACTATGCAAAGATAAACTATAATGTTGTTTGTACGATATACTGTAAATCACTTTATATTCGCGTGAGCTTTATTTCGCGAATTCGACCACCAAACTTATTTCGCGGATTTATGAATTTGCGAACAACGCTGTAAATCATAAATTCGCGTAAGTCCGGGAAAAAAACGAGACGGCAAAAACCGGAAATACTGTTATGCAGTTTATTGTCCGGTAGCAGTGTCCCGTATGCGGTGCATATTCAGCTAAACGGTTCAATAACTCTTAGATGACGCTTTGATCAATTATTGCCTTTACGAGTGATATTTGATTGATATTGCAAGCTTGTTTAGATGCTGGTTTGTTATCCAAGAGTTGAAGAAAAACTGATATATTTAATTTAATGTGGATTGTAGTGTATTGAGGTGCATTGCAGTAATAGAATAGTGTGACTGACACGAGAACGCCACCATTGCCATTGGATAACTTATAATTTGTATGTAAATGTATAATTATGATATTGTAGTTCCGTTTTGTTTTTTCTTGGATTAAATACTTACTATTGTTATGTTAGGATTAACTTTAAGTAAGGTTTTATAACTTAAACTTTTGCATATTTTCGGACAACATTTTTATGATACGATGATACGATGTTTCGGACATACCCTATTCAAGACATACGGTGCTACTTAATCCATCGCTACCCAAAGTGTCCGTAACACTTAAGTTCAGTTTATAGTTTGTTTTATAAGTATATTAAATTAATATACAGAAGGCATCTCGCCTTTAGTGTCATAGAAACAGTAATTGTTTTCTATTTGAGATACACAATCAATCCTTGCATAAGGACAGCCTATTGTGCTCTAATTTCTCTGTGCATGTACTCGGAATTATATACCTTTAGTCAGACAGCGTGGCGCTGACCACCTGTTGCCTTACGCAATCAAAATCGTAACTTTAACGAAACAGCCAGACATATTGGCGCCTCATCAAAAGAAACCGACAACTATTACATAATCTCTCGCGGTAAGATAAATTAACGATACACAAATTAATGTCTCATGTAATCATCTTTTTGCGCGCCAAAATAGCTTGTTGATTTTTGGCGCGAATATTGCAGAACTATAGCACGGTCATTTCTATTTATAATATATACATTAGACAATCACAATACTTAGTATCGTGTGCAAAATAACTGTTTTTGCACAATCCTCCCTTCCTAGGGAGAAGTTTGAAATGTCCGATTTCGGCCAATTCCAAAACTTCACACTATCACATATAAAACATACATATATATATATACAATCAATATTTCAAATGTCACAAGGTAATGTTCCTTTCATGAGGTACCAACATTCTAATCATAGAGGCAATAATTACTTACTGAATTACCAACATAATATTACGTATCTTATAAATAATTCATAAGTCACAATTATTGAACTCGACTAAGAAAATCAGCAAAAACATGTTGTGTCCCTTTTATGTGTTTGATTGTCAGATCAAATTCCGTTATACACAGTGCCCATCGTAATAGACGTTGATTGGTTGTTCAGTGCCCATCGTAATAGACGTTGATTGGTTGTTCAGTGCCCATCGTAATAGACGTTGATTGGTTGTTCAGTGCCCATCGTAATAGACGTTGATTGGTTGTTCAGTGCCCATCGTAATAGACGTTGATTGGTTGTTCAGTGCCCATCGTAATAGACGTTGATTGTTGTTCAGTGCCCATCGTATAGACGTGTTGGTGTTCAGTGCCCATCGTAAGAGACACAGTGCCCATCGATAGACACAGGCCCATCGTAATAATACACGTGCCCATCGTATAGACACAGTCCCATCGTAATAGACACAGTGCCCATCGTAATAGACACAGTGCCCACGTATAGACAAGTGCCCACGTAATAGACCAAAAACACGTGCCCATCGTAATAGACACAGTGCCCATCATAATAGACCAGTGCCCATCGTAATAGACACAGTGCCCATCGTAATACACAGTGCCCATCGTATAGACACAGTGCCCATCGTAATAGACACAGTGCCCATCGTAATAGACACAGTGCCCATCGTAATAGACACAGTGCCATCGTAATAACACAGTCCCATCGTATAACCACAGTGCCCATCGTAATAGACACAGGCCCATCGAATAGACACAGTCCCATCGTATAGACACATGCCCATCGTAATAGACACAGTGCCCATCGTAATAGACACAGTGCCCATCGTAATAGACACAGTGCCCATCGTAATAGACACAGTGCCCATCGTAATAGACACAGTGCCCATCGTAATAGACACAGTGCCCATCGTAATAGACACAGTGCCCATCGTAATAGACGTTGATTGGTTGTTTTCGATTTACTTAACCATACTAGGGGATTATGGTCGGAATTGATTATCGTTTTGGACGTGCTAACATATATCCGAAACTGTTGAATACCCGCCACAATAGCTAATAATTCCTTTTCTATGGTGGAATAATTTCTTTCACGTGGGAGAAGTTTTATAGAATAAAATTGCACGGGGTGCGCTATCTGCTCAACGGTCTGGGTTAATACGGCCCAAATTCCTAAGTCTGAAGCATCGGTAAATAGTTCAAAATCTTGATCAAAATTCGGGGCTTTCAGTATGGGTTTGTTTGTTAAAGCCACTTTTAAGTATTCGAACGCACGCTGTTGCTTATCACTCCATTGAGTGGTAATATTCCCTGATCTCTTGCCTTTTAATAGGTCGGTCAAAGGAGCTGCTGTTTCAGCAAAATGGGGAATACATTTCCTATAGAATCCCACCGATCCCAAAAATCCTCGCAATTGTTTCTTTGTCTGAGGGGGGGGGGGGAGATTTTATTTATACATTCAACTTTTCTGGCATTGGGTTCTATTTTCCCCGACCCTAATTCGTGTCCCAAGTAACTCACGGTTCCCGACCCAATTCTACATTTCTTTGGGTTCAAAGTCACACCACTAGTCTCTAATCTATAGAATGTCCAATCCAAGTGATTAATGTGTTGTTGCCAACTATCGGATTTTACAGCGATATCGTCTAGATACGCATCGTTAAATCTGTCACGGATGGGTTCATCCGGGGACTGAGCGATAATCTCGTTTGTGGCTCTTTGGAAGGTAACTCCACCGTTTTTCAAACCAAACGGGAGGGTCAATGGTTCAAATAAACCCCAGGGTGTTATGAATGTCGCACTCTCAATGGCCTTAGGGGTTAGAGGGATCTGCCAGTATCCTTTATTGAGATCGAGAATCGATATAAGGTTCGAACCTGCGACCTGATCAATCAGATCATCTAATCTGGGTATGGGGAATGCTTCTCCTCGTGTTAAGTCATTTACCTTTCTATAATCAATACATGGTCGCCATTCCGAGTCTGATTTTCTTACTAATATAATGGGGGAGGCCCAATGACTTTTACTGTGACGTATAATTCCCAATTCCAACATTTTATCAAGCTCCGTTTTTAAAATTTGTTTTTTATCCGAGGACATGCGATAGTAAGGTTGGAGTACTGGGGTAGCACCTTGCACATCAATGTCGTGGGTAACACCTTGGAAACATCCTAGTTTACCAGAAAATAGACGGGGGTAATGGTTCAATAATTCATTAATATTATCCCTCTGGTCTGGGTCTAAGTGACTGATATCTGGCCATGATTTCTTAGGCACATATTCAATTGGACTGCAATGGTCAAACTCCTTCTCAGTATCAGTCGGGGCTTGCCCATCTAACATGGTATGGTCTAGAGCCTCATACATCGGACTACTTTCAGCAATAGCTGCCTCTTCCTCTCGACCAGTCCAGGGTTTCAACTGATTCACGTGCATAACACGGTACTTCACTCTCTTATCTGGCATGTTAATAATATAGGTGTGCGACGCCACCTTTTCATGAATCGGATACGGTCCCTGGAGGGCATTCCTCAGTGTATTACCTTTCATCGGTAAACGCACAAGGACTAATTCGCCTCGCTGAAATATATGCATTTTCGCTCTCTTACTTCGATCGTATTTTGATTTACGACTTTCGGCGGCCTGGGTGGCATTTTCACTAGCGTCCCGCAACGTTTCGGATAATCTCTGACATAACTCTCGTACATAGTTTTCTATGAGTATTTCTCCTTTTCTCTCGTTACCAGCCCATAGGTCATAAATGGAATCTAAATTATCCCTCGGTTCGCGCCCATAGAGAAGATAAAAGGGGGAGTATCCTGTACTAGAATGTTCAGCGCTTCTATACGCAAATAACAACCAGGGTAACATCTCATCCCAAGGCTCTATCGTAGTCTCTCCTAGGATTCTGAGCATATTCTTTAAGGTGCCATTATACCTTTCGATTGCTCCGTTAGTCTGAGGTCTGTACCTACTGCTGACTATATGTCTAATATCGTGCTCGACGAGGAATCGTGTGAATGTCTCTGCTATGAAAGCACTGCCTCGATCAGTTAGTAGAGTCTGCGGTTTCCCATGTCGAGATATTATCTCGATAACAGCCTTTTGTGCATTATCAGCAGTCGCTGCTGGGTATGGGAATGACTCAGTATATTTGGTTGCATGATTAATAAAGTTCAGTACATACTGGTTTCCATTAATAGTCTTTTTCATCTGCCCAATGAAATCGGCAGAAATAAAGCTGAATGGCTGTGAAATAATAGGCAGGGGTTTTAATGGCACTATCGTCGATTTCGGCCCCTTACGAGCCCTCTGGCAAGGTCCACAGCTATTACAGAATCGCTTAACATCGGCCCGCATTCCCGGCAAAAAGAAACGGCGTGTAATACGTGTCAATGTCTTTTTAGGTGCTAAATGTCCCATACTTACGTTGTCATGTGCAAGTCTCGTTATTTGCTCTCTAAATTCTCTCGGAACTATCACTTGATCGAATATTTTCCAGGATCGAACCTTGGACGATTCGCTGGGTTGCTCTCTTCTCATAAGTATATCGGTTTCGGGATGGATATAGTATCCGTGCCGGATGGGGTTTCCTTCTTGGGCGATTTCCCATATAGGTGCCAAAGTTGGATCCTTATGTTGTTCCTGTAATAATGTCTCAGGACTTAACTCATCCATCGAGGGGAGATCTCGTGGTTTCTCCGTATTCTCTTTCCCAGGGGGAGAATTGATCTCTACCGTATTCTCAAATGGCAATCTATCTTGCTCAGTGTCTGGCATATTTTCTGCGTCTGGCACAGAAATGACGGTGTCCTCGAACGGTATAAAGTTCTTTTTGGAGCGCGTCACGACCCCACAGGTAATAATATCAGTTTCTGGGGTAGTCTCACAATCATTCCCTATTACCAGATCCACCCCCGCAGTACATCGATGTTTCATTACTGTCACGTGTAATATTCCTGCATATATAGGACAATTTACCTGTATTCTCGCTACGGGATAATTACCAGGTATGTGATTAACACCTCTGATTGTCACTCGTTCGCCAGTATATTCTAACGGAAAACCATCGCTTTGATCAGTCACGGTCAATAAACTTATGGTCGCTCCGGTATCTCTCAAATAGGTTACTGGTCTGGGGATTTCATTTACGCTCGCTCGACCAGTGTATTTTGCCAGTAACGGAATTAGTATCTCGTTACGATCGAATGAGTTCATCGGCTCATTAATAATCAAGGCCAAACTATGGTTATTGTTCGCCATATGGTTTCCATTTGATCCGTTCCTGTTTCCTCTATACCTAGGTGAATTTGGGTCTGCCCAACATTCTAATCGTATATGACCATTTCGCCTACAATAAGTGCAATATATCGGTCCTAATATGAGATCGCTTTACAGGTGGAGGGTTGTACGGCCTTGTAGTAGGAACTCTGTGTTCGGCCTCTCTAGGTCTCATACTCGGATTGGCACTAATCCGTGTTCTAGGTATCAACTTACGATGTAGGTGATATTCATCAGCTAGGGAAATACATTTCTGGAGAGTGGATGCCTTCTTATCCAGAATGAACAAATTAAGCTCATCATTTAACTGGGAATCGAACCTGTATCGAAGGAGCAGGTCAATCCAGTTAATTTCGCTGGGATCAGAGTTATCTGTCCACAGGGCGATTTGTTCCCTTAATTCCGTTATGTACTCAGAATATGTCTGACCAGGTCTCTTTATCCAAGAAAAGAAATGTTTTCTATACACCGTGTGTGACAGTCTATACTCATCTAATATCGCCGCTTTAAGTGTGTCATAGTTATTGGCGTCCCGGCCAGGGAGAGTAGCATATATATTTCGGGCCTTATCCGACAATGTATCTATAATATAACCTACCCAAGCCTGTCTGGCAATCTGACTTGCTTCAAACAATCTCTCACATGTAGAGAAGAATGTATCGGGCCTCATATTTTGGGTCCACATAGGTACAGATACATTATTTGTATGAGGTCTCATCTCCGGAGGGGGAGTTACATTCCGTTGCGACTCCTGGTCTCTGAATCTCTCTCAGACAAATTTCCATCTGCATTCTCTCAATCTGTATTCTTTCATCCTTAGCGCTTTCTTCTCTTTGTTTTACTAATTCTCTCTCTTTCTCTCTATATTCTCTTTGTTTTACTAATTCTCTCTCTTTCTCCCTATCTTCTCTTTGTTTAACTAATTCTCTCTCTTTCTCATAAATCTCGCCCTGGCTCTCCAGGCTGGCCTGATTAAAGTAGGGGAGTCTCATTAATTTATCCCATATCTCATCACCTGTGGTCTGGAAGTCGGGGTTTGCCGGCCCATCATTGTCCTTAGCAGCGCTCCTAGTGGTAGTCATTTTATTATTTTAGTTCCTAAACTATTTTAATTTTATCCCAATAATATATATCCCAATGTACGCTAATCGTAAGCTAAATACATGTACGATAATATATATCCCAATGTACGCTAGTCGTGAGTTCAATACATGACGAGAATCAATACTACAATATGTATAACCATACAATAGAAAATGCCTCTATGACAAGAAATTGGTACTCACCGAAATCCGTATCTTCTGTTAATCCAATAATCCAATAATATATTTTATCACAATTTAAAATTTGTCACACAATACTTTCCGTTATATAATAATTCACTAGATTACACTTTAATAGTTCACAATTTAAATTTTCGTTGATGTATTCTCGTTATTTTAATAGTTCGTTGTATCTTCTTTTATTTAATGTAAGTGTCCTTCACAAGTTTTCTTCCTCTGTATTTCTGACGATCCCGGATGAGCGTCCCATTTGTGGCGTCCCCCCTCGTCGGCTCTTATCTACGTCTGGTCTATTTACGGCTCTTTCCAAGGTTTAAGCAATAATTATAAACCTCTGGTCGGTTATCTAGGGGTATATTTCATTTCTCTATCAATACAATAACAACGTAACACAATGTTCTTTTCTGTCTATTTTACTGGTCGTCTGGTATATTCTCCTATTTCGTATATTCACGTCTCATGAATCTCTGATCTATTATCTATATCATAATCACTTCAAGCCTCATTAATTTCTAGTGTCTTTATTAGATCACCGCCCTGTCGATAATTGGATTACATTTTTAATCTTCAATATACAATCAAGGATATCTCAATTAACTGTCTACGTTAAACAGCCGCTCGCGTCTCTCAATGACTCAATATCTCACCGTATTGTTCTGGTATAAATTTATTACCGCTATATATTAGAGATAATTTGTATCTCTTATCTCTATCATATTAGCTATCACGTATTATATTCAAGACATACGGTGCTATTTAATCCATCGCTATTCAATGTGTCCGTAACACTTAAGTTCAATTGATAGTTCGTTATATAAGTATATTAAATTAATATACAGATGACATCTCGCCTTTAGTCTTGGCTATCACGTATTCTATTCAAGACATACGGTGCTACTTAATCCATCGCTACCCAGCTATAGTTCGTTTTATAAGTATATTAAATAATATACAGACGGCATCTCGCCTTTAGTGTCATAGAAACAGTAATTGTTTTCTATTTGAGATACACAATCAATCCTTGTATAAGGACAGCCTATTGTGCTCTAATTTCTCTGTGCATGTACTCGGAATTATATACCTAAGTCAGACAGCGTGGCGCTGACCACCTGTTACCTTACACAATCAAAATAGTAACTTTAACGAAACAGCCAGACACATTGGCGCCTCATCAAAAGAAACCGACAACTATTACATAATCTCTCGCTGTAAGATAAATTAACGATACACAAATTAATTTCTCATGTAATCATCTTTTTGCGCGCCTAAATAGCTTGTTGATTTTTGGCGCGAATATTGCAGAACGATAGTACGGTCATTTCTATTTATAATATATACATTAGACAATCACAATACTTAGCATCGTGTGCATAATAGCTGTTTTTGCACAGTATGCACTGTTAAATTAATAACATTAGTAACATTACAAAGGTAATGTCATATAGTTTCGCGACGGGTGTTAATGTTTGACTTCTCTATTACTGTCATGTTTCTTTACTGTACTAACAATTCTTGTTAGGATTTGGTATTGGTGTTACAGTAACTGCACAGTATGTGAGCAGAGGAACTAGTCGTCCTATGGTTAAGAGAATGTTGTCTTGCAGACACGGTATGTAGACAATGGCATAATCTATGTGTATACATGTTTTACTATATAATAATCCGAACAAAGTTGGTGATGGTTGATACAGTTACTCGTACCACTATGCGTAATTACTCGGTTGTATATTTTAATGTTGTACCTACGACAAACCGAATTATGTACATGATCGTTAATGATAAAATTGTAAGTTGTCATTGACCATTAATGTAAGTTGTAAGTTGTCATTGACCATTAATGTAAGTTGTAAGTTGTCATAGACCATTAATGTAAGTTGTCATTGACCATTAATGTAAGTTGTAAGTTGTCATTGACCATTAATGTAAGTTGTAAGTTGTCATAGACCATTAATGTAAGTTGTCATTGACCATTAATGTAAGGTGTAAGTTGTCATTGACCATTAATGTAAGTTGTCATTGACCATTAATGTAAGTTGTAAGTTGTCATTGACCATTAATGTAAGTTGTAAGTTGTCATAGACCATTAATGTAAGTTGTCATTGACCTTAATGTAAGGTGTAAGTTGTCATTAACCATTAATGTAAGTTGTAAGTTGTCATTAACCATTAATGTAAGTTGTCATTGACCTTAATGTAAGTTGTAAGTTGTCATTGACCATTAAAGTAAGTTGTAAGTTGTCATAGACCATTAATGTAAGTTGTCATAGACCATTAATGTAAGTTGTAAGTTGTCATAGACCATTAATGTAAGTTGTAAGTTGTCATTGACCATTAATGTAAGTTGTCATAGACCATTAATGTAAGTTGTCATAGACCATTAATGTAAGTTGTCATAGACCATTAATGTAAGTTGTAAGTTGTCATAGACCATTAATGTAAGTTGTAAGTTGTCATAGACCATTAATGTAAGTTGTAAGTTGTCATAGACCATTAATGTAATGTAAGTTGTCATAGACCATTAATGTAAGTTGTCATTGACCATTAATGTAAGTTGTAAGTTGTCATTAACCATTAATGTAAGTTGTCATTGACTTAATGTAAGTTGTAAGTTGTCATTGACCATTAAAGTAAGTTGTAAGTTGTCATAGACCATTAATGTAAGTTGTCATAGACCATTAATGTAAGTTGTAAGTTGTCATAGACCATTAATGTAAGTTGTAAGTTGTCATTGACCATTAATGTAAGTTGTCATAGACCATTAATGTAAGTTGTCATAGACCATTAATGTAAGTTGTCATAGACCATTAATGTAAGTTGTAAGTTGTCATAGACCATTAATGTAAGTTGTAAGTTGTCATAGACCATTAATGTAAGTTGTCATAGACCATTAATGTAAGTTGTAAGTTGTCATTGACCATTAATGTAAGTTGTAAGTTGTCATTGACCATTAATGTAAGTTGTAAGTTGTCATAGACCATTAATGTAAGTTGTCATAGACCATTAATGTAAGTTGTAAGTTGTCATAGACCATTAATGTAAGTTGTAAGTTGTCATTGACCATTAATGTAAGTTGTCATAGACAATGCATGTATTGATGTATGAATATAGTTGCATACCAAACAGTTATTATGCGTAATGTATAATTGCAGATCCGGGTTTACTTCAGAGATTATCATATGATTTACTTCAAGTGTTGTATTGCTTCACGGGTAGACCGGGGTACGGTGGATTAAGGGGCAACGTGGATCATTATCTATAATTAGAAGTTTTCAGAAGGCAATCCCCTGATGACATCATCATTTTATGTGCACGGAAGTTACCCAAGTAAGTATGTGGAGATATTTTAAATTGTGGATCCAACCTACACATTTAGAGGTAAATATGTTTTATATCTGCACAAGTATTTCTTTCGGAGTGCAAACAGTTTGTGTTTGATCTATATATTCACACACGTATTGGGCTATTAATCACATTTGGTTATATCCATGTGTCTGCTTGTGAGGTTTTGAGCATGGTAAATGTTCCATGTATGCAGCCAGTTTCTGTTCAAGGTCAAGTGATTGTGATCCAGTGTTCTCCGGATAGTTGTTATTGTTTATGTTTGGAAATAGTTCATGGAACTGAGCAGTATAAGTTAACAAGAAATATTTCTATCATGTATGCTGTGATATTACCAGATACCACTTTACAATTCAGCTGGTTTGATGGTAGAAGCCGTGATGATGTCATGCTGGACAAGAGTATCCGCAGTGTGTCTGCTACCTGTGTAATAAGTTTCATTACCCTATGCCGTTATGTAGAGAAAACAAAAGACAATACTTCTTCAAGTAATAAGATTATTGCTTAGGAACCTAAATATAATTCTAGGCAGGTTTTCTCCAGTGCTGATGAATTACTTTTACATGAAAGTATCCAAAATACAGTATGGGCTCACAACGCCACAAGTATGTGAGCTTGCACGGAACAACAAGACATTTCCTGAATCATGTTGAAAGAATATCCGTGATGTGGATGACTGGTTTCCAACTCTTACCCTGAGACGCCCAGAAGCACCTAGCATCTCGCGAGCTACTAGTTTCAACAGACAAAATATTGCAGTACAATTCTAATTGTTGCATGTAAACATAATAAGCAAGTTGGAAAAATACATGATGTGGAACGTGAATAAATAAATGCCGCAGGTAATTCAAGTCTGTCGTTCATGGTCTTCCGGGTGTTTATTGTATGAACTCATTGCTGTACGGTGCACACCCGGGTCTTGCAAATACAACGGAATAATTATATTGACATTACCACAGCACTACAGCCACAAAATGCAACCACTAGATTGCTCTGTATATGGTCCATTCAAGGCTTTTGTCAATCAGTCACCAAATTCCGTCATGATCAACCACATGACATACTGTAAAAAACAACAATAAAAAAGATAAAACTGTAACTGGAAAGTAACGTCGGTGACAATAGTTCGGAATCCGAAGAAGAGCTTGCCTTATGTGATAACGTGATGAATCAGACTACAGTTCAATAGAAGTACTTTCGCATGATTCAATCAAATAAAATGACTTTGTATTGATAACATTTGAAACAACTTGCTAATGTGGGCCAGGTTCTCCTGCACCACACTGAATCAAATGTAGACAGTGGTGTCAACCTCGAAGTTAAGTTCCTGAGGCGTGAACATCCACACAATATACATTTATCTTTCCAAATGCAGATAATATCTGCGATGTGTCCTTCGGTGATGCTATATGCAATCTACCTAATCCAATCCACCATAGTGGGATTACTCATGTTGCATTGCATCTAAATAGGTTTACTGATAATGTTCACACATGGCCATGTGTCCAATATTGCCGACATCTCGATTCCATTAATATTTACGTTCGTCTCATTTGATGTACCAACCAGTATAGGTGCAGGAGTAGTTGCACATGTTCTTGTTTATAAAAACGCATTTATCTTTATAGTTTTTTATGTGTTTTTTAACCGCGGAAAACTAGGTCACATCGCAATATATTATTGCGATGTGACCTAGTTTTCCGCGGTTAAAAAACGTTGGTTTAACATTATATTCAGCTCTTTGTTTCTGTGGTCTATAAGGCTGTCTGACTCTATTTCTATTTCGTTTATAATAATGTTCCCTGTAATATTTTCCCGGAACTTTGTATGAATAATAATGTCTGCAAGTGTGTTGTGGCAGTTATTTCAATTCACATAATTCACCTTTGTCTTCCTGGTTAATCCCATTACAGTATGTCCGTACTTCCCCTTGTTTCCGATATCCATATTGTAATTTCATGTTCCAATTATAAATTATTGAACTCGGTTTATTTAATACGTCATTGACATAAAGCAGTATATAAATCACGAGTGTAGGTTCGAGACATACTGGGGCTGCATATGTTACCCAGAACGCAGGTATGTTACCCATTGATGTCCGATTTTGTGCAATCCAAAATGGCCATAGTTGGGATTGCTAATAAGGACTATGCCACGCCCCCGTATCAGCATATGGAATATGCCCGCATTTTATGCAATGTGGCGCCAAAGTGTTGCCTATACTACTAGCCGAGTCCTTCTAAATATTCCTCCAGAGCTGTGACTAAGCATTACACAATCCCATACTGTAACATACAGATACAGATAAAACTGTCTGCTTGAATTACAACATATTTCAATGATCTGAGTCTTGAACACATGAATATAAACGTTTTAATGTATGAAATGCTGGATGTTATGCTATATAAGTTCAGCAACTGTATATATACTTCGGAAGGGTAGTGTATTTTAAGCATTATTTATACAAAGTCAACGTTCTCCATGTTGTTGTGATTGTTGACTTTCAATTGCTTACCTCTCAATGCTGTACTGATAGTCTCAAATTATTTAATGTGAGGAAGCGATCCATCTGGCAGAAAGTCAATGGTTCTACCCGAGTGTCCTGTCGTGTCTGAAATACTGCCCAGAGTGCACACAGGTATTCCTCCATCAACCAATAGAACATGTTGTTCATTTTTAGTATTCTCTTAAGCGTATCCCTTCATGTACCTATTCAATCCAAACAATACTGTTCTTGAAAGACTTACGTATATTATTACTACATACAACGTGACAGCACATTTGACCTTTTGGTTTCAAAACTTGTAGCCCAATGGGTTTGCACTTTAAATATACTATGTATATGTCTATGAATATTATCAGGTATGTTATTAATGGGACAGTAATGTTATTGTCATTTGTAAAATTTTAATTGTATTCGTTATTATGGAAACAGTTGCAATAACATATTATAATAGAACATAGTTCAGTACATTCAGTCAAACAAGTCATGGTCATTCGTTGTATATTTTAATAGTGGAACAGACGTTAAAAGTAAAAATGCCACCATAACCTTACAACGCATGTTATTATTTTAAGCGCAAAGTGATATCCATATGTGTGACGTTGCACTGACATCGGCTAATGGTACCTCAAATATGCGAAACCATTGTATGACTTTGCAAGCACCCCATGCAAGCTCCTTTCAAGTCGGAGGTAGAATCGAAACTAGCACGTTACACCTATACAATGTCCAAGCCTATAGTTTAGCCTATTACCATTCTGTACTTTGTCTAGTGTATTAATTGCCTATTCAAATGCATGAACCTGTACATTTACTCGAGATATTATTCCAAAACGAAGTGCTTCATGTACATGTATATGGTTCAATATGCGCCTGCTTTATAATGTCAATGCACCAGTTCTATGACGTGTTTACTCAGGTTGACCAATGCTTACCGTTACATTTTCAGTGAGAGAATATCACAATAATGATCACTGGGAGCTGATGTCAAATTTTCCTTTGACCAGAGAGATTCCAGAACGACATACATGCGAAAGCATAGCGAACAAACTTCAGTAATGTGCCTACGAGTTAAATAATCGGAACAGTTGTTCATGAAAATGCTCGCAATATTGAAAGCGAAAATGGCACTATCTCTGGGATGATAAATTATTGATTGCTTTGTACACACCTTTGAAAACGTGTCTGACACGTTACTACTACATTAACAACGAGCGTTAGGACGCAACAGAAAGTTTTAAATGTGCCTGAATTTACGTGTATACAATATATCGTAACACGCTCGAATTCTTCGCAGATTATGATGGAAATTTTAAGTGAGCAACACCGAGTATTATCCGATATTATGTTGGCCACAACTGTTACCAAATAGCAGGGTTCCAGACTTTTACTCTCGAACATATTTAATCTGGCAACTTGTGATGTCACTAATTAGCATTTTGTCAAAATCGATGATATAATATTATGGACAGTATAAATTACAAATGTATGTAGATGCATATAATTCATGTTTCATAAACACTTATCCGATTTATCGCTTGTCTGTGTAATTAATTACTAGGCACTTTGTTTAACACTGTCCGATCCGTCTTTTTGCTAACACCGATGAAACTTTGAACAAGGTTGAAGCTTAAGCTACATGTATGCGGTTATCCGGTTAGTAATTCTGACCAGATTGACACCCCATACTTTATATAAGTTTAAATGATCTGTTGATGATCGATTCCCATTTGAGGCAATGCCCTAGTTCATATTAATTAATAACATTTAAAGGGAAACCAGTCGCACTGTGACTCATCGCTGTTATCAGAATAACGCAACATTACGGCAGTATTTGGATTTTAACATTATCCAATGAAATGATATAACTTTGGACGTGGACATAAACGGAAACTACCGGGATTGTTCGTGATATCTAATTAGCATAAAGTAGTTCCCTTGTTCCCCAGTGAGACAGATTTATCTCACACTCCAAAACGGCACCAAAGTCCTGTATATAAGTGAGATAACAATATATACATCACCAGATATCACCAGCCACAACATTATGACAATGGAAATATATGATATGTATATACGAAAACATTCAGCAGAATTGCAGGAAACGTAGGCAGAAGTAATAGCATTGTCACAAAGTTGAGATACGGGCCTCCATTTTGCCATATTTGTATGCTAAGATTGCATCAGTTTTTGTACATTTTTGCGATCATGGATAAATCTTTAAAGTTTTCGTTTAAAACTTAGTGCATTAATATCGGCATTAGAAATCGTAATATCCATGTAACTGTTATCAAATTCGGTTTAATTATCATTTTTATAACTTTGGACTTATGACTAAAAAGTTATAAACCCCCACACCAGGCCTCTGTTGATAAATATTCAGCCGCATAGCATGATATCAAATTCACGGAATGGGCACTTATCTCGTGCACATTTCCTGTCTAGGCAGACCACTGTGGTTATAAAAGCCGCGGGTTCATGATATTTGCGCACACACATTTGACTGTCACGACGTACTGGATTAGTGAATTATTCCAGGACATTTTTTATTTTTGCTCGGAAGACGAGGTATGTGGAAATGTATGTTGAAATTGTATTTTGTATTTAACGTCAATTCTGTTTAGTTATAGCGTCATAAGTTATGTCGAAATTATGCCGTATAGAATTACGTCATACTGAGTCTTTCTGTCAGAAATTTTGTTGTTGGAAGATTGTGTGTTAAAATATTAACTATGGAACGCCGTAGATACATTAGGTTTATGTGGTTCTATACTCAAGGCTCCATAATTAAGTATTATTACCGGCAGAAGATTGTATTTTAATTATTTCAGTTGTTATATATGACAGTTTATTCATTGAAATAGTAACACGTGGTCAGTTGCACGTGGTCCGTAGCACGTGGTCCGTAGCACGTGGTCCGTAGCACGTGGTACGATATGACTTTAGATATTGTTTTATGTGTACGTGACATTGTTAATGGTTAATGTAATTGGCTGCAGTCACATAAATTGTATAGGTATATTCATATCATTTACTATGAGTGATCATCATAAACGAACGATAGCAAGCATCGCTGTAATGGAAGTAGAAGTGTGACGTATCATGACTGAACATAGTATAGCCAGTATACTATGTGTGCATTTATAGCACATTACATTATAGGAATTTACCTAGTATTTTCCATATGTTATATATATTTAAGCTTCATCCACCGGACGTATATTCCCGGCGTGGAATGAGATTGGATCGTTACCGGAAGGACATTACCCGGAACGTATTTGCTGTTTTGCCCGGACATAGAGTTCCCGGAGCCGAGTTTACTGTTTTGCCCGGACGTGGTATATCCCCCGGAGTGGAGATAAGTTGTGTCTCGCAGCGTGTGTCGCCACAACCCTCACTACGATGTTTTTGGTCTACTTGAGATAGCTCAAGGAAGCCAACACTATACTGGGAGCCGGAACGGGAACATCGTCGAGACCAACATAGATACGTGAATCTATATTTAGTTTATTTACCTACGCATAGTAGTATACGATTTAAGTGTGATTACGTCACATGAGTGTTGTGTATAACGTTTTAGAACGTTAAAACGCACAAACATACGAGATTGGTGTAACGTTAGAGAACGTTCACAAGAGACAGTTAGCGAGTATTGCAGTGATGGTATAGACTGAGAGAGGAACTGTTTAAGACCCAGATCTTAGAACTTCGTGTGCACATACATTGTTTTATATTATCATCATCATTATCATCATTCATACAAATAATTCATCATATTATTGTAATTAAACTTGTAAATATTGTACTGAGTGTTGATTGAGTCTGATTGAGTATTGTGATCCAGCTTTAGTCGGTCCATCCTGTTACAAGCATCTATTCAATGTGTGTCTGGTCTTGTAATGCGATATGTTGTACTTTACAGAACAGTGCAGTCACCATCCCGGGATCCAGTACATGTTCAAGCAGTACACAGTATTCAAACTACTACAAGTGTGTCTGGTCTTCTAGTAATTCTGTTGCAGATGGCTCATACACTTACAGTGTTGTTGTTACAACAGTAACACAAGCTGATCCACTGACGGGATCATTCTACGCCATCTGTAAGTATCTCTTTGTTGTTGAGTTATGATTAGAACACATGGCTGTGACCATAGTAACACTGGTTAATCCACTGACTGGATCATTCTACGCTATCGGTAAGTATCTCTTTGTTGTTGAGTTATGATTAGAACACATGGCTGTGACCATAGTAACACTGGTTAATCCACTGACTGGATCATTCTACGCTATCGGTAAGTATCTCTTTGTTGTTGAGTTATGATTAGAACACTGGATCATTCTTCTTTGTTTGTAAGTATCTCTTTGCTGTTCACATATAATTTGAAAGCAACTATATGCAACACTAATTTGGGCTGATCCACTGACTTGATCATTATTACTACATCTGCTGTCTTGTTTAGTACATATATTCAGACTGCTGTCTTGTAAGTACGTCTATTCAGGCTGCTGTCTTGTAAGTACGTCTATTCAGGCTGCTGTCTTGTAAGTACGTCTATTCAGGCTGCTGTCTTGTAAGTACGTCTATTCAGGCTGCTATCTTGTAAGTACGTCTATTCAGGCATGAATACTGTTGAAAAGCTCGTAAATTTGGGTTAGGAACTATATACAGTCACACCTGACATCACAAAACGTGGCTGCTTGCCACACTTGGTTGCTTAATATAGGACAAATGTATGGTAATAGACTCTGGAAACTGACTGATTAATATAGGTTGGCTGCTTAATGGAGGAGAACACCAACACATGTTTGATTGTATATCTCTTAAGCATTGCATTGACACACATACGGTTGAGCTCATACACCTTGAGTATTCGTACATCCCTCCGTTCTATTACTCTTGGACCGCTGTAAGAATCTTACAATTACTTGACAGAACGTTAATGTGTTGTATGGATGTTGATGTGTTGTATGTCGGCGTGTTGTATGCTGATGTGTTGTATGTTAATGTGGTTTATGTAGATATATAGTATGTATGTTGATGTGTGTTGTATGTTGATGTGTTGTATGTTGATGTGTTGTATGTTGATGTGGTGTATGTAGATGTGTTGTATATTGATATGTTGTATGTTGATATGTTGATGTGTGATGCGTTGTATGTGGGTGTGTTGTATATTGATGTGTTGTATATTGATGTGTTGTATGTTGATGTGTTGTATGTTGATGTATTGTATGTATGTTGATTTGTTGTATGTTGGCGTGTTGTATGTTGATGTGTTGTATGTTAGTGTATTGTATGTTGATGTGTTGTATGTTGATGTGTTGTATGTGATGTGTTGTATGTTGATGGTGTAATGTATGTTGATGTGTTGTATGTTGATGTGGTGTATGTTGATGTGTTGTATGTTGATGTGTGTATGTTGATGTGTTGTATGTTGATGGGTGTATATTGATTTGTTGTATGTTGATTTGTTGTATGTTGATGTGGTGTATATTGATGTGTTGTATGTTGATGTGGTGTATGTTGATGTGTTGTATGTTGATGTGTTGTATGTTATATTGATGTGTTGTTGTGTGTTGTATTTGATGTATTTATGGTTGTATGTTGATGTGTTTATGTTTGTATATGTGTTGTATGTTAATGTTGTATGTTGATGTGTTGTATGTTGATGGTTGTATGTTGATGTGTTGTATGTTGATGTGTTGTATGTTAGTGTATTGTATGTTGATGTGTTGTATGTTGATGTGTTGTATGTTGATGTGTTGTATGTTGATGTGTTGTATGTTAATGTGTTGTATGTTGATGTGTTGTATGTTAGTGTATTGTATGTATGTGTTGTATGTTGATGTGTTGTATGTTGATGTGTTGTATGTTGAGTGTTGTATGTTAGTGTTTTTTATGTTGATGTGTTGTATGTTGATGTGTGTATGTTGATGTTTTGTATGTTGATGTGTTGTATGTTAGTGTATTTTATGTTGATGTGTTGTATGTTGATGTGTTGTATGTTGATGTGTTGTATGTTGATGTGTTGTATGTTGATGTATTGTATGTTAGTGTGTTGTATGTTGATGTGTTGTATGTTGATTGTTGTATGCTGATGTATGGTTTGATGGGTTGTATGTTGATGTTGGTATGTATGTTGATGTGTTGTATGTTGATGTGTTGTATGTTAGTGTTTTGTATGTTGATGTGTTGTATGTTGATGTGTTGTATGTTGATGTGTTGTATGTTGATGTGTTGTATGTTAGTGTGTTGTATGTTGATGTGTTGTATGTTGATGTGTTGTATGTTATGTGTTGTATGTTGATGTGTTGTATGTTGATGTGTTGTATGTTAGTGTATTGTATGTTGATGTGTTGTATGTTGATGTATTGTATGTTGATGTGTTGTATGTTGATGTGTTGTATGTTTGTTTGTATGTTGATGTGTTGTATGTTGATGTGTTGTATGTTGATGTGTTGTATGTTAATGTATTGTATGTTGATGTGTTGTATGTTAATGTGTTGTATGTTGATGTGTTGTATGTTGATGTGTTGTATGTTGATGTGTTGTATGTTGATGTGTTGTATGTTGATGTGTTGTATGTTGATGTGTTGTATGTTGATGTGTTGTATGTTGATGTGTTGTATGTTGATGTGTTGTATGTTGATGTGTTGTATGTTGATGTGTTGTATGTTGATGTGTTGTATGTTAATGTATTGTATGTTGATGTGTTGTATGTTGATGTGTTGTATGTTGATGTGTTGTATGTTGATGTGTTGTATGTTGATGTGTTGTATGTTGATGTGTTGTATGTTGATGTGTTGTATGTTGATGTGTTGTATGTTGATGTGTTGTATGTTGATGTGTTGTATGTTGATGTG
>CM026386.1:90390348-90512945 GCA_014843695.1 Archivesica marissinica
GTTGTCATGTGAGAGCAACCTCTGTATGTAAACGTATTAATTACTTCGATGTCATGTTGCGTACCTACTGAGATTGTGATGGTTATAAATTTTTCTCGCATTTCCCAGATAAGGTTATTTAGGGTCAACTGGCAACCATATAACCTCATACAGTTTGGATTCATTATTGGAGGCATTCCGAGCAGAGAATTAACGTGGGTCATACTAAATCATAGGATTTATTCGGAGATAGCCATCAGACGGGTTTTATAATTACCTGCGTCAGTGTTTGGTTCAGTGCTTAAGTATTTCTATGGCATTCCAGGCAACTAATGACGTATTTTGTAGTAAATACTGATGTAAACGAATTTAGCCTTCATTTTGGGTACTGCTGGTGTTGGGGGAGTTGCTTAAACTGAGATGTATCGTACTGTTGTATCTGGGTTCCGTGTATTTCTCTCGCATTTCTAGATAAGGTTATTTAGGGTCAACTGGCAACCATATAACCTCATACAGTTTGGATTCAGTTAATTATGTTACAGGGCATGGAACAACACGTATTAGACATTTATATTAATAGTTGTTTCACTCTATACGATAAAATACGTGTATTTTATTCGTGTTTCATATACGCTATGGCTATGTCTAGTGACATGCCATTCTAAAACGTATATTACGGATTATTAATAATTTATCGCGTTTTTATGGAAGTATACGTAACTATATATATTATTCATTTTCGTACATAGGTTAAGCTTGAAATTATGATTTCTTACTCGATAAAAACGTACGCCTAGCTCGAATAATATAATGAACTTACCCGTATATTCGTTGAAGCCGCTTGAGGACTGAGACCGTTCTAATCGGTCTATATTTATATAGAAGCGTTCGTAATAGTTATTTATGGATCGGTTCGTAGTCTATATTTATAGAATGGTACGAGATCGCTATTTATAAAGCTATTACCAATAGGCTATATAGTGACGCGTATACCAAAAAAAGCAAAGAGCTCGGTAGTGGTGGCGTATACGCAACAACCAAAGAGATCGGTAGTTGCGCGATATATCATCAATAGGCTCTATAGTGACGCGCACTCGCGTGACGTACTTCATATTCCCTTATATGCAAATGAGTTGAAAAAGCAAAGAGCTCGGTAGTTGAGCATCAGGTGTTGACGTATACATAACAAGTGATGACGTATACGCAACAAGTAAAGAGATCGGTAGTTGCGCGATATAGTGATGACGTATACGCAACAAGTGATGACGTATACACAACATACAAAGAGACGGGTTTACTACTGTTACTGGAAAAGGGGTGGAAATCAAGTCATAACCGACGAACTCGGAGTTGTGGATATGAAGCGGGGTAAAATTATAATACCCGCCCGTGTAGTTGAAGTCCTCAATGCAGCCACCACTGAGTTAGACGGAGCGGCTGCTACTATAGAAACAGTTGAGCTCCGACAGGTCCCGCACATATCCACAAATGCTGTCAACATAGTGGGGACTTCGTTCTCAGATAGTCAGATAGACGACATACTCAGCACATTGGATGATCCACCATTAAATCTTTGTGAATTAAGAGGAATTTACAAGACCGATCATACTCTCCCGGGTGAACTAATCGCACCAAATAACGGAGCTCGAAAACTAGAAGAGACGCCGATTTCCGACATCCTGGGTGGCAATGTGTTTATCCGGGTTGTCATTCCTGAGATATGTCTGACTCCACGTGGTGTGTCCTTTGGTGTATAAATCGCCATATCCATTACTATTCGGGAAGCTCTGCAGGAAATAAACATTTTTATGCTGACCGCTCCATTTAAAACGTGGATTTCATTTACCATATCACTGATATTCAAGGCGGCGTACAGTTGCTTCAGCATCCAATCCATAACCGCAATGGCAAGCTATAATTATATTTGTTTATGGTCGTTTGTGTGTTTGGTTGGCTGGTATAACGTACAACCCGGGAAGTTTATTAACTACACTCGGGATAGAACTGATGTCTATGATTGGTGTGTAACCCAATGGAGTCTCTGGGTAAACTAATCACTTAGCCAGGGCTGCACTGTTCCAAACAATTAGCCGAGATCGTGTGTGGTATTGTTATGTTATGTTATATTTCGGGTTTTACGCCTGCATCAGCACCATTTTGGGCTATATCGTCGGAGGACAGTTTACCTAACAACACCTTTCCAGGGTCCAGCGGTTAACCAGTACTTGGGTGCACCAACCTCCGTAAGAAACTGCCAACTTTGTCATATAAATGAGACACGATCTGAGCTGGGCTCGAACCTGTGACCACCAGTGGATTAATATGTATTATTCGACAAGTTGATAAAATTCCAAATACAACTTATTTCGACACTATTGTGTTACACTATCACATGGTACATTGATTTCTTTCCAGGGATGTCGGTCCACTAATGCCAATGTAGTATTTGTTCAATATACTGCGCATACACAGTATGTACCAATTAGTGTGTCCACACTAAATTTTAAGTGTGCATAAACTGTATTAAGGATATTTTTGATAAACGATTCATTGTAATAGATGAGAAGTATATTTCAGGTAATGCATCGTCCTCTGTGCCGACCGTTACAAGTGGGAAGAAACTGATGATAACAATAGATAAACTGTATCCATCCACTCCACTACTCAGTCCTTCGTTCTCAGATGGGGTAAGTAAAGGCTAATTTGATTATATTCTAGTGCTGGGTCTATTCTACATCTATATAATAAGTGAACTGACGGATTATCTATTTGTACTTCCTTCTGTTGACAAACACAGTAACCGCGGGGAAATAAATATACATTCAATTTGACCTTCTCCCATTTCATCTGCAGTTCGCTCAATTCCCTTACGAGTAGTCAGAAACAGTAGTTGATATTTTAAATAGTGTATGTATGGCTTTGACATGTGTAGTATAAATCAAGTATGCGCACCACCACCCCTTTAGAATTATATTCCGACATCTACACGCATCTTAAACAAATGTATCTTCTGACATAGTCGTAATACGTGCATAAATGAATTTAGCATATGGCTAAATATAGAATTGATTACATGGTATATTACATATAAGTATATATAATATACATCAAACAGAATGAAAACCCCTGATTGATTCAATGTGTGCACTATTTCACTACAGGTTATTCCTTTCTGCTGTAATTCATGATTCAAGTGACTGTGAGAGACATCACCTTTTTAAACGTCTGTCTTTCACTAGTCCGTGTTTATAGTGGTACCTATAGCCCAGTTCAATAACGTGAGTTACCTCCCGTTAAACGTATCGACAGAGTTCTTCTTCTTCGATAATTTGACGTGTCATATTTTGACCCAGATACGTGAAAGTGATGGAATTAAAGTCTTATTTAAGAAAGCATGGATTGCCTGTATCGGGATCTAAGCGCGAACAAGCTGAACGAGTGATGGGAACTCGTAAAATCGGCAGAATTCCACTTCAGGATCTACGTACCGGTGACGAAAATGTTGCCTAACGCAGGAACATGGACACACTTCTAACGCCCTTCGGAGAAAGATTGCCATCCGAATGTGCATTGAAATCGTGGTGGTCAAGTTAATCCATTGAGTAACTAAAGACGACCTATACAATTATCTTGTGCTGAATGATTCAAGGACTTTTGACAACAAACCAATTAATGCCAGGAAACAACTGAAAGCTAAAGTATGTTTTACACGGACATGCACATTCACAGCGTACAATACCATGACATAGAGAGAACTATATCACATGGCTATGTCCGGGCAGAATGCATAAGATCTGTTCCAGCTGTAATTGACAAGAAAAAGGATTACGTGATGTGGGTTTGCCTGTCAAGGGTTACTGGGCCAATTCATGATGCTGATTGTACATGTGATGCGGGGTATGTATTCTTGCTAAAAATAATTCTGATTGAATATCATTTCAATACATTTTCCTGAAAAAATATATTCAATACAAGCTTCCATCCACACCTGTGACCGTTGTCCTCAATAGGTCATCTGCCTGTCTGTGCTCAGTCAAATTCAGGTGGTTTCGTATAAATCCCTTTATATTAATGGTCAACATCCCATCACCTGATTAGCGTAGGTGTGATAATATACTATTATACAAATCCACCATTATGTTTCACTCTATATTGCCTTGTATACGAAGAAGTATTTATACGAAACCATTGACACCCGCTCAGTCTACATATTTACCTCCATACATGTGTTATATTGTATATCTACATGTATGTGATAATGTAGATTGTATGTACACTTAGTTTCTAGTTTTAGTATCAACCGTGGCTTGGGTTCATTCTTGTACACATGTACATGTATGCTGTCAGATGGTGAGTCATATAGTTAAATAATGGATACCGATCAGCTTGGTCTGCAAGAATACGATTCAGAAAGGTGCCTCATACTGGCCCATTAAAGAGGTGCAACAACATATTAAACAAAACACTTTCCTTTTAGTTGTTTGCTTTCATATATGTTCATAAGATGTGGTGATGAAAAACAAATTAAATAGACAATCGTGATATGAATAAGCTATATATAAATGTATGTTTCAAACAGACATAATAATTATATACATGTATAGTTCTGTATTTATTGCATTACAATGTATTATGTTCTAGAATAAAGCAATTTTGTATGTATATACATGAAATGTTATCGGAACAATTTAATATAACATTATTTCCTCATTTCAGTGAGGGCGAGTCGTGCAACCATGTTGCGGCACTTCTGTATGCACTGGTTGACATATCGGACAAGAAAAAGGAAGGTCTAGATGCTTCTACATCAAACGCATGTTTGTGGAACAAGCCGAGAGCTCAGAAGCTTAGTCCGAAAAAAGTGACAGACATTGTTTTTAAGAAACAAAAAATCAGTAATGATGCGGTAGATTGTAGTGTAACAGTATGTGAAAATCAAACAAGACAATTGAATATCGGGAAATTGCTACCAAGTCCAACCCCAATTAACTTTCAACGGTGTATCAACATACTTGCCAAATGCAACCCGTATGCTGCATTCCACTTGTCACATACTGCGACATTGAACAACTTCCAACAACCAGCACATGAAAGACATGCACACTTGGGCATGTCCAGTCCAGATTTGATGATTCGAGATGGCGTTGATTTGTCTGCTGACGGACCAAAATGTGCTTTCAAACGATATTTCGAGAAATTAGCTGTAAGTGATGAAATGTGCAAAAATATTGAAGTGAAAAAAAGAAAGCAGGAGCTGTCGAAATTAGGGAAAATAGCCCGCTGTGACATTTTGACTGTGCAAGAAAGAACCTGATACAGTTCCCGATTGTATTTTGAAAACTTGGTTTGGATACAATAGTTTCAGTTCAGTCAGTACAAACTGGGGGGGTCATGAACCAGCTGCCCGCAGGTTATATTTGAAAGATTCGGTACAGGAACACACCAACATAACATTGAGTGAAACAGGATCAGTTGTCAACACCAACCATCCCCACCTTGATGTTAGCCCAGATGGGCTTGTTAACTGCACTCAGTGTGTGTCTAACAACGGCATTTTAGAAATAAAATGTCCATATAAATATAGAACTATATCACCGATAGAGGCTTCCAAACAGAAATACTTCTTCTGTTACTTGGAAAATGGAAACGTGATATTGAAAAAGAATCACAACTATTATTTCCAAGTACAAGGCCAAATGGGTATACTAGAATGCAGCTGGTGTGGCTTTTATGTGTGGACATTAGAAGGTCTGTCAACTGGGAGAACTTGATAACATGTTCTGGAAAAAAAATATGCTAGCTAAATTGGATGCATTTTGCATACAGTCAATGTTTCCTGAAATGTTCACACGCCGTAAAAGCGTGGAAAATAATGTATGCCCTAAAATTGTGTTGATATTTGTGTAAATGTCACCAGTTGTACAAATAGTTCAGGTCTTGTTAGGAAAACGAATGATGTTAAAACCGTTACCGCTATATATAACTTTAATACCGAAGTTAACATAGCATGTACAGTGTATGCCGGGACAGATTAATGATTTTCGTTTTCATACGGAGGGTTACCTGTACATAATAAACTTATGCAATGTGTTTGCATTGGTTACTAGATGTACATGTAACTGTAGGTAATATGCCAGGAGGACATGCATATTATATACTGTAACATCTAGTAAACAGTGCAAGCTCCTGGGCTTGAAAGCATGCATGACATTTGACAAAATATGTTTTACATGTATACATAGATGTATTCAATAATCATTCATAGTACAAGTTATATCCACAACTTAAGTTATGTTCCTATCCAGGAAGACACAATTTCACTGTATGCGGATGAACCAATTTTATGCGAGCAAATGATAATTTATAATAAAACATGATAAAAGGGATTGACGCACATTAATTTCTTTGCTCTAATTAGCTATTCTGAAGAAATTGAGAGCGGCACATGAATAAAGACTAAATACGATTATAATATTTATTACATTGTATTAACAATTGTTCATTAATGAAATAAACACATTTCATTGTTATTTATTTGTTTACATGTACGTTCAGTCATCCAGTACTAGATACCAGTAATACAGTGGCCCGAACTGGGTTGCATTTTCTACTACTGTTGTTTTGAAGTGTATGCAGTCATCATATCATAGTAGACTTCACCGTTACCATCCTCACCACCATCTTGAAATTATCCACTGAATTATTCAGTGTCCCATCAGATTGGAGAAGTGCAGTTGTTGCTCAGGTCTATAAGAAAGATACAAGTCCAAATCATTGGAGATGTTACGAATAGCTCGGTTATGCAACAACTATCTCGAGCTCCATGACATCGACGTTACACACTTATTAACACTATGTTCATTAGCCAACCTTTTGCAATGGTTAAATTTAAATGTAATAACTATTATAGCAATCATTATGATACTGGCACATGACACTATAAATACATACACATTGATATGACTGTTTTCCTGAATCTCAACAGGCTCATGGGTATTAGTGTCACTTGGGATTCGTATTTAGAATACAAACACAACATCGAAGTTCCTTATACCAATCTATGTATTCAAAAAGAGAGCCTATAATTAAAAGAATACATATACACTACTTTACAAATCATGGTACTTACAATTTCAATAAATACACATTTCAAGCACATTTCAACCATTGCAAATACACGTATACATATCTACAATGTAAAACAATAATAACAAGCCACACATTACTAGAGTCGCTGTGGAAGTTCAATAATACAAATTTACATGTATATAATTATGTAGACTATTTAACTTTGTCAGTTTAGTTTACTTTAGGATAGGTTGCACAACCTATCCTGTTGACTATTGAAGACGAAGCGTTAGGTCCTAAACAATTTAGCGGGACGTGCACTTAATTAGTTTTGTTAGGTATTCACTCATTCACACGTGACTTGACCATCACTCACTGTCACTCACCCATAGTACTATATGCACAATAGATAATTAGTGTAGTTTAAATATATGTAATGTAGAATGTCCGCAATTCTGTTCATGTAACTAAAATATATGAAATTATTTCCTCAGTACATATTATCTCCTACAGGGAAACACAATACAAACAAGGTTACGTTGTTAGAGGTATGCACTGTTAAATTAATAACACATTGCATAATTGTAGCAGTGTTTACTTTACCCATTCTTATAATTTCCCATTATGCTTAAATTTACCCATGTTATGTAATGGAATTGTCCAAATAGTTGAATTCAATATAGGAAGTTACGTACGTCACTTGAATAATTTTTCCGCGGTTGGTTTTGATTGGTATATTAGGTGTGTTTATATACGTGGAATCTATTGCAATGGTTAGTATTTGTTATTGCATTGATTAGTTGTCGTTGTTGTAGAAATGTGTTATTGCGTTTCTAAGATTCGGTAGTGTCATATAGTTTCGCGACGGGTGTTAATGTTTGACTTCTCTATTACTGTCATGTTCCTTACTGTACTAACAATGCTTGTTATGATTTGGTATTGGTGTTACAGTAACTGCACAGTATGTGAGCAGAGGAACTAGTCGTCGTATGGTTAAGAGAATGTTGTCTTGCAGACAAGGTATGTAGAGAATGGCATACTCTATGTGCATATATGTTTTACTATATAATAAACCGAACACAATCGGTGAGGGTTGATACAGTTACTCGTACAACTATGCGTAATTACTCGGTTGTATATTTTAATGTTGTACCTACGACAAACCGAAGTATGTACATGATCGTTAATGATAAAATTGTAAGTTGTCATTGACCATTAATGTAAGTTATAAGTTGTCATAGACAATGCATGTATTGATGTATGAATATAGTTGCATATCAGTTATTATGCGTAATGTATAATTGCAGATCCGGGTTTACTTCAGTGAATATCATGGGATTTACTTCAATTGTTGTATAGCTTCACGGGGAGACCGGGGTACGGTGGATTAAGGGGCACAGTGGATCATTATCTATAATTAGAAGTTTTCAGAAGGCAATCCCCTGATGACATCATCATTTTATGTGCACGGAAGTTCCCCAAGTAAATATGTGAATATATTTTAAATTGTGGATCCAACCTACACATTTAGAGGTAAATATGTTTTATATCTGCAAAAGTATTTCTTTCGGAATGCAAACAGTTTGTGTTTGATCTACATATTCACACACGTATGGGGCTATTAATCACATTTGGTTATATCCATGTGTCTGTTTGTGAGGTTTTGAGCATGGTAAATGTTCCATGTATGCAGCCTGTTTCTGTGCAAGGTCAAGTGATTGTGATCCAGTGTTCTCCGGATAGTTGTTATTGTTTATTTTCGGAAATAGTTCATGGAACTGAGCAGTATAAGTTACCAACACATATTTCTATCATCTCTGTATGCTGTGATATTACCAAATATCACTTTAGAATTCAGCTGGTTTGATGGTAGAAGCCGTGATGCAAGTCATGCTGGGCAAGAGTATCCGCAGTGTGTCTGCTACCTGTGTAATAAGTTTCATTACCATATGCCGTTATGTAGAGAAAACAAAAGACAATACTTCTTCAAGTAATAAGAATATTGCTTAGGAACCTAAATATAATTCTAGGCAGGTTTTCTCCAGTGCTGATGAATTACTTTTACATGAAAGCATCCAAAATACAGTATGGGCTCACAACGCCACAAGTATGTGATCTTGCACGGAATAACAAGACATTTCCTGAATCATGTTGATAGAATATCCGTGCTGGGGATGACTGGTTTCCAACTCTTACCCTGAGACGCCCATAAGCACCTAGCATCTCGCGAGCGACTAGTTTCAACAGACAAAATGTTGCTGATATAATTCTAATTGCATGTAAAAATAATAAGCAAGTTGGAAAAATACATAATGTGGAACGTGAATAAATAAATGCCGCAGGTAATTCAAGTCTGTCGTTCATGGTCTTCCGGGTGTTTATTGTATGGACTCATTGATGTACGGTGCACATCCGGGTCTTGCAAAATACAACGGAATAATTATATTGACATTACCACCGCACTACAGCCACAAAATGCAACCGCTAGATTGCTCTGTATATGGTCCATTCAAGGCTTTTGTCATTCAGTCAGCAAATTCCTCCATGGTCAACCACATGACATACTGTAAAAAGCACAACCATAAAAAAGATAAAACTGTAACTGGAAAGTAAAGTCGGTGACAATAGTTCGGAATCCGAAGAAGAGCTTGCCTTATGTGATAACGTGATGAATCAGAATACAGTTCAATAGAAGTACTTTCGCATGATTCAATCAAATACAATGACTTTGTATTGATAACATTTGAAACAACTTGCTTATGTGGGCCAGGTTCTCCTGCACCACACTGAATCAAATGAAGACAGTGGTGTCAACCTCGAAGTTAAGTTCCGGAGGCGTGAACATCCACAAAATATACATTTATCTTTCCAAATGCAGATAATATCTGCGATGTGCCCTTCGGTGATGCTATATGCAATCTACCTAATCCAATCCACCATAGTGGGATTACTCATGTTACATGGCATCTAAAAAGGTTGACTGATAATGCTCACAAATGGCCCTGTGTCCAATATTGCCGACATCTCGATTCCATTAATATAATATGTCCGTACTTCCCCTTGTTTCCGATATCCATGTAGTAATTTCATGTTCCAATTATAAATTATTGAACTCGGTTTATTTAATACGTCGTTGACATAAAGCAGTATATAAATCACGATGGTAGGTTCGAGTCATACTGGGGCTGCATATGTTACCCAGAACGCATGCATGTTACCCATTGATGTCCGATGTTGTGCAATCCAACATGGCCATAGTAGGGATTGCTAATAAGGACTATGCCACGCCCCCGTATCAGAAATATCCCATGTCAGAATATGGAATATTCCCGAATTTTATGCAAAGTGGCGCCAAAGTGATGCCTATGCTACTAGCCGAGTCTTTCTAAATATTCATCCAGAGCTGTGACTAAGCATGTACACAATCCATACTGAATTACCAGTAACATACAGATAAGTGTTGTTGAATTGTGTATCATGGCAGTCAAACTGTCTGTTTGAATTACAACATAGTTCAATGATCTGAGTCTTGAACACATGAATATAAACGTTTTAATGTATGAAATGCTGGATGTTATGCTATATAGGTTCAGCAACTGTATTGATACTTCTGAAGGGTAGTGTATTTTAAGCATATTTATACAAAGTCAACGTTCTCAATGTTGTTGTGGTTGTTGACTTTCAATTGCTTACCTCTCAATGCTGTACTGATAGTCTCAAATTATTTAAATGTGAGGAAGCGATCCATCTGGCAGAAAGTCAATGGTTCTACCCGAGTGTCCTGTCGTGTCTGAAATATTGCCCAGAGTACACCAAAGGTATTTCTCCATCACCCAATAGAACATGTTGTTCATTTTTAGTATTCTCTTAAGCGTATCCCTTCGTTTACCTATTCAATCCAAACAATACTATTCTTGAAAGACTTACTTATATTATTACTACATACAACTTGACAGCACATTTGACCTTTTGATTTCAAAACTTGTAGCCCAATGGGTTTGCACTTTGAATATACTATGTATATTTCTATGAATATGATCAGGTATGTTATTAATGGGACAGTAATGTTATTGTCATTTGTAAAAATTTAAATGTATTCGTTAGTATGGAAAAAGTTGCAATAAAATATTATTAAATTAACAATAGAACATAGTTCAGTACATTCAGTCAAACAAGTCATTGTCATTCATTGTATATTTTAATAGTGGAACAGACGTTAAAAGTAAAAATGCCACCATAACCTTACAACGCATGTTATTTTTCTAAGCGCAATGTGATATCCATATGTGTGACGTTGCACTGACATCGACTAATGGTACCTCAAATATGCGAAACCATTGTATGACTTTGCAAGCACCCCATGCAAGCTCCTTGCAAGTCGGAGGTAGAATCGAAACTAGCACGTTACACTAATACAATCCTCAAGCCTATAGTGTAGCCTATTACCATTCTGCACTTAGTCTAGTGTATTAATTGCCTATTCAAATGCATGAACATGTACATTTATGCGAGATATTATTCCAAAAGTGCTTCATGTACATGTATATGATTCAATATGCGCCTGCTTTATAATGTCAATGAACCAGTTATATGACGTGTTTACTCAGGTTGACCAATGCTTACCGTTACATTTTCAGTGAGAGAATATCACAATAATGATCACTGGGAGCTGATGTCAAATGTTCCTTTGACCAGAGAGATTCCAGAACGACATACATGCGAAAGCATAGCGACCAAACTTCAGTAATGTGCCTACGAGTTAAATATTGAATCGAAACAGTTGTTTATGACAATGCTCGCAATATTGAAAGCGAAAATGGCACTACCCCTGGGATGATAAATTATTGATTGCTTTGCACACACCTTAGAAAACGTTTCTGACACGTTACTAGTACATTATCAGCGAGCGTTAGGACGCAACAGAAAGTTTTAAATGTGCCTGAATTTACGTGTATACAATATATCGTAACACGCTCGAATTCTTCGCAGATTATGCTGGAAATGTTAAGTTAGCAACACCGAGTATTATCCGATATTATGTTGGCCACAACTGTTACCAAATAGCAGGGTTCCAGACTTTTACTGTCGAACATATTTAATCTGGCAACTTGTGATGTCACTAATTAGCGTTTTGTCAAAATCGATGATATAATATTATGGACAGTATAAATTACAAATGTATGTAGATGCATATAATTCATGTTCCATAAACACTTATCCGATTTATCGCTTGTCTGTGTAATTAATTACTAGGCACTTTGTTTAACACTGTCCGATCCGTCTTTTTGCTAACACCGATGAAACTTTGAACAATGTTGAAACTTAAGCTACATGTATGCGGTTATCCGGTTAGTAATTATGACCAGTTTGACACCCCATAATGTATGTAAGTTTAAATGATCTGTTGATGATCGATTCCCATTCCGATTCATATTAATTAATAACATTTAAAGGGAAACCAGTCGCACTGTGACTCATCGCTGTTATCAGAATAACGCAACATTACGGCAGTATTCGGATTTTAACATTATCCAATGAAATGATATAACTTTGGACGTGGACATCAACGGAAACTACCGGGATTGTTCGTGATATCTAATTAGCATAAAGTAGTTCCCTTGTTCCCCAGTGAGACAGATTTATCTCACACTCCAAAACGGCGCCAAAGTCCTGTATATAAGTGAGATAACAATATATACATCACCAGATATCACCAGCCACAACATTATGACAATGGAAATATATGATCGAGATAATTATTTGTGTATGAAAACATTCAGCAGAATTGCAGGAAACGTAGGCAGAAGTAATAGGCTCCCAGTATAGTGTTGGCTTCCTTGAGCTATCTCAAGTAGACCATGAACATCGTAGTGAGGGTTGTGGCGACACACGCTGCGAGGCACACATTATCTCCACTCAGGGGAATATACCACGTCCGGGAAAAACAGTAAACTCGGCTCCGGGTAACATGGTACATTTACCAATATGATAACACTTATGTAATAGTTATAATAAATGATGGCACGTATTTCGTATTTGTTGTGTTTCAGAGTTTGTGGAATTACATGCCATAGTCTGAGCATTGGAAATCTCCAAGGGACGCGACCCTGACCGGTGTTGGCATACGCATTTTATTCCGCTCTATTGTACCGCATTAATTTTATTCCGCTCTATTGTACCGCATTAATTTTATTCTGCTCTATTGTACCGCATTAATTTTATTCCGCTCTATTGTACCGCATTAATTTTTATTCCGCTCTATTGTACCGGATTAATTTTTATTCCGCTCTATTGTACCGCATTAATTTTTATTCCGCTCTATTGTACCGGAATGCGCTGTTTTCAAAATGGCTCTTACTACATATATAAGATGCAATGTGCAAAATTCAGAAATGGTAGCGCACAAAGTCTATCATTTACTCAACAAGCTAAATACCGCACTAGCTACAATACCATTAGTATCTCCCCACCCAGGCACTCCGTGGTCAAGGGTGATAATCAATTAATACTGCCTTTCGCATATTATTTAACAGATTTATCTTGCTAGGCTGTTCCATAGTCCAGACCTGTTAATGCCAACACCAGTCAGTATAGCATCATGCCCCCTAGAATTTTCCGACATTGGACAAATTAAACTAATCTCAATTTTCTGTAACTATAGTGTCCATTCTGGTTCCCGCTGTACTTGGCTATGGCTCTGCAATACCTGGGCGAACTAGGGTTTCCTGACCTTGACATGCTGGCGATATAGGCAAAGCACCACTACTGTACGGTTTTTAGGAGGATGGACTGCTTGGTATGCAAAGCTTCGTCAGTCATGATCCCTTCACAGTATTGCCATCTTGTACGTGTATAGATCTACCACTGAAAATACACCAAAGAACGACGGCAACCAAAGTTTCATAGTAATTTATATCCTAACCTGCCTAAAGGATGTGGTGGGTGGGTTTTGCTTAGAAATTGATTTGTTCCTTTTTGTAAACCGGAAATAAAGGAAGTACGAATATTCGTCCCGGTTATTCTACGCCCGACAGTTGATTCGGACCCGAGGCGATTGTCCTCGCGCATGGCACATGAAACAATAACCCTGATTATGGTCAATAACATAATCTGTATTATGTACAAACTGTAATATGCATCACGTTGAATCAGAGTATCATTTTTTATTAATGTGTCCATATTGATCTCAGACGTCAACATTTACCTAGATATTATTGTTCAGGCCAATATTAACAAATTTAAAAGTCTAATGTAAACAACACAACAAAGTAAAATTATAAAGTTAGTTAAGTATATTTATTTGGCTACAAATAAAAGAAACGACAACGCAAATTTGATGTACATCAATACCAATATATATTTAAGAAATAATAAGTATCAACCGTGGTATATCGCAGAATAACCCGAGTTTGAAGTTCTTATCAATATACAACGGTTGATACTTATTATTTCGATTCTAACACGACTTACTTCTAATAATTGTATTCGAGAATCAAATGAGAATTATTTAACCGCCGTTCATTTGGCTTTCGAAATTGTCTCACGCTTAAGGGGTGGTGACGTTATTTTTTATGGAAAATATCAATCTAGTGCATAAATGAACAAAAGTTGTAACTCATCAATAATTTTATTTATTTTGTCAAATAAAACTGTACAGAATAGTAACTGAAACGTTACTTAACAGAAAAACAAGACGGACAAGAGATTATCTGATTCTAAAAATAGCTCACTTCCGCGAATTCCCACGGTAGTATTTTACAAACATCATGTGACTTTCATTCATAAAACATTACACGCATTGTATAAATGGAATAGCCAAAACACTGTGCGCGCAACATAGTTCAAGGTAGGTATATCGCAGAATAGGTAGATTTAGGTCGTGTTAGAAATAATAATAAACAATAACATGTAATATTCAAACAGTTAATATATTAATAACTCCCTTTTGCAATGTCATGTTATTCAATAAAGCAAATTGATGTATAAATATATACATATTACATGTTATTGTCGTTTATACTCACAATTATACCTTATTCACATCATGCTTTTCCCCGTACATTTTGTTCATAACAACTATACTTGGCGATGGACATCTATATATTTTTGACAATAAAACATTGACTAGTAAAACTAAATGGATAGCAGAATTAAGAACAATTCGAAAATAAATCTCAAAAGTATGGAGAAAAATACCAACAGAAGCATTCTTAAAAACAAACCTAAAACCAGCTTAATCAATATGCATTAATTTAGATAATATGATCGAAAGCATAATTATATATATACATTCCAGGAAAGTAAATTATCGTTATGTAAATAGTACGGTGTCGACAATTTACGGACGAAGAATACATAACTGTTGGTGGTTTGGATTACAAATAATTGCAATTGATAGTTGTACGTCTGGTTTATATTGTTATGCTATGTAAATTTCAGCCAAGGAAACACCACTATACATCAGTCCGCAATGTCCGATTTTCGAGTAGAGAGTGGAACTGTTCAAGGTAATGTTTTATAATGTCAAGCGGTATTTACTTAGAGGTAATGATAAAGTATAATGACTATGTTTATTATTAGAATAGTTCAAACACATATATTGTTGCTCGATTTTGAACTACTTACAACTTAGTTTAATGGCTTTCGTGACATCGTACTTGATGGAATATATCGCCATGAGGTAGAGCGAATATGCAATGTGGACATTAATAATTACTAAGGGCATAATCGTAACGGCTACAGCTATGTTAATGCTTTCGGTTTGCTACTGTCCAGTGCTCTATTAATGCATGGGTCTGCTCATCACTCAGGGCCCCCACCACATAGGGTTCCCGCAACTCTAATGAAGAAAAATAAATATCAAATAAGAAAAGGGCACCGTATTGTGTGCTTTATATTTATTTATCGTCGTTACCGGTTGCGAGGCCTGCTGAAGAGAATAGTCATTTTAGATTGTTGATGGATAGTGCAGTGATACAGACACATATCCATTCCAGAATCTCCTCTGGTTCTTTTATGTGTACAATGTAAAGCATCGACACGAGACATCGGCTATAAACAATTGCCCATTCAGACTTACTCATGATAAATGCTCTGGGTTTCAAACCCACGAGGAAATAGGCCTTCAATCCATGTGTTCCAGGCAAAAACAGTGTGGTTTTGATACATTTAGTGAGGGGATTTGTGCAATCTGGATAGGATAGTGTTGTGAACTTGACAATTAAATGTTCTTAATTATATCCACATAGACAGTAAGTCCTTTCTATATACTATATGTATGTGTTAATATGTTTAGCTTTACAATATCGTTTATTAACAAGGGACATTGCTATAAGTATTCTGCAGGTTAATACTCGTGTAATCCAACTACCATCTAAAATGGGTGTTAGTCCAAATGCCATCCGAAATGTATGTACCGGGTTTGAGCTAATTAATTAAGACAGAGAGCATGCATGATCCTTACTTGACTGACTATTCTCTTCCAACAGAGCAATAGCACCGTGTGTCACATCACTAACACCACATACTGTAGTCGGTTCAGTCTGGTGTAGTCAGCCATGTGCGTATTTAATATGCATGACATTGCTACTTTATTTTGAAAATGCATATATGCGATATCTTGAAAGGTAGGTGAATGTGACTGAATGACGGTCGTAGGCATGATTTACAAATATTAGTGGGAGATAGCTTAACATATGTGTGTACCAACCAATACATATAAGCTGCTGAATCTCCAATTCACTGCAACCCTACAGGGCATCAGTAAACAGTTGCATAGTATGAAATGATTTCCATTAAAGCAGTAGCTGCTACAGGCATAAATATAACAACAAAATAGCAGGCAAATCAATTTTTAAATAATCAACAAAGTGTTTTATGACATACCTGGTTTGTGTCAATACAACATTGAACAACTTTACGAACATTTCTCAGCTGATCACATGTGTCACATATTTGCTTGCTAAAATGCAGGATATGCCATTTTGGGGCATCTCGATTTCCCGGAGGCTCCCCGCACCCCGTCAGGTATAGAGCCACACACCCTAAATATACCCGTGCCATATCTCATCTAAATTGTGATAATAATATATCAAATATATTTGCTAATAAATTGATTGAAGGAAAACGTATTATCTTCTAGACGCAACAATAACTGGTTAATATTACAGTTTAATGAATGTTTTCATTGCTTTGTACTTTGCAGAACACGATCGACACGATTTGTAAGTACAAACTGTGGAACTGTGGCCCACTGTTTTATTATATAATATTAACACTACTAATAAAGACTATTTGTAGGGATATAACTAATTTAAAATACAGATATTTGAAAGAGTATGTTATTAGTTTGTACAAATTTATTTTAGCTCGATTGCGAAACAAGTTATTTCAACTTATATTAATCACTCTCGAGACCTCATTTTTAATGGAATTCATTGCCATGAGGGAGAGAAAAGAGGCAATGTGGAATTTAAATTACTGTTTAGTCGCTTGCAATCACCTTCACTATTCTGAGAAAATGTCTCAATACTTTTGTTTGCCCATGTATACATTTTACAAGGTAATTTTGGTAAATTGCAGGTGTCCCGATGCTACAGTTGTTATTTCTCGATCTGTATGTTAGTGTTATTTTATTGCGTTCGGTTGTTAAACTTAATTGTTATGAGTTCAAACAGATGGAAAAGTATAAGCACATAATGAGATTAAACTTATTTCGCATGTCCTGCACTTTCACATCATTTCCGTTACAACAAATCAATGCTCGATTTCCCGATTACTCTCCGCAGAATATTCCATCATAATGATGTAATACTTTGATGCAATGGCAGGTTTATTCAATGTCTTCTTTCAAAGCCAGCATTCACAATTATTATAAGAAAGTGATTCCCAAAGGCATATCGTTATGTTGAACGACCTCGATAATATTATTAGTCATTGATACTCACAAGTGACTGATTCCCATGTAATTGAGGTAATACGTACCAACGGATGCGAGTAAACTGTGACCGGGTGTATCATTATGGGACTGGCAAAACAGTTACTGTACATGTATAATTATTATAAATTATATACATATAATATCAAGCTTGTATTGACCAATACCTATAATATAATACATACTGCCAATTTGTTTTAGTGCGACATATGAAGCTCTCGATGCAAACAATGAAGCATCGTCGACATATTCATCTCTTACACCAGCAGTGGGTTCGTATAGTATTTTTCCAATTCTTACTGCTGACCTAGGCATGGTCGATTACTCAAATAATTATACCTCCTCCACTTCAAATCTTACAACTAATCTAGTCGTTCTAATTGTAACATTTACCTTTTACGTAGCTACACGAATCTTATAAATAGGAGTAGGTGCAACATAATGAGGATGCAACAACTAATATCAATTAGATATATCATAAAGTAATTAGCACGACGTGTATATAGTAACTTTCCTACTCAACGATGATACAATTATAAATATGTTATTAGTAAATCAAACTAAAGAAATACACAATATTGTCAAGTTAGTTAATATTGGATGTGTTCAGACTTGAGTACACACTTTACATCATGCATTCTATTCTAACATCTATGATTTGGTTGCCAAATATTTAATATGAAATTGGCACTACATATCAACGAACGAAGCCAATAAAGAGTTAAAGTCAAAACGAATAGATGCAATGCACATTATAGTAAGTAGGGTATGATAGGGTAGGGTAGTGTATGGTAGGGTAGTGTAGTGTATGTTAGTGTATGATATGGTAGGGTAGTGTAGGTAGGGTAGTGTTAGGTAGGGTAGTGTAGTGTATGTTAGTGTATGATATGGTAGGGTAGTGTAAGTAGGGTAGTGTATGGTAGTGTATGATATGGTAGGGTAGTGTAGGTAGGGTAGTGTTAGGTAGGGTAGTGTAGGGTAGTGTAGTGTATGGTAGTGTATGATATGGTAGGTTAGTGTAGTTTGTGTTTGTATTTTACATTTTGACAATTGATTTTTAATATTAAGATGTCTACACATGTCTACAGGCGGTACAAGCATGACTAGGCATTTGGTCCGCTCAGGCCTTTCCCACAGTATGCATACAATACCATGACAGTTACAACATCTGCTCATACATGTCGTGATCCATAATACATAAGTTAAACAAGTGTTAACACTTCATTCATTATAACTTTGATAACATACCAAGTTCAATAATGTGTAACGTTATGTTTGAATGAATGCTACTAGACTAAGTATATACTAACTGAATGATAGCAATTATTTCTTATGCCATGTTTCTATTTTCTACCAACAGATAAACCTTCACACAATGTCACTTACGAGAATTTACAGCTTCACAAGGTGTCTGCACAAGACTGTTCCTCAATGGACAAGAACGAATATACCTAATATGTAATAATGTATAATACTGGAACAATTACGAAGGATATATTTATATAGTAGTCTGCAGCATAATGCATTATGGGACCATGACTGAACATATGGGGCCACATGAGGTAATTTCATAACTCGAGATCTTAACGATTTTATAATTGTCTAAGCTCTCATTTCAAGCAATTACTATCATTAGTTCTTCAGCTACAGGAGTCTAATATTGAAACATGTTGTGATTCAAATATATGACATTTGGAACGTCGCAACGACACCGTTGACGTCAGAAGGAAACACTTGGATGAACAAGTTGACGTTCTCTTTGAAGCATGGTTATTGTGCAATGGAACTTCACGAATATTCACATACATGTAAACTAACTTGTGCACTTGTTTTTTCTAGGACCAATTATTACTTTATTTTAACTATTCCTTGAACATTGGAAACACATTATCGTATTTTTAAGTTCACATTGAATAAATAATACTGGTTTCTATGGTTCCTTTGTTTACGTATTTTGCATAGTTTTCACATATATGTATACTTGTTTCAATGGTAACACATTTTACTTTCTTGGCATGTGTCATGAAATTTGTTTACGAAATTTATAAACAATTAGAACAGTTTTAATACTAGTGATAATTCTGTTTATTTTGTCCTTTTTGTTTTGTCAAATACTATATATCAACATAGTTATTTAACATTTATTTGCCCCCATTTGATCAGATATCAATGAACATGTATTTTTAATACACTGTCAGCGTATGAATACATCAGATTCATTCCACATCTATTGTGTGTGACGAATATAAATGGTAAAACAACTTTCATTTTAAACATATTTAATCAAGTTTTGTTAATTTTAAACATATTTAATCAAGTTTTGTTAATTTTAAGCATATCTAATCAAGTTTTGTTAATTTTTAACATATCTAATCCAGTTGTGTTTATTTATATAGTTGCGGAATAATTATGGTAACCTTGACTGGATGCGTGAAATGTGTGTTATTGTTATATTTATATCCATACTAAGTATGTAAGTAAGTAAGTAAGAAACTAAACTGTTTATTATAGTGACATACGTTATACCATACATTTTAGAAACACTTATATAATTCGATATATTTGGATTATTTGTAAACGGATTTCATTAAATAGATATGTAGTACGTATACTATGGTATGGGTTGTTGAAGAATACAAATATTGAAATAAAGCACGGAAGAACATGTTGGACAATAATGCACTGCTTGCATAGTCTAGGGAAATGCCAAGTGTTGTAGCATACTGCTTGCATAGTCTAGGGAAATAGCTAGTGTGGTAGCATACTGCTTGCATATTCTAGGGAAATGCCAAGTGTGGTAGCATACTGCTTGCATAGTCTAGGGAAATACCTAGTGTGGTAGCATACTGCTTGAATAATCTACGGAAATGCCTAGTGTGGTAGCATACTGCTTGCATAGTCTAGGGAATTACCTAGTGTGGTAGCATACTGCTTGCATAGTCTAGGGAAATGCCTAGTGTGGTAGCATACTGCTTGCATAGTCTAGGGAAATACCTAGTGTGGTAGCATACTGCTTGCATAATCTAGGGAAATGCCTAGTGTGGTAGCATACTGCTTGCATAGTCTAGGGAAATACCTAGTGTGGTAGCATACTGCTTGCATATTCTAGGGAAATGCCTAGTGTGGTAGCATACTGCTTGTATAGTCTAGGGAAATGCCTAGTGTGGTAGAATACTGCTTGCATAGTCTAGGGAAATGCCTAGTGTGGTAGCATATTGCTTTAATTTGAATAGGTAATGCCCTCCTGTGCTAGCACACTTTCTTAATAGGGGCATCTACGTACATACATAGACTATGGAAGGGCCTTGTTGGGATCAGTGTTACCTAAATAGACTATATAATGACATGGGTGTGTTGCGAAGGGCTGATATAGATATAGTGAAGATTATGTGGTGTTAGAACACTGGTTTAAAACGCTGGGGACGGGTCTCAGATATACATAGCATAGGGAACGGATCATTGTGAGCATGTACTTTGATATATTAGATATATAAATGGGACAGGAGGGAAACACCGCTGCGTAAATACAACAAGATATGGACTGGTACTAAAATAATATCTTAAAATAGTCTTGTTCTTGGTACTACCCCGATAACCATTACATAGTAAGTATGCGTTAATGTCGGGGTTCGCATGTAATCCCTACCTCCGTCTATGTAAGTTATGGGAGGATCGCAACAAGATAAATATTTACATCCCTATTGCATGTCCTTATATGAACTATGTGCCCTGATTGTAAGCTACGGCAGTGCGCATTCACATTGCTAGGCAACATTCGCCGTGAGAAAAGCGTGTCTTACAGTTTACATTGTTTCAATGATATTAAATGATATTATATTTACTTGTTACGGCAGACGGTAAGTTGCAATACTGGACTTTAAACCTGTGTCGTTGAACAAAGAATTAACGTAAATACAAGTAATGAACTGTATGAACTACGTTACCATGCCCAATGTAGTTCATACCACGATGGAAACTATTAACCCACTATTCATTCTGTAAGTATATGAATATGCCAGGGTCTACTAAAGGAAGCCTAAGTAAGTGGGTACCCGGCTATATACTGCTAGTCCGCCTCCTCATCGATGGCCACAGATTCGAGCCCCGCTCAGACATTGTCTCTTTATATGAAACCGTTTGTAGATTCTTACGGAGGTCGGTGCACAAAGTATTGGTTAACCGCTGGAGTCTGCCCAGGAAAGGTGATGCTAGTTAAACTGTCCGCCGCCCATATGGGCAACCGGTATCGATGTTAAATACACAGATATATTGATATATAGTGTGTACACCAGATCGTTCAACTGTTAACTCACTGATAATACTATATACATTATGCATTATGCTGGGTACCAGCGACAAGGAAGTTTAGATAGTACGAGGTGTGCATACCTACATGTAACACGTTATCGACTTATTTCAACGCATTTAAACAAATTATCGAGTATGGAACTTCAGATTGTGCTAATTATATATGGATTATGTTATTCACTTGGTAATATTTTCATATTTGATATATCTTGTTGTAAGATAATGGACACATTTTGAAATATGCCCCTTCCACCACATAATAACTTAGTTACTTATCAGAAATAAGACTGACATACATGCATACATGTGTTGCTGTTTAATAACGGACATCGATCTATATGATTGACTACTTGATAATCTGACATAAACACGACTTCTATAGAAAAGCGGAGATGCGGTATACTACCTACCAATCCATCACTCGTTGTTATTGCAACATGAACGATTGGGCCTCTGTGGCCGAGTGGTTACGGTCGTTGTAATAAAACCACATGCCCGTCAGCGCTGAAGGATCGAATACCACTGGGTGTCGAATTATGTCATGTGGTGATGCTATATATCCGGCTGGCTTGTGGAAATGTCAGTGATTCTTCTCGCATGTCCGTTTCTGAAATCCTGCCATAATGGGCGTCCGCGGTCTTCCACTCCCAAAGCATACTTATGGAGAGTCGTCAACCTAACATGTATGTGAAACTTGCACTTAATAACAACTATTATTATTCATCTTTTAGATGGAAGTATTACCAATAAACCAGCAGACACAGAAGCTTGTGTTGGTGAAGATGTTAATATCCCATGGACATATGATGACAATGATGCTGATATTAGTTCAGTGAGCTGGTATCATAGCTTGAACAAGGACATTATGACATACTTTGGATCGGGTAGTAGTCATATCCCTAGAAATTCGTACACTGTTGTGAATCATGGCAACGGAAATATTACATTAATGTCTGTGCCTATAACTTATACCGGTGTATATACGATTAGTGTTTTCGCTGCCACTTATTCAGAGGATTCAGTGGATGTTGCTGTTTGCAGTAAGTCTTAAATTAGTTATCACCTTGATGAAAATCTGGGAAGCTAGTGCGACACACTGGCCTATGATGTATGCTAATATGCTTTCTCTAGCATGTGGATCTCTACTATGTGTGCTCAACTGTTATACTGGGGTCAAATTTCACCCCACATCAGTAATAACACCTTTACTGGATAGGCTCCAGTGATTAACCAGTATTTGGTGCACCAACCTCTGTAAGAAAAAGTCAACGACCTTACCCACTAATACGTAATTATTCAAGACATGTATTGACCGATATGGTCCAGTTATTCTTGTTTGGTAAACGTTACATATCATCATCACCACAACATAATTTCAGATTTGTGGAATTTAAACAAGAATATTATTATTTGTAATACTCTGAATTCTTAATGTTATTCTTCTGTACCAAGTACAATATCCGTGTCGGACAATGAGCGACATCTTGGGAATAGCAACACACATCAGCCCAATTTCAAACGCTACATATTTAATCAGTTCATGAATTACATAATTCCTCAGGTTCGTAATTTTCTGACTATATGCCTTTAGAGCGGCTCTTCTAACTGTCATACCGATCTTATATTTCATCACAGATACTTGATGTAACCTGCATTGACATAGCATATAACTACGTATTCTATTCTGAATCACCATTCACTAAGTGTTCAAGTAGTATGTAAGCGAGTTGTATAACTTCAATTGGCATTTCCATTTCCAAGCGACGCACACTATCGCTGGATAAACAAGTTGATACACCGTATATGTAAGTAGTTTTTTGTTTGTATTATTGCGCCTAGTACATTGTTACAACTATGTATACGAATACTCTCTAAATTTCTTGATTCATTGAAGCTCCACGATTCATTTCCATAATTTAACAACGCGACAATAAGTGTACGGAACAAGCTTAGAACAAGATTTATGGAATAATTCGTGAACATTTAGATATATCCTTTAAGCTTAATCATTGTCCTGACATAGCTTCATATTTCCGAACACATGACCATCCTGTTGTAAATACTATGTCTAGATAAGTATTTCGTAATAATTCCAATTTCCTAACTGTCGTATACTAACCTTAAATGTATCATATTTCTTCAGCCCGTTTTAAAACTCATGCATTTTGTCTTATTTGGTAATTAGTTTTGATATACCATAGTATGTTTGTCACATACTGACATGAGGGGCAGCTTCTCTCACAGTCACGGATATGAGAACACATCTAAATAGACGAGTAATTTTACAACGTTTAGTATAAATGATAACACAATCAATGGTATTAAATGGTATGATATTGCTCTTAACTGAGCGAGAATTAGGTTCGTTAGTATCTTAACTGTTCATGATTTGGCTTTAACTATCGGTATGTCTATGAAGCCATGTTTATTATATTCGGTAATGCAGTTAATGTTCATTAGTAAAGTTACGACAGCTAATGTTGTTTATTACTCAGTGATATGCTGAAACTATAATGATTAACATAATGGTTAGTATTGCCTTCACAGTGACATGTGTACTTGTACTTGTTACTTCCTGTGTCCTCAGGACCATGTGTATTAACAACGGACTCGATGTTGGATCACATTGCCCAGCTACCGCTAACCGTTGATGTCGCTTATAGTATATATATTATAGTAATATATAATAATATGCCAATATCACTTAACTTCTAGGTGCACATTCTCCCCCATGTCACAAAGGGGTGTTTTCGTAACAGTAATGATCAACAACAATATTATGATGGGATATTTTAATAAACATTAAATGATGATTAACAACGATGGACAGAAACAATTTAATATCGTTTGAAATTAAAAATAAATGAACTGAATACTGACTTCAACAGAGCCATTGTGTTAAAAAAACTTAACATGTATCCACATTATTATTGATTCCCGCTACATGAAGCAGCATTTGCAATGCAATGGATGATATATATAATCGGTCTAATGTATTGTAATATATATCCATGTTATATATATATATATATATACATGGATTTATATTACAATACATTAGGCCGATCATAACCTGTACTTGTACATGCATATATACTGGGGTTATTTATATTATACATTCAAAACAAATGTAATATAATGAATCTTAAAGCTACTTTGATTCCCCCTAGCAAGCATATTAAATTACTGAATTAATATTGGTATAACAAAGACGGGTGCAATAAGCATAACGAGGAAAGAACTATGAAACGTTCGAGCAAGACATAGAAGACCAAGACCCAATACACCCCCAAAACAGTTGGGTTAGATACTGAATTACATTCCAAAATAAGTAGTTTGCCTTTTAATAAAAATTACATATGAAACGAATTATATTGTAACATATTCGAAAAAGCCAACACGAGGTAATATGTGTTGTATTGAATACAAATACTTTAGTACACAACTTATCTGAAGGAACCTGAAACAGAACTGGCATTAGCCTTATAATTGAATGAAGTAAAAACGATGTCAACATGGAAGCTTTCCAATACGAAACCTTGGCATTACTTAGCAGTGTGACTAATATATAACAAAGGATTTGTCCCTTGTGTGTACTTGTGTTTGTGTCCTGGAAAGAAGCTAATAACGAGTTCGAGTTGCCATTGAGGCCTCGATTGCGATACATACACACACTGGATAAACAATCTTACAATACCGATATAAGGCATTCCATTACATCCAACAATGATATATTTTCCAACATAAGACACAATGGATGCATTTTCATGAGTTTCGTTCAGCCATCAATCCCTCATCAGTACCGGTATCTGTTACGCTACCTATCTTTTCATCATCACATTCCTTCCTAATAGCTGTCTCGCTATGACCGATATAACCTCTGACCTCATCGTGATCCACTGGCTTCTACAAGCTGCCAAGTTTTCATATCCATCATCATATATATTATCATCAACCCCATCACTCATACACGCTGTATCGCCATCACATACATCACAACGTGCATTATCATCAACCATCTCGAGCCCACAAGTCTCGCCGTCGTCTTATATCACCACGTACCGTCACACCAACACTCTAGTTCCTGCGATCTGTCTCGCTATCAACTAAATCATCACCTTAACTTCTCACAAACCACATTTGCTTTCTCACCAAACACACATTCCTCTTAAAATCTGTTTCGCTCTCGGCACTAGTAATACTATTATCTATTGCTTGATCTTTTGTCGAATCACAATACCTCTTTTTCATGCAGTTCTTGAGTGACTATGAAACACCTATTTCGCTTTATCTACTGTTACCTCATCCGTTTACATATCATAAGTAATCTCATTGTTTCTGTTCGACTTTCCTCATTTATATTAGACAAATTTTCATCGCTTTCACTTCTGTATGGTTGGTCATCATTTGTATACACATACACATCTCAACTACTCGTGTCACTCATTTATTTCACACGTGTTTGTTACCTCATCTGTTATGGTATCATTGGAAATATTAAGCTCTTCTTTTTCACTTATTTCTGGATTGACATCCTCTACAAACTCTCACGACTCTTCCTGCTTCAGGATAGATTCATGCAGCGGTTCACCTGCTCTTCTTTCATAAGAATCTAAAATCTAAACAATAATTTTGATCTCGCAAACATACACAGTTAAGAAATATTTTTTCTTATGAATCTGATTTCATCTGGTTACATTACTTTCTTCTTCGTTTCTTTTGACTTGTTCGAGTAGTATTGTCTGGATCATTCGTATGAACTGGTTTGGGATCAAATGTTCTTCTCGTAAATCATCTCTATTTTACATCCACATTATGAATACCTGTTTGTTTCGTTTAAGCAACAACTAGAACTATAAATATGTACATGTCATTTCGTACGCCTCTGCCATATGACCATGAAACGTTTATCCTTAACTATTTAACTTTGTGCCAGGAATGAATGAATGTTTCTGAGTACTATGCATAATATATTTGACCAATATGCTTGCACTCGTCCTTGACTTAAGAAAGTATTGCCATGGTACATTCATCATTTTAATGTAACAATAACATTGTTTGTTATTCGTTATAATCATAAGTTATATGTAAACGTTAACCTTTCCTATGTTCCTTTTACCAGGATAATATCATTAGCAAATGCATAATTATGTAAACATATATACTATACATTACAGTTAAACTATAACATTGAATAGACAATACATCCTAATATAGTATCTAATATACAACTACATGTATTGTTGTTTAAATATAGGGAATGAATTAGGTTTGAAAGTACGATGACGGGATAAGAGATGAAAATGTTTGATTTAGAATACTATCTTCCTACAAACATAATTGCAATACCATTTACTAATGTTATTGCTATTATATTCGTGCGATATTCTTCAGCAGACAACTGATTCCACGTTCTATTGTGAGCTTCTAGTTACTTATCATGACGGCTTTTTGTTATTCAATGTGTGTTTCTTTTTATATCTGATAAAGTTAATTTAGTTTGGAACACATTTTCTGTTTTAAATTATAATAGTGTGCTAAGCTGATTATGAAATCCACCAACATATGTTGATGCTCTTTACAATGAATACAAAATGAAACCTTTTTATAATCAATATTAAACTCTATATGTTTGTCTATCAGATATGTTTTTTATTCTCAACCAAAATATTTGAACATACGAACAGTCTCAGAATAAATGTGTTAATGTCTCTGTATACATATTGTAAAGTTCACATATAGTTGATATTGTTATTTTTAATTCAACAATATTTAACATTTCCTTCCTCTTCATATAATATATTTTTCTTGAAACATGCACACATAACACATTACCCATGCAGCAACCGTTTAATTTTCCTTTTGATAAACATATCTTATTGGGACAAGATTGTGTTGCAAACATATACATTTCCTTCATTTATACACTATATACGCCAGCTACACTAACTCAAACGTTAACAAGTGGGGTTATATTTCAGCTGCTTCTGCCGATTTAACATCCTCAACGAGTGGTCAGACAATAGCATGTGAAGCTTCAGATCTGGGAACTCCAGCAGCTACATTATCAATACGGGTAAGATAACATGACAGGAATACCTAAAATGTAAGCACTTTAAAGAAAGGAGCATGTTCGACAATAGCACATTGTAAACACGAAGCTAAATGAAATATCCGGATAAGTGACCTAGGATTGAGTAGGTATTGTTTGAATATGCATTAATTAGAATAAACGTATTAATGAAATATAATACACGTTGAGCATATGCCGATTTTGGTATAAGCTTAGTGTTGCTTACAATTGATAAACTTCTTCGTTCTAAGTCACTAGTTTTTTACTCAAAAAACTCACATTAAGGAAATAATATGCGTTACTTGGTTGTGTTGGTAGTCTTTTGAATAATGCTTTGTCCCTTTCGATAATCAACCATTTCCAGCAACACTATGGATCACCATTAACAAAGGCCTATCAATAATTGTTCATGAACAGCTGCATGGCTTTTCATCAAACGTAGTCCATTGCAACCTTGCGAAACAAACAAAACTATGTCTTTATTATTGGTGATGTTGAATTGATTTGTCTCGTATATGCTATCTATAGGTGACACAACATATATCAGGTTTTCTTCGTATTAACCTTTGTTCAAATGATTCCAAGTATTATTCGCCCAGCCGTTGTACAGCAGTCCACCTACGACCGCTGTTAAGCTTAAGCCGACATCTTTTGGACCTCACTGCATTTGTTATGTTGATACCGTCGGCAGTATTAGAAGCCGCCGGTATATTTTGGAGAGGCTGCTACGGTTACGTTGACCGTTTATGAGAGATGGGTTTGAATATATAGGATAATATTCAGCCTAAACGCGGTCGGATCGATGGGCCGTCTTGACCCCAGTTGGCAAACCAGGACATATCCTATTATACTCCATCACATATCTAGTTCAGTAAGCAATGCGAAGATACTAGACGATACTAGAAGAACTTTATGAGTTGCCAGTCTTGGTGATAAAGTTAATAACAGTTACTGTCGGAACTTTAATTGGGGATAACATGCTAATGGTAGATCTATGATCGTTATGTTTTATAGCACTAGCTTTGTGTTCTACATCATTCAGTTCGCGGTTCACACACTTTACTTGTAACCGCTATATTTGTTGATCCTCAAGACGTCCCTTCAACACATAGTGATCCTCTGCCCTACGATTGGACATAATAAAACTTAATCATGACCGCGAATAGATCTGGAAATACACCGAGGTATATATATTAGACACGGATGAAAGGTTAAATGACTATTTGCGAGCCTTCTACTAGATAGGTCAGGGAGATCCCAATCTGTATGTGATTTGTGAGTGTTCAGTTAAAGCGGTTATGACCATGGAAGATAATTGCTCTTAGAACTGGCCTTCAGCGGGCGTCAAAAGCATCAATGCATCAGGGTGTCTTCACACCGGTTTAACACAGTTCTGAAGGATCTCTGCGAACAAAAACGTTGGTATGTACTTTCGCACTGCAACGACTGTGACTCATTTGAAGACTGCCTCCGAGATAATGATGTCATCCCTACACATTTAGAGATGGCCGCAGTTCGACGGATGCTTGCAAAAACAAAACACATCAAGTTATTGTTAAAGACTAACCAACAGCCTGCTTAAAAAGTGCACGACGATGATAAGGCATAGTACATTATTATTAAACACCTGCTCTTCATCTCTAAGTACAGTTGATAATCACAGCATAATGTTTATTAAACACAGGCTTATCATCTATAAGTAAAGTTGGTAATGTTGGAATTATTATCTCTGATCTGTCAGACCACATTGTGTGCTATATTTATATGTGGTGTGCCTGGCAGTATATTAAACTAAGTACAGATAGTCTTGTGTAAAGTTAATAATATCATCATGGACAGTGAATACTTTCACCATCAGTTTTTGGAAGATTCTGAAACAAGAGTTTCTAAAGATACAACCACATGTACTAATTCCGGATATGGATAACTGCGACCACCAGACTCGGACACGCGACTTCAATGGCTTGTAGCCCTAGTTGCAGGGGGACAGACCAAATACTATAAAGAGCGATATTTTACAGCAGACAGGTTGATAATATGACAGACGCGGACATTTGAACAACTACATAGCCGATATGAAGCGAGGCGCGTGACCGCAATGGCAAACACTTTAGGGACCGCAGCCATTCTACGTAGCAATGGCAAGTATGTGTTTACCAATACAACAGGAAAGCTAATCGACGTTGGTTGCCGACCTGAACGCTGGCCCGTTTGTTTCACATGCGCTAAATTATGTTGCGTGTGAGCTAGTTCACACGCTAGGAGGAGCGCATGGGCCATGATAAAGCAATGTATCAGCTACAGGCTGATCAGGAAACATGGTCCAAACACGGGCTAATCGCCTGGACGGGATAGACGAATAATTCCGCCGTCAAGGCCACACTATACACATTTCGTTTACGTTGACGTCACCAGAAAGGAGTGCTCATCTTTCTTGCTTCCAACTGATGCAGGTAACTGGGTGTAACAGCCTCCTCTTATCCGTTGATATCTGGCGATGTCTAACTACAGAAGTGACACACTGTCAACCATTTAGCTTGAACCATCTTTAGTCCATGTTTCAAGTGTCGTCATATTAATAGTAACATGCCTAACGAAAAACGGTGTAGCATAAATATAATTAAATTATATAAAAGTATTGAATCAAACATAATCATTACGTTGAATGTATGCCTACATGTATACTGTAGTTCTTACTTAGTATGGCCTATGTTAATTATTCAAGTAAAAGTAAGGTATTTGTTTATTATGATGATACCCCTATTGCAGGGGTGGGGGATCATTACTGAGCTATGTGACACATGTTTATATGAACATCAGTACTTCATGAATCCTTGTAGATCTTGCGCCAGGCCACGACATCGGCAATTATTATTTATCTAGCTGGGGGTTCACCAACCTGCCATATCAGAATGTATCCGATATGTAATTTCCGCGATCCATAAGTACAGTTTAAGTTTAGCATCAGAACAAAGTTTAGAATAGTTCCATGCCGAAGAAGTAGAATGTGCCATTGATTAATACAAATGGAATGTAATTATCAATTGAGTACGCATGCGTCAGTAAATGGCTTCACTAAGGCATGCTAACAAACTACGAACATGAAACACCTGGTAATTTCTTTCCTAAATATCCATCAATTGAGTTATTAATCAGACATTTTGGTTAAAATATAAATACTAATGTGTGTGTGTTTACAAAAATCGAAATAGTCGCTCAGAAACGATACAATTCCAATAAATGTTAACCGTCGTATACGCGAATTTGTTTATCAACATACGAAATGTAAGCACACACAGTGCGCATGCGTGATACAACAGAGGATGTAAAAAACAACGTATATATTTTGAACATGAAATACTATATATCTATCTTCCTCTAATGTCGAACCCCTCGCGGGGATGTCACTAAAGACTTAGCTAACAGATGTATGCATCAACATATCAAGTAATGCAATTGAAAAAGACAACGTGTGACAAATGGGTACGATGCATTCCGAATGCAAACAAGTGCGAACGATGCGTTCCGGTTGTAAACAAGTGCGTGACCGATCGACTCGGATATTCCTACTTTCGGGTTCGAGTTTGTTTTATCGCAAAAAACAATGTTTACCAAATGAACATAAGCATACAAAGTATAATGTTAGAATGTGTAGCAGCATTGCTACCCATACGTAAACATTGAATTGTTCAATTATCTTTTATTTCATAAGATGTAATGCTGCTTTAAGATAAATAAAGGAACACTTATAGATGATTTACGTCTGATGACACGTGCTTAATCTTAGCATTTCAGCCATTTTGCTTTCTTTTTCGAATGTTCGATTGGCAATTTGCTAATCGATACTCGTTCCTACAATTCATATTCACTCCCGAGACCTATTTTCTAAATCCATCGAGGGAGAGAGAAGATACAATGTGGAATTTAAATACATTGCCTAAGGGCACATTTGTAAGAGATAGGCCTACAGCTGTGCACGAACTCCAGGCAGTTGGTACCTGAAACGAACACGCCACCACTGCACTATCACAGCCTACACAAGTGCCATCATCAAATAAAATGCCCTCTGTCTCTCTCTCTATTGTCGCATAAAGTAACACAATATAACTGGGGTTCCTCCAGAACTAGTAGGTCATCAAAATCATGTCACATCATCCTCTTGAAACGCTCTCAAATTCGGTATATCAGATAAATTGTCAGTATGCCAAATGAAGACAACGTTAACTCTTTATAACACTTGTACACATATGATCAGTGTGGACGCAATGTTGGAATGGGTTGTCAATGTGTAGCGAGTTGACAGCGGGTAATGATCACATTCAGTGGTATTTATTCTAGTAAAACTGTATATTTCGTACTCATATGTAAATTAAGTTGTATTTTCGTAATGTTTTTGTTTTTGCAAAGATTGATGGCGTTGACCAATCATCATCAAGTGCGACTGTGACGGATTTAAATGAAGTGGCGTGTTGTATATCAGGTTGTGCTGTGAGTTGCATGAACGGTGGAAGTAGTTCAGCTACAGAATCCTGTATAGTAGTACAAGGTTAGTCTATATTCATTATATATGGGTAAATTATCTATATTAATTGTTAGGAAGGCTGCCTAATAATTTATTTTGCAAATGTGGAAATTAATGCATTATATTCAACACTAAACATATGTATCACATACACTATATATTCATAGGAAGGGGCAACAGTAGTATAGTGTGGACTAGCAGGACCCCCAAACTGTGGAGCGTGGAGCCATGACGTCACAAAATGCATATCTGTTTCCGGTTCAAAATGGCGGCATATCCTTTTCCGATTCAAAATGGCGGCATATCCGGTTCCTGTGAAAATGGCGACATATCCGGTTCCCGTCAAAATGGCGGAGTTTCCGTTTCAAAATATCCTTAATTTACGCGCGTTAGGTGGAATGACTTCACCGAACTTACGGTAAAATGGCGGCGTTTCCGCATCCTGATCTTATCTCGATTGGCACCGCGTCCTGGAAGTCTGCAATGGTGTTAGAAACAGTCGCAGACCGACGTAATGGACTCGGGAGAGACCGTAGATGTCAAAACTGATCTTATCTCGATTGCCTCCGTGGTCGAATGGTTACGATCGTTGATATCAAATCACTTGACCCTTACCGATGGATGTTCGAATCCCACCGGGGATGTAGGATGCTTTCATATGAGGAAGTTATCCAGCTGGATGACGGTAGGTCTGTGGTTCAACCAGGGTGCCCGTCCGTGTCTGACATACTGCTCGGGTGAGCATGCCGTGGTCTTCCTCCACCACTAATGACTCGCCATATGGCCTAAGTTGTTTGTGCGTCTTTTTAAACCCCACAACACAAGATAAAACAAAAACAAACAAAGAAAACAAAATATTTATACAGGCAAATATCTACTGTCTACAGACACACATATGAAATAATTATATCCATTTCACATGCAAAAAAAGAATAAACCTATCAGTATATATCCAATGTGGAAGTCGTGATAGCGCAGTGGTAGAGCTTTGGCTTCAGCTGCGAGAGGCCCGGAGTTCGAGTCCCGCTGGAACCGTTAGGAGTGTGCCCTTGGGCAAGGCATTTAAATTCCACATTGGCGATGGATTCCAACAGGAATGAGCTCTCGAGAGTGATTAATGTAATGTTGTAAGAACTTGTTTTGCAATCGAGCTAAAAGTCAATCACCAATGTTATAATCTAGTTCATTCTAACTTAAAACTAACAGTAGAATGAATGAATTTTACACCGAGCATTCGTTATCTAGATAAGAGATCAACTATCATTAAGGAGTGTACTACATGACATTGTGATTTCAATGAATAACCTGGGCAACGAAATATCTCTGTACGCTTTATCTAATAAAAGATGTGTTTAAATAGCCAAGATTAATATTTGTTTTGGACATTTCAACATTTCGGTACAAATACATTTCGTATATTTAATCAAGTGGTATCTGATGTAATCAAATACACGCCACAGCTTACTATGTATTTGTATGTCTATTTGTTCGTTTATTAACATTAAATTTGTTCACTGGTTGTACGGCTATATGCCCGTCCGCCACGGTAGGCATTCGTCCAAACGCCCCCTCCAACAACCCGTCCAAATCCCGCCCACCCGTTCCGACAGCCGACCGTCCGTCCATCCGTCTTCCTGCCTGTCCACCTTCATATAACGAGCACGTCGATATACCGACTAACTACATAAATTAACACTTAATTTAATTTAATGCGTGTCATTTATGAATTAATTCATGTATGTATATATATATATCACTGCAAACTGGAAATATCGTGTATAATTTCTTGAGATACATGTATGAATCACAATTAAACTCTTTATATTGCAAACTATTTCAATTCAAAACGTTATACTCCGTATATCTTGAATAAACACCGGAATATATCAGTAGTTCAGTGGTTAACATGCAATACTTGTAATCCAGGGGTCGCAGGTTCGATTCCCCGCTGCACCATACTAAAATGATGCATATCATAGTCTTTCGGATGCGACTTTAAACCGAGGTCTTGTCTCGGTGCCTTACACTGTACACGTAACATATCCAGCGGCGAGACTCCGGAATGGGTCTCTGTCTGTATCATTGCATTATCCTCCAAACTCTAAAACGACTGATCTCTTCATGAGGCTTCGCTCATATGGACAAGCAGTAGCGTCGGTAAATAAATGCAAAACATCACACAATCTAAATGAACTGTATTACACGTCTAGAACATTCTAACGCGATTACAGTTTCACACAAAAGTCTATATATATAATTATGATATTCTGCTCGTTCGTTTATTGTCGACTGGTTGACTGATTTTACGGGTATATGCATGTCTTTCTGTCTGGTTTTCTCTATATAATTATGCGCACGTGTATGTAGAGTTTAATATCGAACATACACATAACATGATACATGTAATACATGTACATAATACTACGTTTCTATATGTCACATTAAGCTACAATATATTTATACATGTAGTTACTACTGTATGTTTTTGAACAATAATACAAATTCCCGAGGCCTACGTTTAGACTGGTCACGTGTCATTAATGGTATATGTTATGAGACACTTGGGAGACGTTTTGGTACACCTAATGATTGTTTGTGTACCAAAGTAGAAGCTAGACACCCTGTAGTCCCTATCTATATAAACATATTTTTCCTAGTATGAGGTCAAAAGATTTATTTTATTGAATGAAAAGTAAAAGTTGGCTATATGTACATTCAACTGAATTATCTATGCATGTTTGAAATATTAAGCACAGTCTAGCAAAAATAGAGTAACACTGCAGTTCGTTAATACCTCTACCTAGATCTGTAGATAGCTCATATAAACCAATATTGATAAGGTGAGGGGACATTTATCCATGTGGTAGTTATTTTCAAAATGTTGGACAGCAGGGATATCTTAGCTAAAAAATATGATTGTTTTAATTGAAACAGGATCAAAGAAATTCTTCATTTTCAGTGAATTTGTTTGCAGGATGATTTGATTCTAATGGTATTTCATTTCTTTGTCATCTAACTTAAGTGTGTTTCGATTTCAGTGTGGTTTGAATTCAGTGTGATTTGGTTTATGTGTGTTTTGAATTCAGTGTCATTTGATTTCAGTGTGATTCGATTTCAGTATCATTTGAAATTGGTGTGATTTGATTTGTGTGTGTTTTAAATTCCGTGTGGTTTGATTTCAGTGTGTTTCGATATACATATGATTTGTTTTCTGTGTGTTTTGATTTTCATGTGATTTGCATTCAGGGTGATTTGATTCTAGCATGATTTCATTTCATTGTCAGTTAAATTAAGTGTGATTCGATTTCAGTGTGATTTGAATTCAGTGTGATTCGATGTCCGTGTGTTTTGAATTCCGTGTGATTTGATTTCGGAGTGACTTGATTTCTGTTTGATTTGTTATTAGTGTGATTTGATTTCCGTGTTTTTTGACCAATGCCGAAGTCGTTTAGAAGTGGTCACGAATTTGTTTTCAGGATGATTTGATTCTAATGGGATTTCATTTCTTTGTCATCTAACTTAAGTGTGTTTCGATTTCAGTGTGATTCGATTTCAGTATCATTTGAAATTGGTGTGATTTGATTTGTGTGTGTTTTAAATTCCGTGTGATGTGATTTCAGTGTGTTTCGATATACATATGATTTGTTTTCTGTGTGTTTTGATTTTCATGTGATTTGCATTTAGGGTGATTTGGTTCTAGCATGATTTCATTTCATTGTCAGTTAAATTAAGTGTGTTTCGATTTCAGTGTGGTTTGAATTCAGTGTGATTTGGTGTATGTGTGTTTTGAATTCAGTGTCATTTGATTTCAGTGTGATTCGATTTATCATTAATAAATATGTAAACAATTGTGGTGTTGTTGTTGTTGTTGTTGTTGTTGTTGTTGTCCAGTTATTGTTCCGGACTAGTGGTTGTTTCCAATAAGCGAACGCCATGTACAGCGCATATGTATATCGAAACACACTGAAATCAAATGACACGGAATTTAAAACACACAAAAATCAAATCACACCAATTTCAAATGATACTGAAATCGAATCACACTGAAATCAAATGACACTGAATTCAAAACACACATACACCAAATCACACTGAATTCAAACCACACTGAAATCGAAACACACTTAATTTAACTGACAATGAAATGAAATCATGCTAGAACCAAATCACCCTAAATGCAAATCACATGAAAATCAAAACACACAGAAAACAAATCATATGTATATCGAAACACACTGAAATCACATCACACGGAATTTAAAACACACAAAAATCAAATCACACCAATTTCAAATGATACTGAAATTGAATCACACTGAAATAAAATGACACTGAATTCAAAACACACATAAACCAAATCACACTGAATTCAAACCACACTGAAATCGAAACACACTTAAGTTAGATGACAAAGAAATGAAATCCCATTAGAATCAAATCATCCTGAAAACAAATTCACTGAAAATGAAGAATTTCTTTGATCCTGTTTCAATTAAAACAATCATATTTTTTTAGCTAAGATATCCCTGCTGTCCAACATTTTGAAAATAACTACCACATGGATAAATGTCCCCTCACCTTATCAATATTGGTTTATATGAGCTATCTACAGATCTAGGTAGAGGTATGTAACGAACTGCAGTGTTACTCTATTTTTGCTAGACTGTGCTTAATATTTCAAACATGCATAGATAATTCAGTTGAATGTACATATAGCCAACTTTTACTTTTCATTCAATAAAATAAATCTGTTGCCATCATCTATGAAAATATGTTTATATAGATAGGACTACAGGGTGTCTAGCTTTCTCCTTTGTGTACACAAACATATCATTAGTGCATCCAAACTTCTCCCAAGTGTACTCAAACATCTCCCATAATGACACGTGACCACTTCTAAACGACTTCGGAATTGGTATTATTAGTTCATAAAACATACAGTTAGTAAATACATGTATAAATATATTGTAGCTTAATGTGACATATAGAAACGTAGTATTATGTACATGTATTACATGTATCATGTTATGTGTATGTTCGATATTAAACGCTACATACACGTGCGCATAATTATATAGAGACAACCAGACAGAAAGACATGCATATACCCGTAAAATCAGTCAACCAGTCGACAATAAACGAACGAGCAGAATATCATAATTATATATATAGACTTTTGTGTGAAACTGTGATCGCGTTAGAATGTTCTAGACGTGTAATACAGTTCATTTAGATTGTGTGATGTTTTGCATTTATTTACCGACGCTACCGGTTGCCCATATGAGCGACGCCTCATGAAGAGATCAGTCGTTTTAGATTTTGGAGGATAATGCAATGATACAGACAGAGACCCATTCCGGAGTCTCGCCGCTGGATATTTTACGTGCACAGTGTAAGGCACCGAGACAAGACCTCGGTTTAAAGTCGCATCCGAAAGACTATGATATGCATCATTTTAGTATGGTGCAGCGGGGAATCGAACCTGCGACCCCTGGATTACAAGTATTGCATGTTAACCACTGAACTACTGATATATTCCGGTGTTTATTCAAGATATACGGAGTATAACGTTTTGAATTGAAATAGTTTGCAATATAAAGAGTTTAATTGTGATTCATACATGTATCTCAAGAAATTATACACTATATTTCCAGTTTGCAGTGATATATATATATATATATACATACATGAATTAATTCATAAATGACACGCATTAAACTAAATTAAGTGTTAATTTATGTAGTTAGCCGGTATATCGACGTGCTCGTTATATGAAGGTGGACAGGCAGGAAGACGGATGGACGGACGGTCGGCTGTCGGAACGGGTGGGCGGGATTTGGACGGGTTGTTGGAGGGGGCGTTTGGACGAACGCCTGCCGGGGCGGACGGGCATATAGCCGTACAACCAGTGAACAATTTAATGTTAATAAACGAACACATAGACATACAAATACATATTAAGCTGTGGCGTGTATTTGATTACATCAGATACCACTTGATTAAATATACGAAATGTATTTGTACCGAAATGTTGAAATGTCCAAAACAAATATTAATCTTGGCTATTTAAACACATCTTTTATTAGATAACGCGTACAGAGATATTTCGTTGCCCAGGTTATTCATTGAAATCACAATGTCATGTAGTACACTCCTTAATGATATTTGATCTCTTATCTAGATAACGAATGCTCGGTGTAAAATTCATTCATTCTGCGGTTAGTTTTAAGTTAGAATGAACTAGATTTTAACATTGGTGATTGACTTTTAGCTCGATTGCAAAACAAGTTCTTACAACATTACATTAATCACTCTCGAGAGCTCATTCCTGTTGGAATCCATCGCCAATGTGGAATTTAAATGCCTTGCCCAAGGGCACACTCCTAACGGTTGCAGCGGGACTCGAACTCCGGGCCTCTCGCAGCTGAAGCCAAAGCGCTACCACTGCGCTATCACGACTTCCACATTGGATATATACTGATAGGTTTATTCTTTTTTTGCATGTGAAATGGATATAGTTATTTCATATGTGTGTCTGTAGACAGTAGATATTTGCCTGTATAAATATTTTGTTTTCTTTGTTTGTTTTTTGTTTTTTCTTGTGTTGTGGGTTTTTTTTGATTGACTACCAATAATTCTTTTTTTAAATTAGAATTTTCATGCATTATATAATTGTTTAATTGATGCATACAGGCGTAGGCTTGACTGTGCGATTCCCTAATACAACTTAGTACTAATTCATTATAGTTATTTCCAGCCATAGTACTAATTCATTATAGTTATTTCCAGCCATATTTTTACAAGCTATGAAAACGTTAAATTTAACAGGAACACTAGAATAATGTATTGCTTTTAATTTTGTGAAGTACTATTCGGCACTTATATAGCATTAAGGGCGTTTTTACCACACAGCTCGTGACAATTTATATCAGTTTGTTTGATTCTCCTCTCACGATTATTCCATTATTCAAAAGAGTGACTGAATCAAGATTGTCATTTGCAACCCACCCCGGAAACCCACCCTCGTGTTTTTTATTTGGCAACATGTTTAATGATCAACATCCACCCATTACAGCATACAGGTTTGCATACGTCATATCATGAAATCGTGTCTAACCGAATTAGGCTGTTAAATTATACATACTTTTATCGTCATGAGACGATGTAAAATAAATTAGTATGTGGGACAGATATCGTCTTACATATTTTGAAATATGTTTGCTGAATCGCATCCAACATCAATGGTAGAGTTATGTCCATTTAAAACGCAACATTTCATATGTTTGTCTCCCCAACTCACTGATGGGGGATGTATGTTTATCCTACACCATCCATCTTGGGCATAATCCCACAACGCATTATCCAAGGACAAGGCGGGGTGAATTGCCGCCAAAATCAACTGCTCTCCGCTCCAGAAACGCGCCAAAAAACCACCGGAACCGGATGGGGCAGTTTTTACTCAATGAGTAAATTGCCCCTATCACCTCTACGGACCCTCCCGAGTCCATTACGCTGGTCTGCGACTGTTTCTAACACCCTCGCAGACTTCCAGGACGCGGTGCAAATCGAGATGAAACCAGTTTTAACATCTACGGACCCTCCCGAGTGCATTACGCTGGTCTGCGACTGTTTCTAATACCCTCGCAGACTTCCAGGACGCGGTGCCAATCGAGATAAGACCAGTTTTGACATCTACGAACCCTCCCGAGTCCATTACGATGGTCTGCGACTGTTTCTAATACCCTCGCAGACTTCCAGGACGAGGTGCCAGGTTTGAAGTTCATTGTAGGTTAAGTACGTGACCTAAAGGTCACCGAGACCTTCCTTAGAGGTCACCCAGTTCTAGGACAATGACGTCATGAGACAGGAACAGGAACAGGAACATGTCTATCTGACGTCCCTCCTATACTACTTACGTCAGTGAGAGAGGTACAGATACACATATGTCAGTGAGAGAGGTACAGATGCACATACGTCAGTGAGAGAGGTACAGATGCACATACGTCAGTGAGAGAGGTACAGATACACATACGTCAGTGAGAGAGGTACAGATGCACATACGTCAGTGAGAGAGGTACAGATGCACATACGTCAGTGAGAGAGGTACAGATGCACATACGTCAGTGAGAGAGGTACAGATGCACATACGTCAGTGAGAGAGGTACAGATGCACACACGTCAGTGAGAGAGGTACATACGTCAGTGAGAGATGTACAGGCGCACATACGTCAATGAGAGAGGTACAGATGCGCAGATGTCAGTGAGAGAGGTACATCTAAGAAATAATATGTGTCTTTCAATTATTTATTGGCGAATAGAACATTGGAGTTCTGATGCGTAGGAATAAAACAAATATTTAATGTCACAGTTCGTAGATCTAAGTGGTTAATTCCGGCGCCCAGAAAGACAAACTATGTTTTATTTGACTATAACATTTATACTGAGTATAAATAAAACAAATATTTCGATTGTAACATGACCAAAATATATAAAAAGTGCAAAAATAATTGGTATTATGATTTAGAAACGTAAATGACGTCACCAATCTAGAACACATGTTAGTTAAATGACGTCACGTTTGGCATCACCCGATAACCCAAGGCATGTTTATTTAGGAAATAATATTAGTTTTGTTGTGGTATATCGGCGAATAAACCACGGTTCTGATGCCTACGGTCTTCGTGGTTAATTCCGACGCATCAGAACTCCAAACCGTGGTTTATTCGCCGATATACCACGGCAAGACAAATATTATTTCCATTCTAACATGACCCAATATAATGCTACAAACGAAGAAATGTGCGTGTCACTTTGTCGGCATGCAGCCTAATTTCTCTCCGTTCCGTGATTTGGCTGACGGCTCTACAAATTACCTCCCTGCAATAAAGATTTTCTAAAAATCTAATGCTAATTTTCAATATTAGCCAGAATTTATTAATATTTTTATTCAAACAGTAATAAATGTATGTATTAATAGTTCACGTTGGCAGAATAATTTATAATCATGAACAATATTAATAAAATGTTTTTTTTTTAGCCACGCCTCCTGTCACACTGTTATATTCTTAAACAATTCAGAATTTAACACTGTCCAACATAAGTTGCGTGACTTTTCTGGACATTAACGTGGCCAACTGTAGTGGGCGGGGAAATGGAACTCTCTTGGCCTGCAATGCTAACTCCACCGATTCGCTGCTAATGTTAGAATCAGCAGCGGTCAGATGATTGGCTTAACGAGAGGTAGCATGACGAGAGGTAGCTTGACGAGAGGTAGCATGACGAGAGGTAGCATGATTAAGTGCCCGACTGACCTGTTCTCGTTCGTCATCAGATTTTACTATTTGCAGACGACGATAATTTGCTACGATTTTTGTTTACGTCACGTGATTTTCATTCATAAATAAGTTTTTATACGGGGGAGGAAAAATTCAACAGCCTTAAAATAGATCTGTGCTACCTGTGATATATTGCATATTTTACAACGGTAGATCTGTTCTTTGTTCATTAGAACAAAATATCAAGTCATGTTAGAATGCAGATTTAAACACTTTACGTTCCTTCTTTGTCTATGCAGATAAATTGCCGAGTCCTGTTAGAATTAGCCATATTCTATTTTGTTTAATACATTTCTGTACTGTTGTGACACTTTCTATAACTATAAGTTATCTGCGTACTTCAGCTATACCAAATAATAGCAGAATGATACTGAGTGGATGGTAACCTCTTGCTTCGTGACATGATAAGTTTTGAGAAACACACCATGCGGCCATGTACACCAAACTATCATTCTTGGAAAAGTTTATTCAACGAATCATGGAATCCGATTGCTTACATTCAATTATTTCAATCTAGTTTCGTGTTCCGTTGTAGTAACTGTTCACATTATAGACTACTTGTATTGAGGTGCATACACTTAGAAATCCGCGGGATTAAATCACTGAGAATATGTATTAAAGTAGCATTACATCGTATGAAATAAAAGATATTTGAAACATTTAATTTTTACGTATGGGTAGCAATGCTGCTACACATTCTAGCATTATAATTTGTAACTATGTATATGTTCATTTGGTAAACAGTGTGTTTTTTGCGATAAAACAAACTCGAAACCGAAAGTAGGACTTTCCGAGTCGATCGGTCACGCACTTGTTTACAACCGGAACGCATCGTCCGCACTTGTTTATATTCGGAATGCATTGTCATCAATTGCCCCACATTGTCTTTTTTAATTAAATTACTTGATATGTTGATTCATACCTCTGTTAGCTAAGTCTTTAGGGACATGTCTACATCCTCGCGAGGGGTTCGCATTAGAGGACGATAGATATCCTTTCATGTTCAACATATATACGTTGTTTTCTACATCCTCTGTTGTTTCACGCATGCGCTCTGTGCGTGTTTACATTTCGTGTGTTGATAAACAAATTCGCGTATACGACGGTTTAAATTTATTGAACTTTTATCGTTTCTGAGCGACTATTTCGATTTTTGTAAACACACACATATTAGTATTTATATTTTACCCAAAACATCCTTGATGTAATGCTGCTTAAACAATACAAATAGCTAACCTCAATTAGATTGTAAAACGGAACAATCTGTCCAGTGAGTGTTAGGGACTCCGAAATATGTGGTCCAATGATGGCAACCTTTGGTGGATCATCCTCAGCAAGCCTGGTTAGCTGCTTAGCTGCAATACCCGCTTTCCCCTGGAAAATATAAAGCTGTAGTAAGAACAACGCTCATCACACATCGCTATCCCATATAGTTAGTGACTATCTGTATCGGTGCTATACAGGTACATAAATCAGTTGTGCTTCTGGAACGAACGATGTGGTTTAGTTTTTTCTTCCTATTCAGGTGATAAGTCCTGGGTTGGTGTCGAACAACGGATCCTTCTTATGACCACATCATGTGTCAGCTCACAGCAGCAAGGCCGTTCCGATTGATTCGAAGACGTCCTCATCGCACCCGGGTCTACGTAGGAGTCTGACGGTATCGTACCGTTACCTGTATGATCAGTGTTAAGCTATATGCACATATCTATGCTATCCGCCGCCCACATAACATACACCATGTAGTGTTGGTTTAAACATATTCCAATATATACATTCACAAAACAATACATGTACACACAATCAAAGAAGTAAGTATATAGGAAAGAATTAAACCAGAAGCAGAGCTTATATAGTTTCTCTCCTTGCAGTTTATAATTGCAGTTAGCAAATACACAGTCATATATAGGACGGCGTGGAACTAATACATGTATACCACGTGAGCATATTGCTTAGAAATGACAGAAATGTAATACCGGAAAGAATGCAGAAGAGAAGATATTTGAGAGTGTAGCTTGATTCAATTGTTCGTAATTGTGGTGCTTGATTTTGGTTAAATAGATTGAACTCACCTGAACTAATTATGTGTGTTGCACCTGTATCGGTAGCAAGACAGATAGAGTCAAACATTAGGTTTGTCGTAATTAGAATCAACTCTATGTGGTAGTAAATTAATTGATTTATATGGTACGTTTATTGTTTTTCATCGTAATGTCCAACCCGATGCATTCGATGTTTCGGCTCGAGGTCAGGATGGCGTGAGTAGTGTAAGGTATTTTTAACATAAACAATAACACCACCGTGACTATCACCAACACGATCCTTGTAGTCTGGGGTTTGAAAATCATCAGGAAGAGCAATGTCAGAGGTATCTATCGACTCATTTAACCATGTCTCAGAGAACGCCAAGAGGTCGAAACTGCTAAGTTCAACTGCAATCAGGTCTACTTTGTTTCTTAAACTATGGATATTGTATTGAACAAAAGAAAAGTGGTTGTTCAGGGACACTAATTCAGATACAGTGTTCGAATTGTCGAGTCCTGGATTGGAATGTATATCACCTGTCTGATATTAATAAAAGCATTGTAAACCAATAGGCACACATTAAAGCAAGGGCACATGAACAGCAATTAACTGCACACATACAGTTTCGCCTATAATTCAATGATTGTATAGAAAGTATACGGATGCCTTACAAGAAGGTGGAATTCTGATTGTCTTTGTACGTTTAATCGAAGTGAAACTAGAACAAATATATTTAATGAAATAGGTATCGTAAACACAACGTGAATCAGAAGAGTATATAAGCCCGTAGGGTTATACCTAACCATGACGACGGGTAAGCGACTACTAGTATTAATCATGTAACTCCGATTGACAAAAACAAAACGTTCAAGGAAGCCGTCGTCATGGACATTGATACATTAATAGTGATCTCGCCTGCCTGTCCGCCACTAGCTACACATAGTTTTGTGAAAGCAAAAGAAGGAAGAATAATCAAGCAAAGAATAAAGATAATCATTGTTAATAAGTGTGGCCGAATATTAATTTATAACAGTAATAAGTAGCAAATAGTGTAGTGTATGGTTAAGTAGCGACGTATTTACAATTGATGATTTCTGATCAGGAAGGTGTCGTACGCGTGCTGAATTAGTGACGATAAATAGAACGTATCACATAAATATAGAGGCGGTAAATGAAGACGATGTAATATACAATACATACTAACACAGTGCTTGTGTCGATAGTAATCTATTAATCATTAACATAATGTAAAATGCGGCACGAAGATATTGTTTGGCAATATTAAACTGAGACATTTGCATATTCCGTGAACTTACTTCGTTAATAATCGGATTTCCGAAGTAAAATATGAGCTTTAGATTATGGTACACTTACGTAATTGATTCAAATATTAACGGTAAAAACCTAACGTATGTCCTGGTCGTAGTTCACGGAAACTTACGAAGGCTTTGGCGGAGATTAATGAGTCTCAGTTTAATGTTGCCAAGCAATACTATACATTGAACCACAGAAAAACATAATGATAACGGTTTTTACGATCGAATGGTTACCGTGATATTTTGGTTATCCTCGTGTATATATATATACCACACTTTCTGAATGAACTGTTCATTGCATGTATATAATAAAATAACTTTGAGTAGATACATCGGCTTTAGTCACAGTTCAATATCAGACATTCATTATAAGTGTACTGATAATCGCTACTGCTGTTCAAAAGTAATTACTCGCTCGTAGCAGCTGGGAACGCCCGTGGTTTACGAGGACAAAGCTTCTGTAATTCCTCACTGGATTCGATGCGGTGTACCGTCATTTGCTTGTCCCGAACGGGAATAACACCGTCAGTAGTCCAAGCAATTTCCACGTGAGGCTGAAAAGCCAATTTTCTGATTTCGAAGAAGATTATGCCAAGCATTTTTGTGAACGATTCATTGATACATTTCCCTCTGTATTTATCGATGTTCCTGGCATGTGAACGAGTCAAGTATAACTTTTGTCGGGCACGATAGGAGGTATATTTCACGATTACATATCTGAGGCTGCATATTGTGTGCAGAGGCCGATTCCTGAGTAGCCGAGGGGTGTGGTGCGATGCGTGGACCAAGGCGATGAGAACGATCTATCTCGGCAAGAGATAGGTCAGCACCTAAGGATTTGGCCATATCAAGGACACGTTGATCCGTGTTCTCTCCGGAAGACTCGGACAAACCAGTGATGCGTAGGCAGTTACGCTTACTATATTACTCAGTACGATCTGCCTGTAACTGTAGCGCACGAACATCGTCATGAAGCCGTTGGTATTTAATGGTTAGGCGGTCGACCTTGTCTGTAAGCGCCGCGCCGTATTGACACCGTCGATTACTAGAGACAACACAGATTGCACAACAGACTTCACCATAGCTTCCATGTCGACTCTGAATGTTTGCTGGTTTGATATTGCGACGAGATCATCACGACTGAGCTGAATATGATGCACAGCTAAGTCGTCGGTGACAGCAGGCTCAATATTAGATATGTCTAGTGATTCACAGAATGTTCACTTCTTATTGCCAACAATAATGTCTGGAGACGATAAATCACGCATTTCAGATTTCTTGTTGGAGAATAGTGTAGACGTGACTGTAGTCATGTAGTGAATGGCAATATGGTTCCTATAGAGACACCGTCTGATGCGGAAGATGGACACCGTCTGGACCGGAAGTGGGGCATTCTAGATCCGGGTGTGAACAAAGCAAACACGCCATACACGCTCTGATGATACGCCTGTAAAGACGTACTTATCCACAAATAATAGAAGCTGCTGTAGGGTACACGATTGGTAAGTCTCTTATCCTATAGTAACTGCTTCAATAGTGTCAGACGTTTGTTGGATAAAGGACTACACGCCGTGAAATACACGGAATAACACAGCGAGCACATGTTGTGTGATTTTCAGGTTGTAAAGTTCGCAAGTGTTGAAAGAGCGTGGTGGTTGCTTGTTGGATTGAGGAATCCGGTTTTAATCGTTAGGGGACAGGCGTAAGACGTCCTTTACCCGTCGATTTCACAAAAACAAGGCGCAGTTTGCTTGTTTTTGCTGATAGAAAACCGTCAAAATAGGCAGACATTTACGCACATGCATTACCGGAAGTGAACGGATTTACGACATTAGAACAGTTTCCTGGCCTTTATAGTTGGTCTCAACCCATTTGATAGTTAATTACTTTCTTAAAAGGGGAAGGAGGGTCTCTGTCCTGTGTAGTGTCTCCGTTTGCCTTTGTTTTTCAGGAAATTGGAAAAACTCACAAGTAAGTGTACATTTGTGTTGTCTGTCTATATAGTAGTTAGCATAATATACCTGTAACTATGTCTGATAGTAACTCAGTCCTAGAAGGGAGGCGAATCGCCATTAATTATGCAACTATTGAGCAACTGGTCACGATTCCTGGGATTAAAGCAAGGCTTGCCCATACGATCGTTCTCATTAGAGAGAATAATGGCAATATTACTCCGGAGGTGTTATCCTCCATTACAAGGAGTAGACTGACCAGGGAGGCTGTTCGGATGATAGATTTTAAACCAAATGGTCAGCTACCATCCGGAGAATCTTCTTCTTCACAGTCTGATCATGATGATCAGTATGCTCAAACGCTTGGTGATGGATTAACATACACCGAGGAGGCTAGACAGTCTGATTGGACCGATGTTCTCAAGACATTGAACACGGCGACTGGTCTGGTCCAACAGAGGGTGGGAGAAAAGGGCTCAATAGAGAAACCAGTGAATGACTCTGCCCTGTATAAACCACCTACTGCTGAGGAGCGCTACCCCTTTAAAAGTGAGAAACGGGAAAGTAGGCTCCGGGAGTATGATGTATATGGCATACCCTCAGGTGGGAATCCGTTTTCGCCGGGGCCTTCACGAAGGCCAGACTATAACCCTAATGTGTATGACCCGATAAGTGGGGACCATGGTACACATGTTGGGCATCAGGCAACTGATATGTTCAGTAGAACACGAGATGTTCGGGAACCAATATCTAAAAGGTGTTATGCGCCTGATGATGGCGACAGCAGTACTGATGATGAATTCAGTATACGACCGAGTCGTATTGACAAAGGTCGCAAGTCAGGACCTGTATTATAGGCGAAAACGAGCTAGAGATGTAATAAACATGTTGCCCAAAAATCTAACGTATGATGGCAAGGGTAATTGGACTGCATTCAAGCAGAAGTTTGTCCGTTTTGCACATGCATGTGATTGGACCAAGGATGAATGTTTGAATTGTCTGTGCTGGAGCCTTACTGGAAAGGCTGCAGACTTCTACGCTATATTAACAGAGCGTAGAGAAGATCTGTCTTATCGCAGACTCATGCAAAAGTTAGAGAGTCGGTTTGGTGCGAGAGAGCTTCCGGCAACAGCACAGGTCCGGTTTCAGCAGGCAGCCAAGTCACATACAGAGGCTTTAGAGGACTGGGCAGATAGAGTCCTCACATTAGCCACCAAGGCGTTTCGCGACCTGCCCGAGTATTACTCCACGCAGCAAGCAATAACTCGCTTCTGCCAAGGGCTTATGGATCGGGAAGCAGGGCATCATGTGTGCATACAAGATCCTAGCACCATGGAGGAAGCCATGAATGATGTACGTCGCTATCAGCACGTACACCAAGCAATGTTTGGTAAGACCAAACGGGTACAGCGAAAGATGGATCATGAGGATGACCATCACGCTGTGTATGCGGTACAAGACCGGGCAACGTTGCCCAATAAAGGAGGGAAACGGAGTGAAGGCACCCCTGAACTGACCTCTATTGGAGCAATAATGAAAACGTTGCAAACTCAGTTGGAGGAACAGCTACGGATAGGGCTGGACAGAATTGTTGCAGAGGTAAAGCAGCAGAGGGGTAGTGGAACTACCAGGCCAGCTAAAGGTAGAGCGAAAGCTGGTGAATGTTTTGGCTGTGGAGAAAAGGGACATTTCAAGCAGAATTGCCCAAGATCTGGTGACAGGTATGCGTCACGTCGCCATTAAAACTGGAATGGGTAGAGTTCAGCATGAAAGTCCGGGTAGCTGGTATGGAAGCAACATCTATAGTAGACTCCGCAGCCCAGGTGTCGATCATTTCAGATAGGCTATATAACTCGCTACAGAAGCCACCTCCGAAGTTACGTGAGGTAAAACTCATGACTGCTGGTAGACAGATGAGTATGAAGGGTTTGGTGGTAGAACCTGTACGGTTAAAGATTGGCGCACAGTGGTATAGCGAGCAAATTTATGTGGCTCCAATCGAACCAAGATATGCTCCTCAGTTTAGACATATTATGTCGAGGGTCTGCCATGTTGGACATGGGTAGAGGCATATGGGTGTTTGATGGGCAGGGGATAAACCTGTATGGAGGTAACAGTGCAGTAATGCCTGTGGTTGCTCGGGTTACAGTGGCCAAATGCCAGACCATCCCACCTAACTCCGTGATGAGGGTGAAATGTATTCTTAATTGCGAGATGCCCGAGTACTACATGGAACCTGTAGAGAGTCTGGACGTCCTTGTACCGAGAGTAATTTGTGGTGCAGGGGCGGATCCGATTGTGTGTGTTGTCTACCTAAGTGACAAACACCGCTTGTTAAAACAAGGGATCCAGATCGGCAAAGCCTATCCAGTAGAAAAGTTCCTAGAGACGGACAGTAATGTGTATGCAGATGCACAGGTAACATGTGAATCTGAGCAGGACATACACAGGCAGAGTGATCTGGGGGAGGTCCAATCAGTCTGACTGATGGAACCTGAGCTCTAACCATGCGTGTTAACTCGCAACAGCGCAAGTACTATGTAACTAGAATAGAAAAGAACTTTTAGCAGTCGTGCGGTTCACACGCCAATATCGACACTATATGTTAGGGAGACCCTTTACGGTCAGGACTGACCACCTAACCTGGTTGATGCGGTTCAGGGAACCACATGGGCAGTTGGCGAGATGGCTCGAGAAGCTATCTCAATATAATATGGTGCTACGGCACCGGCCAGGCAATAAGCATGGAAACGCAGATTCCTTGTCTAGAATACCTACAAGAGGAAGCGTGTGCTCAAAGGCTGCCTGAGGATCTGCCTTGTGGTTGGTGTGAATACTGAGAAATACGGATCATTTATCGAAATCGTAGACTTGCAGTACCGTGGGCCTCGCAAAGAGTACAGTGATCCGCGGTCGACAGTGCACATGTCGGCGTCGGGATCAGTACTAAGGGCAAACGAGGAGAGAACTGGTCGGTATATGGAGATAAACGATCGTCCATGGATAGCGTAGACATTGCAGACCCTTTGGCCTCGCAGAGAGTACAGGGATCCGCGGTCGACAGTGCCCAGGTCGGCGTCGGGATCAGTACTAAGGTTAGACGAGGAGGGAACTGGTCGGTCTACGGGGATTTAGAATCGTCCATGGACATCGAAGACATTGCAGACCCATTGGCTCCGCAAAGAGTACAGGGATCCGCGGTCGATACTGCGCAGGTCGGCGTCGGGATCAGTACTAAGGGTAGCCAAGGCGGGAACTGGTCGGTCTACGGGGATTCAAAGGGAACTGCAGAAAATCAGTTATACAACGGTGGCAAGCCAGTTCAAGCTAAAAGGCTGAACTTTGCATGTGTAAGTTCGAACCAGAAAGAGACACAGACTTGCAAAATGACCCAGGATCAGGGGAGGCAAAGGGGATGATGTGATGAAGACGGCGGTGGACAACGCACGTCGTCTTTACTTGCATCATCAGCTTGCTCAACCTCCCAAGTAAGCCGACCGTAAGGACCGGATTGCATGGAAGTGTGGCTTAGGGGTAAGGCACTAAGCCAGATCTGGATTCGGGTCCGGTGAGGGACTTAGTACTGGTGATCCGCTTAAGTCGGCTAAAGCTTGCCCAGGAACAGTAGAAATGCTTGGAGCATCTCTTGGAATTATGGCTTAGATGTAAGGCACTAAACCAGAGGGGGGTTCATTGAGGGACGTAGTACTGGTTAACTGTTTATGTAGACTTGCCCAGGAAAGGTAGGAGTAAGCTTAGGTGTAAGACACCAAGCCAGTGAAGGAGTCCTCAATGGATGTAGTACTGGTTAACTGCATATGTAGGCTTGCCCAGGAAAGGTAGGGGTAAGCTTAGGGGTAAGACACTAAGCCATAGAGGTGTTCAGGAATGGACTTAGTACTGGTTAACCGCTGGTAAACCTGCCCAGGAAAAGTAGAGAACTTGAAGGATACCTACTTGGGGGTCAGACACCAAGTAGGGCTAGAGAATGTCATTTCCGTCGAGAGATGTCACAAGCCGGTCAGACTGATTGTGCCTGAAGAACGTACCCATTGCCAGAAGGATGTGGAGGAAGTCCTTCCAGATAAAGTGGGGAGGAGTGTAGTGAATGGCAATATGGTTCCTATAGAGACACCGTCGGATGCGGAAGATGGACACCGTCTGGACCGGAAGTGGGGCATTCTAGATCCGGGTGTGAACAAAGCAAGCACGCCATACACGCTCTGATGATACGCCTGTAAAGACGTACTTATCCACAAGTAATAGAAGCTGCTGTAGGGTACACGATTGGTAAGTTTCTTATCCTATAGTAACTGCTTCAGTCATAACCAGTTTATAACCAAAGCATTCGTAAAGTTGTGTACTACAGGTGAAGACATGTTGAGCGAGAGACGTAACACTCGATATTTGTGAACACAATTAACGGTACTTGACAGACAGGTGAACAGTCATCTATATATAGTTGTGTTATTGGTATGCAAGATGTACCTCGTTTTCCATAGATTTATGTCGATATCATTACATCCATCCTAGTTATCCCTCAGTATTATCACTATCTAACACTTTAACACACTTTGTCATTAAATATCCATTGTTGGCCACATACGAAAAAGTCTACATTACGGTATTTAATGAAATAATCGAGAGCTGCATTTTCACAACACCTACCATTAATCAAATGCTCCATACCACGTAGTGTTGTGAGTGGGCATCCGTGTGATACTATGGAAACAGAAAGTCATGTTTTATTTGAATGTCAGCTTTATGAGGATATTAGACAAGATTTGTTCTTAAAAGCAAACAGTATAGACAGTAATTTCTCTAACCTGTCTAGAAATAACCAGTTGATATTTTTATTCTCCAACAAATATATGATTAGCATGTGCCAAAACCTGTTTTAACATTTTGCAAAAGCGTTCATTTTACTCATGTAAATAATACACTATAATTCTTATAAATATACCAGAAATGTATACATACATTTATGTCAACTAAATAGTCGCTGCTAATCAGTTCACCTTTGATCTGATCAAAATTGATAATGGATTTCTTACACCATTTTTTACTGTCGCACACTAGTGCCTATATTAAGCTTTCAGTATTTTATTCCTAGATATCTCTTTTTTAAAGATCTTTTTAGTTTGGATTAGCAGAGGCAATTTAGATTTACCATGTATATAGTGAACATTATTAAATGTTATGTTGCATTAAATATACATTATGTGAAAATAACTGTGATAAGTCTCTTGTAATTCAAATATATGAATGGCTGTGTACTGTTTTATAGTATGTAATATGATTTTATGATACATTGTACATAGATGAGACTATAATAAAGAATAAAACATACGAATAAGTCTACATCACGGTATTTAATGAAATAATCGAGAGCTACATTATCACAACACCTGCCATTAATCAAATGCTCCAAACCATGTAGTGTTGTGAGTGGGCATCCGTGCTCAAACGGCGATTCGATACGGCAGTTTCTTTTATGATTTCCAATGAATGATAAAGTTTTTTTCTCAGTGAAAGAAAACTGCATCTTACATTGTTTTCAAACAGTGAACTATGGCATGTTTAATTCCACTTGTTGCGTTTTGTATTCTTGCGCGGTTAGATGTGCTTTGTATTTTAACTATATTCTGACTATCATGAACAGTTAATTATAAAGTAATATATTCTAATGAATTTGTTCTGTCTGTAGTTTTTAATTCTGACAGAAAACAGAAACTAACTTGAACATTATACCGGAACTATGTCTTAACATGGACGTTCACACTAACATCAGTGGTTGTGCGGTTGTGGAATGTGAAATGAGGCTCCCGACAGGGGCTGATAAAATGAACTAAAATTAGTTTAAACATTATTTATTTCAGTATTTTACATGTACATAACATCATTAACATTTTACATATAAATCAACAGCAATAGACTGAAAGGGATTAGAACGAAAGAAAACGTATATAGTTCTTCTCCCTAAAACTAAAATTAATAACAACTATTAAATTAGCCAACACGTTTGTGCTTATTGGTGTAAAATCGCATTTATTTCATCTTGTGATCACCGACATATGTATTTCAATGCACACTCGTTGATCACTCGATGAAATAAAACCCTATCTTGCACTAAATAACCACAAATATCTTCTTATAGCCTTTCGAATCCGGAGCGATGTTGACATCAACGAAGCCCTTGACCCATTTTCCTGCTGTGAACTGTGTCTAGGTCCGGACGTCCACTGTTTGGAGGTTGACCTGGTATTTCTGGAATGGGTGGCATCGCTCCTTTCTTTCTGTTTCCTACCATGACAGTCTCCTTTAACAGATACAGTCCCGAATGGTCCCACACATGTGTGTTCTGCTTACATGTAGGTGGAATAATTTCTATTTACTGTTGTTCCCTAACAAAATGTTGTGGTATCATAAATGTGATTTTATCAAAATCATGTTAATTAATTGATAACAATACTGTTACAGTAAATGTACCTATTTGGATATACTGTAGGATATATGTACCTATTTGGATATACTGTAGCATATATGTACCTATTTGGATATATTGTAGGATATATGTACCTATTTGGATATACTGTAGGATATATGTACCTATTTGGATACTGTAGGATATATGTACCTATTTGGATATACTGTAGGATATATGTACCTATTTGGATATACTGTAGGATATTTGTACCTATTTGGATATACTGTAGGATATTTGTACCTATTTGGATATACTGTAGGATATATGTACCTATTTGGATATACTGTAGGATATATGTACCTATTTGGATATACTGTAGGATATATGTACCTATTTGGATATACTGTAGGATATTTGTACCTATTTGGATATACTGTAGGATATTTGTACCTATTTGGATATACTGTAGGATATATGTACCTATTTGGATATACTGTAGGATATATGTACCTATTTGGATATACTGTAGGATATATGTACCTATTTGGATATACTGTAGGATATTTGTACCTATTTGGATATACTGTAGGATATTTGTACCTATTTGGATATACTGTAGGATATATGTCCATATTTTCGTATGCAATATGAATAATGTAAAGTCTCAAAGCGAGCTCAAACATAGATATATAGTAATTTGGGGTTCAGTTCAAAACACAAGCCATTGAAATATAACAACCGGTTTACTAAAACAGCTTTCATACAATATAACACTTTACATGATTTGCATACCACTATAACCATCATCAATGATGGTTACAGGCTCGAGCCCTACTCAGTCCGTGTCTCATTTATGTGAACAGGTTAGCAGCTTCTTACTTAAGTACTGGTTAACCGCTGACGCCTGCCCAGGAAAGGTGGTGTTAGGTGCACTACCCGTCGCTCAAATGGGCAATCGGTAGCGACGTTATATAAACTTAAAACAATATCAAATGTCTCCGCGTTACATAAATAATTTTACTTATTCAGAGGGTTTTCAAGGGACTCGAGCACCCTGGCCCCTTAATATCATGAGTGATGAGTTTTGATCTCATTAAGTTCCTATAAAATCGTTGCACTATTTTACACCACACAGGTACCAAGACTTTGCACAATTTGGTATACTTAGTTTCATTATTTAATTGATGTTCTCTTCCGGACCTCCCTCCCCTAGGATGGGCCAACTGCGACGACCAGACCAGCTCCGCCCGTGACTGATGTTACTAACATATCACCATATTCATGTTTTCCTGGAAAGGCCTTTGATGTAAATTTAAACATAATTATTAGAATATGTAACATTATGGAATTTAAATGTATGCTTATTTTTTTTTATACAAATTTATTTTAGCTCGATTGCGAAACAAGTTATTTCAACTTATATAAATCACTCTCGAGACCTCATTCCTGATGGAATCCATCGCCACGAGGGAGAGAGAAGGGGCAATGTGGAATTTAAATGCCTTGCCTAAGAGCACAATCGTAACGGCTCCAGTGAGGCTCGAACTCCGGACCTTTCGCACCTGAAGCGAACGTGCATCCACTGTGCTATCACGATTTCCTTAGTCGTTCTTAGACATGCTTAGTTAATTATGCAAGTAAATAGCAGCCTCGAATTGAAATAATATCCGCAATTGTGACGATTATTCGCAATTTAATTCAGATTTAATTGTGCAATTGAAAAAAAAATGTTTCAAAATATACACACCTTCGTATCCAGGACAACTATCTGAAAGCGGAAGTCCGGTAGTATATCATCTCTTTCGTGAATTTCATCAAACGCGTGCTCAATGATAGTGACGAAGAACGGTGCGTGTCTGGAGTACCAGCTCTCTGTAAGTTCGAACAAACCACCGACATAGAGTATCGTAGGCTCCTTGCAACCCACACGCACTAACAGTGCCAACAACGCCAGTAAATGTGATGGGTACATATCACTAGTAGCAATACGAGTTTACGATATCACATATGATTCACCTAGCTAGAACGGTATTACACCTTACATCGATAGTTCACTATATTTCAGTCTTGTTGCGCACAAATGAAAGTGATTCTCCTAATCGACGTACTACTATATAAGATGGCGTACCGTGTCACGTGATGAGAGTAGATAGTTGACGCCTTCCATTTAACGGCTTGAATCAGGCAGCTGACACATACCTCAACTGCTTCGATAAACTAAATGGCAATTGGGTGAATACAAACATTGGACCAATCCCTCCCAAATGATGACAGGTCACTCAGAACTATCGATCACGCCAATGCAGTTTTAGTGATGCCATAGTGTTCATCATTATTTAACGGAGGATGTGATTTTGCTAGAGAGGTATGGGGGCATGCCCTCCACGAAATACGAAACTTGAATCCCAGAACGTTCCGAGGAATTTAAATTCACAACTTGGATTTCAAATTTCGATATTTTCCAGAAATATCAGTTTGACATTATAATTATGTTGTGCAGAATATTATTATGCGACCTCCAATTTGATAACCCAATCTTTCGTCATTTGCGCATAGTTTTTCTCTTTTTTTGGATTGTTTAGATATTTTATTTTCTGGAATAATCTGGGTGAAAAATAATTACCAACTTCAAGGATATGAAGCAATGAATTGAAAAACAAGCGCTAATGCGTTATTAAGAACTATCTAACACAATCAGTAATATTGTATCACCCACAATCAGAACGAGAATGACCCACATTTGCTTCTTGTAGCCTGTAAAAGTCATAGATATATATAATGATACAAAGATACAAAGATACACTTATCGACGCTGTAGTATACAGTCAAACATGTCACAGAAAATGATACAAATTTATGATCAAACGTATAATAAAATAACATATTGGGAATCTGGAAACTGACTGGTTAACATAGGTTGGCTGCGTAATGGAGGTGACCGCAAATACAGGGTTGACTGCATTACACTGTTTTGGCACAATGTCTGGAGAGAACCATACATTGATCACGATTTGTCATATTACATACATTACCAATCTCGTGCTACCAGTGTCGAATTATTTCAAAATTTATGACGAAATGATCCAGTTGGCTTGCGGAAGGTCGGTGTTTCTAACCGGGTACTTGGAGGGGCACCCGGTGGTCTTCCTCGATCGATAATGGCTGGAGAGTTGGGCACCGGGTGGTCTTCCTCGATCGGTAATGGCTGGAGAGTTGGGCACCGGGTGGTCTTCCTCGATCGGTAATGGCTGGAGAGTTGGGCACCGGGTGGTCTTCCTCGATCGGTAATGGCTGGAGAGGTGGGCACCCGGTGGTCTTTCTCGATCGGTAATGGCTGGAGAGTTGGGCATCGGGTGGTCTTCCTCGATCGGTAATAGCTGGAGAGTTGGGCATCGGGTGGTCTTCTTCGATCGGTAATAGCTGGAGAGTTGGGCATCGGGTGGTCTTCTTCGATCGGTAATAGCTGGAGAGTTGGGCATCGGGTGGTCTTCTTCGACCGGTAATGGCTGGAGAGCTGGGTACCCGGTGGTCTTCTTCGATCGGTAATGGCTGGAGAGTTGGGCACCCGGTGGTCCTCCTCGGCCGGTAATGGCTGGAGAGTTGGGCACCGGGTGGTCTTCCTCGATCGGTAATGGCTGGAGAGTTGGGCACCGGGTGGTCTTCCTCGATCGGTAATGGCTGGAGAGTTGGGCACCGGGTGGTCTTCCTCGATCGGTAATGGCTGGAGAGTTGGGCATCGGGTGGTCTTCCTCGATCGGTAATGGCTGGAGAGTTGGGCACCGGGTGGTCTTCCTCGATCGGTAATGGCTGGAGAGGTGGGTATCCGGTGGTCTTCCTCGATCGGTAATAGCTGGAGAGTTGGGCACCCGGTGGTCTTCCTCGATCGGTAATAGCTGGAGAGTTACCATGTGACCCAAGTCGTTGGGGCCACCTTAAAACACAGACTAAATGATCATACGGATAGATCTACATGTACTAGTCACCCGATTAGCCCAGAGCCACGGTTTTAGGACAAAACGTTCCAATATATCTATTTATGATTAAATATGCTAATATATAATCGAAACATTGTAAACAGTCATGCCTGCAATTATTTGAAAAGTGTATAGTAAAAAGTAAGTGTATAGTGTGAATGAAAAAATACAAGTAAGTTATAATCCCGATTACACTTTACGGGTTAGAGTTATGTCACGGAATGACAGACACAGATATGGGCATCATTAATTCCCTACATCATTTCATCGTTAAAGATACCCAGAGGTTTCCGGTATTAACACGATCAGATAGTTACAAGTCTATGGATAGACCATACAGGTTGTCATCCGAAGTAGAAAACCATAATCCTGTCCCACCCCTGCATGTCCGTTTCAAACGCACGCACGCACGCACGCACGCATTCTTCCTATGGAGACTGTTTCATGTGATGCTTCTACATATTGTTCTGTGCATAACATTCTTCCTATGGAGGTTGTATCAGGTGATGCTTCTACAGATTGTTCTGTGCATAACATTCTTCCTATGGAGACTGTATCAGGTGATGCTTCTACAGATTGTTCTGTGCATAACATTCTTCCTATAGTGATTGTATCAGGTGATGCTTCTACAGATTGTTCTGTGCATAACATTCTTCCTATAGAGATTGTATCAGGTGATGCTTCTACAGATTGTTCTGTGCATAACATTCTTCCTATAGTGATTGTATCAGGTGATGCTTCTACAGATTGTTCTGTGCATAACATTCTTCCTATAGAGATTGTATCAGGTGATGCTTCTACAGATTGTTCTGTGCATAACATTCTTCCTATAGTGATTGTATCAGGTGATGCTTCTACAGATTGTTCTGTGCATAACATTCTTCCTATGGTTTCATTACAGGCCGAGACATTGCCAACAAGTAATCCAAATCCACGAATCTAATCTGCATTGTTGTAGTGCTCAGTGGATTTTGAGGGTTGGTCGAACTAATGGTAGCAACATAGACTTCAAGGGTCCAGACACTATTATGTGGGGCCCTTAAAAGGAGTGGCATCAGAACAGGCTGGTTTATGTGAGTCAAGTCATCATTTAAGAAGATACGTGTTCATTTGAGGGCTTTTGAGGCTTTCAATGTGTTAATTTGTGTCTGTCTTCTGACGAATTTAACAATAATATATCAATTGTTTTGGATTTTATATTGTCCGATACGATGAACAACTTTAGCCCAAATTGTCTTTGCACATGGCTAGGAATTGTGTCGTTGTTTCTCTTGACGACTGTTTATCCTTATCGTAAATTTTTGCAACGACGCGTAGATTATTGCTGCGGCTGTATTGTTGTTGGTCGTACGAGATTATTGCTGCCGCTGTATTGTTGTTGGTCGTACGAGATTATTGCTGCCGCTGTATTGTTGTTGGTCGTACGAGATTATTGCTGCGGCTGTATTGTTGTTGGTCGTACGAGATGCCCATCAATTTTTCAATTTCCTTTTCTAACGCATTATTTTCGTTCTATATTGTTTTTTTTAGTTATTTCCAGCTTTTTCTCGACTGCCGAGATCGCTTCTTTCAATAAGTTAAACCCGTTTAACGACCGATGCAAACAGTTGTTCTTTCAATAAGTTAAACCCGTTTAACGACCGATGCAAACAGTTGTTCTTTCAATAAGTTAAACCCGTTTAACGACCGATGCAAACAGTTGTTCTTTCAATAAGTTAAACCCGTTTAACGACCGATGCAAACAGTTGTTCTTTCATCTCGTCCACGGTGTCTTTGATTATGTGCTTTATAAATAATGGGTCTCCTTTTGTTAAGATGCTAGTCAATGTGACGTCGAGGTTGCCTATTTCCCCCCGATAGTTGATTCTACGTGTTGCAGTGATATAGCTATACCTATTGATTGTAAAGAAGCCATATTTTTCCTGTATATGTTTTTAATTATTATTTGCACTTTGTTTGCCTTCGCTGTATGGCTTGCTTTCCTGTTCAAATGTTTCTTTGCTACTTTGCTACTGTCGCTATAGCTAGTGGGAGACGATGTTTTACTTTTGTTGGTTGTTCTTTTCGTTCGGCATATCCCCGTTCATGAGATCAGAGATCAAACAGCCTTTTGATGATTATGTAGGTCTTTTCAAATAGTTCTGATTAATCATTTGTGACGAAAAGACTGGTATGAATCGTATGCGATCTGTTCGCAACATTACATCATGTCATATCAAGTGTCAATTCAATTCAGTGCCTTATCATAAGCTGACACGAGTTGGACAATGTGTCACGAGCAATCTTCATACCTTTAAAGCCGGTAACAAGTTCCTTCTTCAACATGATTTCTAGTCATCGACGATCTACTAGTTTCCTTACAAATAAGAAGTTATTTTCGATTGGTTTTCGATGTTTGCACATAACGGAAGCGGACGTCATATCCACATGTTTTCAATAATTGAACGAAAATAATTGAATGAGAATCATTAATAATGAAATAAGAAAGTAGGTATTTCCTGCGCAAATTGATAATTATAATTGACTTTCCCCTCAAACGGTAGCTAGTGGCCTGCTGGTGACCTGATCACATAGAAGAAAACCATATCTAAATACGTTCACTAATTGGAATAACCGAGTATGTACGTTGACCACTTACAACCATAGTGTTTTTCTCTCTATTATTTATAATTATGTTCACAACGTAACACTCTAATTACAAAACATGAGAGATAAGATAATATTCCACCTTGTAACCAATGAAAGGAACTTTGCAAATATCAGTAAATTTTGTGTACACTCGGTAAATGAATGGAGCGACCATGCTCCCGTTAGTTTTTCATTGTATTCAAATTATATCACACCTGTTTCACAAGCAAGTCCTAGTATTAGATATAAGTGGAAAGATAGTTTGAAAAATACATTTCGTACCAGTCTGATGGCAAACTTGCCTACTTTTAATCGCCTTACAATGCATATTGATAAGAGCGAGCGTTTGTCCGTGAACAGTGTTCTAAACGATTTTACCAGTTTAATTAGAGAAGCGGCGGATCCGCTTTTTTCCAAAACATATAAAAGCAAAAGTAGGGTATCGTTTTCAGATATATATTGTACAGATGATGCAGACTGGTTCGATGCTGATTGTAGAACCGTTAAACATGTTTATTTAGATGCACTGAGTGCATTTAATAGTTGTAAAAATTTAGTTAGTAGACAGTATTTTTGTACATGTAAATGTTTTTATAAGGATCTAATCCGTAAGAAGAAGAAAGCCTATATTAAAAGGAAATATTCTGAAATTGAACGTCTAAGGTTTTGCAAACCTAAGCAATTTTGGGGTCATTTCAAGAAAAACAAATCTGTTGTATCTCAAAATGATATATCAGTTGAAGATTTTATGAAATATTTCGAACATTTGTCAAATCATATATTCGAGTCTCATAATGAAGAATCTAAGACTTTCTGTAACGAACATGATTTTAATTCTAGTGATTGTAGATTTGAGGATTTGAATGTACCCATTACATGTGAAGAGATACGGAAAGCTGCAAAGTCGCTTAGGTCAAATAAAGCTACAGGTTTAGATTGTCTTCTTAATGAATATTTCATTGAATCTATAGATATTTTGTGTTCACATATTTGTGATATTTTTAATGCGATTTTAGAATCTGGCTTTTTCCCAGATAAATGGACTGAAGGAGTTATTGTTCCTGTATTTAAAAAGGGAGATCCCAAACTAGTTAATAACTACAGGGGTATCACTTTAGTCAGTTGTTTGTCCAAACTGTTTACTTCAGTACTAAATACTAGAATTGAAACATTTTGTAACAATTATGCAGTAATTTCTGATTGTCAATTTGGGTTCAGAAAAGGAAAATCGACTGTTGATGCAATTTTCATTCTACAGTCTGTTATGCAACATTATCTTAATAATAATAAGCGTCTGTATGTAGGGTTCATTGATTTAAAATCTTGTTTTGATAGTATTTGTAGAAATTCTTTATGGTTGAAAATGTATAAATGTGGCATTCAAGGTAAGGTATTACGTATTATTAGAGATATGTATGATAAAGTTAAATCATGTGTTAGATGTTGTAATTCATATTCCGATTTCTTCCAGTATGCAGTGGGCTTGCGCCAAGGGGAGGTAATTTCGCCAATTTTGTTCTCACTTTTCGTTGAAGACCTAGAGTTACATTTGCAAGACAATTTAATTTCAGGATTACTAATAGATGACATTGTATTAATATTATTACTGTTCGCCGATGATATGGCAATTTTTGGAAAAACTCCTGAAGATCTGCAGAAGAGTCTTGATCTACTATATACATACTGTAATCATTGGGGATTAGAAGTTAATATTATGAAAACTAAAATAGTTGTTTTTAGAAAAATAGGTATCACCTTTGATAGAGAGAGATGGTTATATAATGGACAGCCATTAGAAGTTGTAGATTGTTTTAAATATCTTGGTACAATATTCAGCTATACAGGTAATTTCTCATTACACCAGGAACATCTTATTGGTAAGGCTTTAAAAGCTTTAAATATTTTATTGTATAATTGTAAAGAATTTGACCTCAAACCTAAGTTATTATGTCAGTTATTTGACTCCTTTGTCGGATCTATTTTGTCATATTCTTCAGAAGTATGGGGTCACATAAAATCTAAAGATATTGAACGTATACACATGACATTTTGTAAAAGGATATTGAATGTTAGAATTAGTACATGTAATGCAAGTATATATGGTGAATTAGGTCGATACCCACTTTATGTTAACAGATATGTTAGAATAATAAAATATTGGTGTAAAATAATAAATACGGACAACATAATTTTACGAACAATTTATAACAATGTGTCGATGATTATTATAATGGTTTGAAAAATTGGGTCACGAACGTCAAAGATATGTTAGATGTATATGGTTTGTCTGAATATTTCATTAATACTAATAAGATAGATTGTAAAATGTTTCCTAAATTGTTTAAGCAAAGAGTTGTAGATAGTTACATACAAAATTGGCATACGTCTGTTGAAAATAGTGTAGTATTGGACCTTTATAGAAATTGTAAAACAACACTTGCATATGAAAGTTATCTAGATTTATTGCCTAAGAACTTGAGGTTTTTCATTACTAGAATTAGAGTATCTGCACATGTATTAAGAATTCAAACTGGACGATATGGTCAAAACAGAATACCACGTAATGAGAGATATTGTTTATGTTGTAACACTTTGGATATTGAAGACGAATACCATTTCATGTTAATATGTCCATGCTTTGAAGATATAAGAAAGAAATATATCAAAAGATACCATCAGTATCGTCCCTCTATGTTCAAATTTATTGAACTGGTAACCTCGATCAAAAAAGTTGATATATTAAACTTGGCGAAATATATAAAAGAAGCCATTGTACTAAGAAGTACTATTGTAACTGCTAACAATTAATTATGTTCATCCTCTATTCCGTAAATTGAATCATCATTATTATAATACTACATGTCAATCGATTTATGTGAATATATGAATGTAAAATCTATTGTATTACGTGACCAATATGTAATTGTATATTTGTATGTTTATGACGATGTACCATGTACAAGTCTTAAAATAAACATATGTTCTGTTCTGTTCTGTTCTGTTCTGTTCCTCTTGGATATACAATAATTCGCTATGCACGTTCAGTTCTGATTGCTCATCCATCTGAAGCTTCAATCACTGATGTTGTCAGAACTTGTGACCCAACACATTTGCTAATTATTGATTTGTAACATGATCTTAATTGTTAAAAACGAAATTGTACAGAATCTGAATAGCACTGTATGTTATGTTGTCCTATATATGCTGTGTGCAGTGTACATATAATATGTGCACACATATAAACGTTATGTACAAAACGGCGAACTATTTACATCGTTATTGCATTTCCTTCGATGAACGTATGTATCGTACCCTGAGTGCATACAATTTCGTATGAGGGTTTCCAACTAATGATAGTTTAGTTTAGTTTATTTTATTAAATTCCAATAGGCCCATGAGGACATATATACATAGTATATATAGTTAGCGAACAGTGCAAACATAAATCATACATTTTATACAAATGAGCTCCCACAGCCATTTATATTTATGCAGCTGAAATGCGCACTCGATATTACGGGTATGTGCATTCGCAGTGTTAGGTAACGTTTCGTCGCTGTTCAAATTATGATCTAAATTACCAGGTACCCCCACACGGTAAGTCGCACATTTGACTAAATACCTTTTAATTGGAAAGTGTGATTTGTTTCTTTGTGTCATTGAAAAGAATAATTAATGTAAATATAAGTAAATGAATGGCGGGTTCCCATGGAAACCATTAACCCGCGATTCATTCCTTAAATATATGCACGTGAATCTAGTACGAAGGTAAGAACACACACTCCGGATGAAATATCTGCTTCGAATTGTTGAATGTTTTTATCTCATTATTAAGAATGTTGACAGTCTGTTAATATATGTATTTGTATGTAATTTTGTAATATATATATATATGTGTGTATTGGCCATATTTGTTAATGATATAATAAAAAAACAATGTCGAAGCATTGCAAAATTACAAAAGGCAAAGTTTCTACGTTTGCCAATAAACGAATGAATGAATGATTATTTATTTTCTACTATCCACAAATTGTTCAGTTTAAACATGATTTAGTTCAGTATTTGTAATCAAGAAATGAACATTTTACATATAATTTGGCTGTCCGATTAGCGCAGTGGTTAGTGCGCTCGCTTCTCACAAATGCAACCCGGGTTCGTCGATCCTCGGACCGGGAAGTATGTGAGATGGTACGGTGGTCGCCAGATCGGAAATGTGTGGGTTTTCTCCGGGTACTCCGGTTTCCTCCCACACGAATGACCACATTTACGCTTCCATCCCGCCAACGAGGGTGATTAATATTATAAAGTTAGAACTTGCTTCGCAATCGTTGTAAAATAAATAAAGTTTAAACTTTACATATAATTCAACAGCAGTAGATTGAAAGGGATTAGAACTAAAGACAACTTGTATAGTTCTTCTCCCAAAACATATTGTTTAGTTGAGCTTTACTATTGAAAGTAGTCCGTAAATTAGGAAGGTCCTTCTAGCCACTCTCGTAAGTGGATGACGATTATTTATACTTTGTTATTTTAATTATTCCCAAAGTAATTAAGATCACGACTAAGATATAAAATGGACAATGATACAGCGCTATATGGACAATGATACAGCGCTATATGGACAATGATACAGCGCTATATGGACAATGATACAGCGCTATATGGACAATGATACAACGCTATATGGACAATGATACAGCGCTATATGGACAATGATACAGCGCTATATGGACAATGATACAGCGCTATATGGACAATGATACAGCGCTATATGGACAATGATACAGCGCTATATGGACAATGATACAGCGCTATATGGACAATGATACAGCGCTATATGGACAATGATACAGCGCTATATGGACAATGATACAGCGCTATATGGACAATGATACAGCGCTATATGGACAATGATACAGCGCTATATGGACAATGATACAGCGCTATATGGACAATGATACAGCGCTATATGGACAATTATACAAGGTTGCTTGGTAGCAAGTATATTGGATCACGTAAAGTCGTAAACATTTCCAAACGTTAATTTATACGCATTTATTTTAGCTCGATTGCGAAACAAGTTCTTAGATCTTATATTAATCACTCTCGAGACCTCATTACTGATGAAATCAATCGCAACAAGGGATAGAGAAGAGGCAACGTGGAACTTAAATGCTTTGCCGAAGGGCACAATCGTAACGGCTCCAGCGGGACTCGAACTCGGGACCTTTCGCACATGAAGCGAACGCGCTACAACTGAGCTACCACGACGTCTACTTCCAAATGTTCGTTCTGGCCTGCGAGACATGGACGTCAATGGGACGGACTACACAGCACATGCTCGCGTTTGACACAAGGCGACAAGTATAAAGGACGAAGCAGAATGCGAAGATTATTTCGAAGCAAAACGAACGAACGTAACAGATAGCAGATACCAATTCTTTACTTTTTTAAAACTTTATTTATTTCACAACAATTGCGAAGCAAGTTTTAACAACTTATATTAATCACTCTCGTTGGCTCGGATGAAAGAGTATATGTGGTCATTCCTGTGGGAGGAAACCCACCTGTCCGATCTAGCGACCATCGTACCATCTGATATACATCCCGGTCCGAGGATCGAACGTGGGTTGCATTGGTGAGAAGCGAGCGCGCTAACCACACTTCTTTACTTAATGCTGCAACTGTAAGAAGGGTAATACAGTGTTGTTTGCTATGCCAAGTGTGATAGTAGCGTTTCAGATATTGTCCCTTAGATCTCTAAATTTAGGGCAAATAATAAGAAACTGATAATCACTTTCGACTATGCTATGATTAAAACATAATTATACAGATTCGTATAACCTCATATGAATGAATAACGTGTTATCATCTACCGTTTATAAAACATCTTACTTGGCTAATTGACATGGGGAGGGGAGGGGGGAGGGGAGGGGGGGGGGACACACGTACGATCAATTGTTATACACCATATTTGTATACATTACTGACTTATAATTAAATAAAGCGATGCACATTCCCCACCAAAATACGCCAATCACATAAATATGTATCCGCCATTTTTATTTTCACTTTACATTCTACGAACGGGTCGAGTCTTGTTTATTTGTTGGTACCTCCGCCGAGACATTGGGTGGCTGAATGTTCTAAGATGCGTGTATTTGTAGTCGTGTGGATTGTATTATTTATGGAGGTTCTTCCGGCCGAATAGGTGATTTCTGCTCCTCACAACCGACCATGCAGTTTAATTAACCGTCCGTACCATCACTTCTTGACCTGTCCGTTCCAGCACTTATTGACCATCATTTCGACAGATGCGGTACATATGTACATCGGTAGAGAGTTAGGCTGGTAATGCATGTGCCGTAGGCTGCTGTTGGTAATGGCATGGTATTGATGGTTGAGTCGGCCTATTCTAGAGAGTATAGTATTTTGCTCTCATATCAAAAAATAGAGTTCGCATTCATGGCTTCCTGGTCCTATGGTCATAATTCAATGTGTGTGTGTTTTACGTGTATTTATCGTCGCTACGGTTGCCCGTATGAGCGACGCTTCCTGAAGAGATTAGTCATTTTAGATTTTTGGAGGATAGTGCAATGATACAGACAGAGACTAATTCCAGAATCTCCTCTGGTTCTTTTAAGTGCACGGTGTACAGCACCGGCACGATAACTCGTTTTAAAGTTCCATCTGAAAGACTGTTAATTTTATTAGGGTCAGACGGGGGATCGACCCTGCGATCCCTGGATTAACAATCCAGCGTGTTACCACTGGACAACAGATCCGTCTGTGTCGTAATTCCACCGATCGTTATCACATGTTATACTTCATCTTCCCCGAATTTACTATTTTCACCCACATATATTGTTATTTAATGAACTACTTACCACCAACTCGTTTAATCGGACTTTATCTGACATTGGAGGTAAAAGAAAGAACTCCAAGCTGAATGCTGTGCCAGTCGTTATTGACACAACAACCACTTATCTTTAAACTAATCTATTCTTCTTTTCGTGCTCCGATTTGATAGTTCATATTCTAGAATTTTCTTCAAATACCTATCATTCTTAGTTTATACAAATTTATTTTAGCTCGATTGCGAAACAAGTTATTTCAACTTATATAAATCACTTTCGAGACCTCATTCCTGATGGAAGCCATCGCCACGAGGGAGAGAGAAGAGGCAACGTGGAATTTAAATGCCTTGCCTAAGGGCACAATCGTAACGGCTCCAGTGGGGCTCGAACTCCGGACCTCCACCTCCACGACCTATCATTCTTAAACAAGTATTCAGGGGACTAACCAATAAATGGAAGTAGGGGGCTAGCCAATAAATGGAAGTAGGGGACTAGCCAATACATGGAAGTAGGGGACTAACCAATACATGGAAGTAGGGGACTAGCCAATACATGGAAGTAGGGGGCTAACCAATACATGGAGTAGGGGACTAACCAATAAATGGAAGTAGGGGACTAACCAATAAATGGAAGTAGGGGACTAACCAATACATGGAAGTAGGGGACTAACCAATACATGGAAGTAGGGGACTAACCAATACATGGAAGTAGGGGACTAACCAATACATGGAAGTAGGGGGCTAACCAATACATGGAAGTAGGGGACTAACCAATACATGGAAGTAGGGGACTAACCAATAAATGGAAGTAGGGGACTAACCAATACATGGAAGTAGGGGACTAACCAATACATGGAAGTAGGGGACTAACCAATACATGGAAGTAGGGGACTAACCAATACATGGAAGTAGGGGACTAACCAATAAATGGAAGTAGGGGACTAACCAATAAATGGAAGTAGGGGACTAACCAATACATGGAAGTAGGGGACTAACCAATACATGGAAGTAGGGGACTAACCAATACATGGAAGTAGGGGACTAACCAATACATGGAAGTAGGGGACTAACCAATACATGGAAGTAGGGGACTAACCAATACATGGAAGTAGGGGACTAACCAATACATTGAAGTAGGGGACTAACCAATACATGGAAGTAGGGGACTAACCAATACATGGAAGTAGGGGACTAACCAATAAATGGAAGTAGGGGACTAGCCAATAAATGGAAGTAGGGGACTAGCCAATACATGGAAGTAGGGGACTAACCAATAAATGGAAGTAGGGGACTAACCAATACATGGAAGTAGGGGACTAACCAATACATGGAAGTAGGGGACTAACCAATACATGGAAGTAGGGGACTAACCAATACATGGAAGTAGGGGACTAACCAATACATGGAAGTAGGGGACTAACCAATACATGGAAGTAGGGGACTAACCAATACATGGAAGTAGGGGACTAACCAATACATGGAAGTAGGGGACTAACCAATACATGGAAGTAGGGGACTAACCAATACATGGAAGTAGGGGACTAACCAATACATGGAAGTAGGGGACTAACCAATAAATGGAAGTAGGGGACTAACCAATAATGGAAGTAGGGGACTAACCAATAAATGGAAGTAGGGGACTAACCAATACATGGAAGTAGGGGACTAACCAATACATGGAAGTAGGGGACTAACCAATACATGGAAGTAGGGGACTAACCAATACATGGAAGTAGGGGACTAACCAATACATGGAAGTAGGGGACTAACCAATAAATGGAAGTAGGGGACTAACCAATACATGGAAGTATGGGACTAACCAATACATGGAAGTAGGGGACTAACCAATACATGGAAGTAGGGGACTAACCAATACATGGAAGTAGGGGGCTAACCAATACATGGAAGTAGGGGGCTAACCAATACATGGAAGTATGGGACTAACCAATACATGGAAGTAGGGGACTAACCAATACATGGAAGTAGGGGACTAACCAATACATGGAAGTAGGGGACTAACCAATACATGGAAGTAGGGGACTAACCAATACATGGAAGTAGGGGACTAACCAATACATGGAAGTAGGGGACTAACCAATAAATGGAAGTAGGGGGCTAACCAATAATGGAAGTAGGGGCTAACCAATACATGGAAGTAGGGGACTAACCAATACATGGAAGTAGGGGGAACCAATACATGGAAGTAGGGGACTAACCAATACATGGAAGTAGGGGGCTAACCAATACATGGAAGTAGGGGACTAGCCAATAAATGGAAGTAGGGGACTAACCAATACATTGAAGTAGGGGACTAACCAATACATGGAAGTAGGGGACTAACCAATACATTGAAGTAGGGGACTAACCAATAAATGGAAGTAGGGGACTAGCCAATAAATGGAAGTAGGGGACTAGCCAATACATGGAAGTAGGGGACTAGCCAATAAATGGAAGTAGGGACTAACCAATACATGGAAGTAGGGGACTAACCAATACATGGAAGTAGGGGACTAACCAATACATGGAAGTAGGGGACTAACCAATACATGGAAGTAGGGGACTAACCAATACATGGAAGTAGGGGACTAACCAATACATGGAAGTAGGGGACTAACCAATACATGGAAGTAGGGGACTAACCAATATATTGAAGTAGGGGACTAACCAATAAATGGAAGTAGGGGACTAGCCAATAAATGGAAGTAGGGGACTAGCCAATACATGGAAGTAGGGGACTAGCCAATAAATGGAAGTAGGGGACTAACCAATAAATGGAAGTAGGGGACTAACCAATAAATGGAAGTAGGGGACTAGCCAATACATGGAAGTAGGGGACTAACCAATACATGGAAGTAGGGGACTAACCAATACATGGAAGTAGGGGACTAACCAATACATGGAAGTATGGGACTAACCAATAAATGGAAGTATGGGACTAACCAATAAATGGAAGTAGGGGACTAACCAATACATGGAAGTAGGGGACTAACCAATACATGGAAGTATGGGACTAACCAATAAATGGAAGTAGGGGACTAACCAATAAATGGAAATAGGGGACTAACCAATAAATGGAAGTAGGGGACTAGCCAATACATGGACGTAGCGGACTAACCAATCATGGAAGTAGGGGACTAGCCAATACATGGAAGTAGGGGACTAGCCAATACATGGAAGTAGGGGACTAACCAATACATGGAAGTAGGGGACTAACCAATACATGGAAGTAGGGGACTAACCAATACATGGAAGTATGGGACTAACCAATACATGGAAGTAGGGGACTAACCAATACATGGAAGTATGGGACTAACCAATACATGGGAGTAGGGGACTAACCAATACATGGAAGTAGGGGACTAACCAATACATGGAAGTAGGGGGTTAACTAATACATGGAAGTAGGGGGCTAACCAATACATGGAAGTATGGGACTAACCAATACATGGAAGTAGGGGACTAACCAATACATGGAATTAGGGGACTAACCAATACATGGAAGTAGGGGACTAACCAATACATGGAAGTAGGGGACTAACCAATACATGGAAGTAGGGGACTAACCAATACATGGAAGTAGGGGACTAACCAATAAATGGAAGTAGGGGGCTAACCAATAAATGGAAGTAGGGGACTAACCAATACATGGAAGTAGGGGACTAACCAATACATGGAAGTAGGGGGCTAACCAATACATGGAAGTAGGGGAATAACCAATACATGGAAGTAGGGGGCTAACCAATACATGGAAGTAGGGGACTAGCCAATAAATGGAAGTAGGGGACTAACCAATACATTGAAGTAGGGGACTAACCAATACATGGAAGCAGGGGAATAACCAATACATTGAAGTAGGGGACTAACTAATAAATGGAAGTAGGGGACTAGCCAAAACATGGAAGTAGGGGACTAGCCAATAAATGGAAGTAGGGGACTAACCAATACATGGAAGTAGGGGACTAACCAATACATGGAAGTAGGGGACTAACCAATACATGGAAGTAGGGGACTAACCAATACATGGAAGTAGGGGACTAACCAATACATGGAAGTAGGGGACTAACCAATACATGGAAGTAGGGGACTAACCAATACATGGAAGTAGGGGACTAACCAATATATTGAAGTAGGGGACTAACCAATAAATGGAAGTAGGGGACTAACCAATAAATGGAAGTAGGGGACTAGCCAATACATGGAAGTAGGGCTACATACATGGAAGTAGGGACTAACCAATAAATGGAAGTAGGGACTAACCAATAAATGGAAGTAGGGGACTAGCCAATACATGGAAGTAGGGACTAACCAATACATGGAAGTAGGGGACTAACCAATACATGGAAGTAGGGGACTAACCAATACATGGAAGTAGGGGACTAACCAATACATGGAAGTAGGGGACTAACCAATACATGGAAGTAGGGGACTAACCAATACATGGAAGTAGGGGACTAACCAATACATGGAAGTAGGGGACTAACCAATATATTGAAGTAGGGGACTAACCAATAAATGGAAGTAGGGGACTAGCCAATAAATGGAAGTAGGGGACTAGCCAATACATGGAAGTAGGGGACTAGCCAATACATGGAAGTAGGGGACTAACCAATAAATGGAAGTAGGGGACTAGCCAATACATGGAAGTAGGGGACTAACCAATACATGGAAGTAGGGGACAAACCAATACATGGAAGTAGGGGACTAACCAATACATGGAAGTAGGGGACTAACCAATACATGGAAGTAGGGAACTAACCAATACATGGAAGTATGGGACTAACCAATAAATGGAAGTAGGGGACTAACCAATACATGGAAGTAGGGGACTAACCAATACATGGAAGTATGGGACTAACCAATAAATGGAAGTAGGGGACTAACCAATACATGGAAGTAGGGGACTAACCAATAAATGGAAGTAGGGGACTAACCAATAAATGGAAGTAGGGGACTAGCCAATACATGGACGTAGCGGACTAACCAATACATGGAAGTAGGGGACTAACCAATAAATGGAAGTAGGGGACTAGCCAATACATGGAAGTATGGGACTAACCAATAAATGGAAGTAGGGGACTAACCAATACATGGAAGTAGGGGACTAACCAATAAATGGAAGTAGGGGACTAACCAATAAATGGAAGTAGGGGACTAGCCAATACATGGACGTAGCGGACTAACCAATACATGGAAGTAGGGGACTAACCAATAAATGGAAGTAGGGGACTAGCCAATACATGGACGTAGGGGACTAACCAATACATGGAAGTAGGGGACTAGCCAATACATGGAAGTAGGGGACTAACCAATACATGGAAGTAGGGGACTAACCAATACATGGAAGTAGGGGACTAACCAATACATGGAAGTATGGGACTAACCAATAAATGGAAGTAGGGGACTAACCAATACATGGAAGTAGGGGACTAACCAATACATGGAAGTAGGGGACTAACCAATAAATGGAAGTAGGGGACTAACCAATACATGGAAGTAGGGGACTAACCAATAAATGGAAGTAGGGGACTAACCAATAAATGGAAGTAGGGGACTAGCCAATACATGGACGTAGCGGACTAACCAATACATGGAAGTAGGGGACTAGCCAATACATGGAAGTAGGGGACTAGCCAATACATGGAAGTAGGGGACTAACCAATACATGGAAGTAGGGGACTAACCAATACATGGAAGTAGGGGACTAACCAATACATGGAAGTATGGGACTAACCAATACATGGAAGTAGGGGACTAACCAATACATGGAAGTAGGGGACTAACCAATACATGGAAGTAGGGGACTAACCAATACATGGAAGTAGGGGACTAACCAATACATGGAAGTAGGGGACTAACCAATACATGGAAGTAGGGGGCTAACCAATACATGGAAGTATGGGACTAACCAATACATGGAAGTAGGGGACTAACCAATACATGGAAGTAGGGGACTAACCAATACATGGAAGTAGGGGACTAACCAATACATCGAAGTAGGGGACTAACCAATACATGGAAGTAGGGGACTAACCAATAAAGGAAGTAGGGGACTAACCAATACATGGAAATAGGGGGTAGCCAATAAATGGAAGTAGGGGACTAACCAATACATGGAAGTACGGGACTAACCAATACATGGAAGTAGGGGACTAACCAATAAATGGAAGTAGGGGACTAACCAATACATGGAAGTAGGGGACTAACCAATACATGGAAGTAGGGGACTAACCAATACATGGAAGTAGGGGACTAACCAATAAATGGAAGTAGGGGACTAACCAATACATGGAAGTAGGGGACTAACCAATACATGGAAGTAGGGGACTAACCAATACATGGAAGTAGGGGACTAGCCAATAAATGGAAGTAGGGGACTAACCAATACATGGAAGTAGGGGACTAACCAATAAATGGAAGTAGGGGACTAGCCAATACATGGAAGTAGGGGACTAACCAATAAATGGAAGTAGGGGACTAGCCAATACATGGAAGTAGGGGACTAACCAATACATGGAAGTAGGGGACTAACCAATAAATGGAAGTAGGGGACTAACAAATACATGGAGGTAGGGGACTAACCAATAAATGGAAGTAGGGGACTAACCAATAAATGGAAGTAAGGGACTAACCAATAAATGGAAGTAGGGGACTAGCCAATACATGGAAGTAGGGGACTAACCAATAAATGAAAGTAGGGGACTAACCAATACATGGAAGTAGGGGACTAGCCAATACATGGAAGTAGGGGACTAACCAATACATGGAAGTAGGGGACTAACCAATAAATGGAAGTAAGGGACTAACCAATACATGTAAGTAGGGGACTAGCCAATAAATGGAAGTAGTGGACTAACCAATACATGGAAGTAGGGGACTAACCAATACATGGAAGTAGGGGACTAACAAATAAATGGAAGTAGGGGACTAACCAATATATGGAAGTTTGGGACTAACCAATACATGGAAGTAGGGGACTAACCAATACATGGAAGTAGGGGACTAACCAATAAATGGAAGTAGGGGACTAACCAATAAATGGAAGTAGGGGACTAACCAATAAATGGAAGTAGGGGACTAACCAATAAATGGAAGTAAGGGACTAACCAATAAATGGAAGTAGGGGACTAGCCAATACATGGAAGTAGGGGACTAACCAATAAATGAAAGTAGGGGACTAACCAATACATGGAAGTAGGGGACTAGCCAATACATGGAAGTAGGGGACTAACCAATACATGGAAGTAGGGGACTAACAAATAAATGGAAGTAGGGGACTAACCAATATATGGAAGTTTGGGACTAACCAATACATGGAAGTAGGGGACTAACCAATACATGGAAGTAGGGGACTAACCAATAAATGGAAGTAGGGGACTAACCAATAAATGGAAGTAGGGGACTAACCAATAAATGGAAGTAGGGGACTAACCAATAAATGGAAGTAAGGGACTAACCAATAAATGGAAGTAGGGGACTAGCCAATACATGGAAGTAGGGGACTAACCAATAAATGAAAGTAGGGGACTAACCAATACATGGAAGTAGGGGACTAACCAATACATGGAAGTAGGGGACTAACCAATAAATGGAAGTAGGGGACTAACAAATACATGGAAGTAGGGGACTAACCAATACATGGAAGTAGGGGACTAACCAATAAATGGAAGTAGGCGACTAACAAATACATGGAAGTAGGGGACTAACCAATAAATGGAAGTAGGGGACTAACCAATAAATGGAAGTAAGGGACTAACCAATAAATGGAAGTAGGGGACTAGTCAATACATGGAAGTAGGGGACTAACCAATAAATGAAAGTAGGGGACTAACCAATACATGGAAGTAGGGGACTAGCCAATACATGGAAGTAGGGGACTAGCCAATACATGGAAGTAGGGGACTAACCAATACATGGAAGTAGGGGACTAGCCAATAAATGGAAGTAGGGGACTAACCAATACATGGAAGTAGGGGACTAACCAATACATGTAAGTAGGGGACTAACCAATACATGGAAGTAGGGGACTAACCAATATATGGAAGTATGGGACTAACCAATTCATGGAAGTAGGGACTAACCAATACATGGAAGTAGGGGACTAACCAATAAATGGAAGTAGGGGACTAACCAATAATTGGAAGTAGGGGACTAACCAATAAATGGAAGTAGGGGACTAACCAATAAATGGAAGTAGGGGACTAACCAATACATGGAAGTAGGGGAGTAGCCAATAAATGGAAGTAGGGGACTAACCAATACATGGAAGTAGGGGACTAACCAATACATGGAAGTAGGGGACTAACCAATAAATGGAAGTATGGGACTAACCAATACATGGAAGTAGGGGACTAACCAATACATGGAAGTAGGGGGCTAACCAATACATGGAAGTAGGGGGCTAGCCAATACATGGAAGTAGGGGGCTAGCCAATACATGGAAGTAGGGAACTAACCAATAAATGGAAGTAGGGGGCTAACCAATAAATGGAATTAGGGGACTAGCCAATACATGGAAGTAGGGGACTAACCAATAAATGGAAGTAGGGGACTAACCAATAAATGGAAGTAGGGGGCTAACCAATAAATGGAATTAGGGGACTAGCCAATACATGGAAGTAGGGGACTAACCAATAAATGGAAGTAGGGGACTAGCCAATAAATGGAAGTAGGGGACTAACCAATAAATGGAAGTAGGGGACTAACCAATAAATGGAAGTAGGGGACTAACCAATACATGGAAGTAGGGGACTAGCCAATACATGGAAGTAGGGGACTAGATAATAAATGGAAGTAGGGGACTAACCAATACATGGAAGTAGTGGACTAACCAATACATGGAAGTAGGGGGCTAACCAATAAATGGAAGTAGGGGGCTAACCAATAAATGGAAGTAGGGGACTAACCAATAAATGGAAGTAGTGGACTAACCAATAAATGGAAGTAGGGGACTAGCCAATACATGGAAGTAGGGGACTAGCCAATACATGGAAGTAGGGGACTAGATAATAAATGGAAGTAGGGGACTAGCCAATAAATGGAAGTAGGGGACTAACCAATACATGTAAGTAGGGGACTAGCCAATACATGGAAGTAGGGGACTAGCCAATAAATGGAAGTAGGGGACTAGCCAATAAATGGAAGTATGTAACTGGAAAATAATAGCATGGTCAAAGCGTCACAACTTTTAAATATGCGTTTGCAATAGTTCGGATTGGATTGTCCTCCTTACATATACCCCTTTACATATTACATGACTATGTATGTTCTACAGTTCTAGAATGACATAATACGCTGATATGAAATGTCCAAGAAAGGTGATGTTAGGTAAATTACCCGTCACTCGCATGGACAACCAGTAGCGACAATAAATAAACGTAATTTAAACAGAATGAAAGCGAATTAAGTTCGTTTTACTGTATATATATAGAACGTTTGCAACCATCAATACATGTAGATAATAATACATGATGAATGCGGTCAGATACTTCTATTGTAACGTTCGTTATGGAAGAGACATTGTGTGATTATCAATACAGTCAAACCTGTCTTAAGCAGCCAGCCAAGGGAGTCAGAGAGAGTGGCTGCTTAGCACAGGTGGCTGCTTAATAGAGGTCAAATATATAATAAAACAACCAATTGGGAATCCGGAAACTGGCTGCTTAATACAGGTTGGCTGCTTAATGGAGGTAACCACTAACACAGCTTTGACTGTAGTAGAAAACATAATAAAATGGTCAGATAAAATATGTAGATATCCGTGGACTGCAAATCACTGAATTGCCCCTCCCCCACTTTACTGTCGTATCCCACTGTATGTGAAGGGGGTTCTGGGGGTATTTCTCAAGCCGGAGAGTCGCCATATGACCTAAGCTGTCGGTTCGACCTTGTTGGGCGCGTACTCCAGGCCTCTCACACCTGAACCGAAGGCACGATCTCTGCGCTATCACGATATATACAAGATTGGATTCGTGCGCTATCACGACATCTACAAGATCGGATTCATGCGCTATCACGACATCTGCAAGATCGGATTCGTGCTCTATCACGACATCTACAAGATCGGATTCATGCTCTATCACGACTTCTACAAGATCGGATTCGTGCGCTATCACGACATCTACAAGATCGGATTCTTGTGCACTATCACGACATCTACAAGATCGGATTCGTGCGCTATCACGACATCTGCAAGATCGGATTCGTGCTCTATCACGACTTCTACAAGATCGGATTCGTGCTCTATCACGACATCTACAAGATCGGATTCATGCTCTATCACGACTTCTACAAGATTGGAGTCATGCTCTATCACGACTTCTACAAGATTGGATTCGTGCGCTATCATTGCTGTACTTGTAACTATAGAAATACGAGTTGCCATCGTTATGATTTAAATATAACCACATGATATGCTAAATGATTGAATATGTGCCCGATTAATGCAGCGATTAGCATGTTCACCCAGTGCAACCCGGTTCAATCATCGGAAAAGGAAGTATGCGAGATGGAACGGATGTCGCCAGTTAGACAGGTGACGTTTATCCTCATAAAATCTAAAATGTTCGGGAGGCAACCGATCACTAAGCGTAAAACACACAGAATTACATGATTGTACTGTGTTAACTTGAATACATACCTGTGTACAATATTATTCAACCGTACTGTGAGAGTGTGAGATATACATATCTCACCTTAATCTAGTGTGTAGAGTAAGACGGAGCTGTAGTCCAGTGGTTAACACGCAGGTTCGATCCCTCATCTGACCATAATTACATTAACAGTCATTCATTAAACAGAGGTCTCGTGTCGGTGTTTTACACCGTACACGTAAAATAACCAGAACCAGACTCTGGAATTGGTCTCTGTCTGTATCATTGCACTATCCTCCAAAACTCTAAAATGAGTAATCTCTTCAGGACGCGTAGCTCATATGTGCAACCGGTAGCGACGATAAATAAACGTAAAAACACACCCACGTGTAGAGTAGGGACGGAAACACAGTATCAAGGGTGATGTGTTCAGATCGAGTATGCTGCCCAGTATAAAGGAAGGGGGAATGCTATACGTGCACGGTAAGAAACCGCTCAATCTGGCTCAATATCACTTTATGTATTTATAGTATATATTGCATTGAGGATGTCTCCGTGGCCGAGTGGTTAAGATCGGTGACGTCAAATCTCTTGCCAGTCACCTATGTAGGTTCGAATTCCATTGGAGGTCAACTTGGTACATACTGGCGGTATTATCGCTGGCTTGCGGAAGGTATGTGGTTATACCCGGGATTTTCTGCCACCAATAACAACTGGAGGTAATAGTTCATTTATTCACGAATACGTTAATTTATAAATATTTTAAGTTCGGGTCGCTATCTGGTTATGTTAGCGTAATGCTCGAGATATTCCTTTAAATACGAAGAAGGCAACACAATGGAAGTATGTCGGTGTATGGAAACTAAAACATGTAGTTTACTTTCACGATATTTTATTTGTAAACCTTCAGAAACACATACAACACCACGCCGTTATATTATACTAGTACCTACATACCCTTAAACATACACCTTCAGAATCAGGACAAGTATGGAGTACAGTCAAATCTGTGTTAGCTACAAGTCATGCAGCAAACCTGTATTAAACAACCAGTTTCCAGATTCCCAATATGTTGTTTTATTATACATTTACCCTCTATTAAGCAGCCAAGTAGTGATAGCGCAGTGGGTGCGCGTTCGCTTCAAGTGCGAAAGGTCTGGAGTTCGAGCCCCACTGGAGCCGTTACGAGTGTGCCCTTAGGCAAGACATTTAATGTCCATGTTCCCTCTTCTCTCTCCCTCGTGGCGATGGATTCCATCAGGAATGAGGTCTCGAGAGTGATTAATATAAATTGTAAGAATTTGTTTCGCAATCGAGCTCAAATAAATTAAAATAATGTGTATAAACTATTAAGCAGCCACTCTCTGTGCTTTCCTTGGCTGACTGCTTACGACAGGTTTGACTGTAAACTATTAAGCAGCCACTCTCTATGCTTTCCTTGGCTGACTGCTTACGACAGGTTTGACTGTAAACTATTAAGCAGCCACTCTCTATGCTTTCCTTGGCTGACTGCTTACGACAGGTCTGACTGTATATAATCAGGTAAAATATATGAATTAAAATCCACATATACGTTACCAAAGTCTTTAACCTTGCGACCTTCATAAGGGTGAGGTCAAGGACAATTAACGTGTTTAATTGTAAATATATAGTAAAGTATTTTTGCCGAGTGAATCAGGTAATATACTGTTGAGCTATGTGCTGTCTCGGAATTCGATGATATGACAGTGGAATAATGGCATAATTGATAACGACGACACATACTTGATAGAAGTCGGATCCTCTATCGAATTCGTTATCGTCTTAGTTCGTAAATGCATAATAATAGTGACACTAAGAACAGCGAATCGAGTCTGAATCTATAAGCGACACTTTTTCTATAACCTCCCTTTCTATAAGGTCCCCGTTATCACGCAATGTATATTTGTGATTTTAGTCGGAATCCTTTGTTTTTACTGCTGTTCCCTAAACAAATGTTTAACACAATCATTTTATTTAATTGGTAGCATTCTTTTACAGTAAAGTATTCAGTATATATACTGTGGGATATGTGTCGAGATTTAGAAACCGACTGACAATAGATAGCATGTGGTGCAAAGGAAGCAGCGATACATACAGAGGAAACGTAATTAAAATGACATACCCTCCATATAGAATATTCGATGGTATGTTTTAGCTAAATTTATTTAACGTCGATACCTGTTGCCCATTTGAGCGACGGGCAGTTCACCTAGCAACACCTTTGCTGGGCAGGCTCCAGCGGTTAACCAGTACTTAGTGCACAAACCTCCGTAAGAAACTGACACCATTTTCATATAAAGAGACACGGTCTGAGTAGGGCTCAAACCCGTGGGCACCAGTGATGATATGCTACAAGTCAGCGACCTTAAGCACTCGACCACGGAGGCGGACTAGTTTATACACATTTATTTTAGCTGGATTGCGAAGCAAGTTCTTACAATGCAACTTATATTAATCACTCTTAATACCTAATTCAGGTGGAATCCATCGCCACGAGGGAGAGAGAAGAGGCGTGTGCAATTTAAATGCATTGCCTAAGGGCACAATCGTAACGGCTCAAGTGGGGCGCGAACTTCGGTTCTTTTCACAGCGCTATCATGATTTCCACGAGGCAGACTATTCAGTGGTATACATTATGTGTGTATGTCATTGAAGTGGGTGGAGTAATTTTGATATATCCACTCAATGGTAAAACGAACATGTATGATAATATATACTCCGTCATGGCACTTCGAACTGACATAACAGTACCGGATGCTAGGCGCAGCCGAATGTTTTAGAGTGTCTCTGATATGAGAACATAATCTAGTCTGCTAAAAATCATTTGTGGTCTTGTATTGAAATGTCATGTGTTTTACGTTTATTTATCGTCACTGACGGTTGCTCATATGAGCGACGCCTCCTGAAGAGAGTAGTCATTTTAGATGTTTGGAGGATAGTGCAATGATACAGACAGAGACCCATTCCTCTGGTTCTTTTACGTGCATATTGCTAAGCACCGCCACGAGACCCATCTGAAACACTGTATAATTTTTAAGTTTGTTTCTGTTTGCTGTCAAAATTAAAAACTAACGACATAGCAAATTCATTAGGATATATAATAATTAACTGTTCGTGATAGTCAGAAAATAGCAAATGTACATATAACCGCGCAGGTATACGAAACGCAACCGGTGGCAGAGAAAATACAAAAGTTCACTGTTTCAAGGTGGTGTAAGATGAAGTGGATGAGGGGGTAGTAGGGGGGGGGGGTATTATCACAACTATAGCGGGGGGGGGGTAGTATGGGTTGGGTGGATGATCTGGATACTCTCCAGATACTATTTCAGGTACGGACAGGCACCCGAGTAGAACCACTAATCTTCCGAAAGCCGGTTGGATAACTGAATTCGACACACATAGTGGGATTCGAACCTAAAGCGATGGGAGGCTAGTGATTTGAAGGCAACAACCATAACCACTCGGTCATGGGGGCTTTATAATATATGTAATCATACTGTGACGACAGGTTGCGTTATGATGTTATCATTAAGAAAGCTTTCGTTGTATGAGCGCACTAGTTAAAGGTTTTCACTGCATTTTTTAAATTTAATTTATTTAACGTCGCTACCAGTTTCCATTTGAGCGACGGGTAGTTTACCTAACAACACCTTTCCTGGGTAGGCTCCAGCGGTTAACCAGTACTTGGGTGCACCAACCTCCGTAAGAAACTGCCAACTTTTTCATATAAATGAGACACGGTCTGAGCGGGGCCCGAACCCGTAACCATCAGAGATGATAGGTTACAGTGGTATACAAGTCAGCGACCTTAACCACTCGACCACGGAGGCGGATTTTTCACTGCATATATGCCTACGTTTATTTATATACGTCGAACTGAAAGAGATGATAAGGTACAAGAGAACACTATAAGTGTACATATAACTGGTTCCGTTTATATCGAATTTCATTAAGTCAAACTTCGGTTATGTCGAAGTATTTTGTTCGGTCCGACGGAATTAGACATACCGGATGTAGACCGTACACACTTGGAGGTAGTCATTGAGACTATTTCAACACCTAATAATTACCTCTTTGGAGTCATCCAAATGCCTAATAAAACGCAATGTAACTTGTGCAAATGGGGAGCATTTCGACAAGGGAAGCAACTATAGTACGACTCGCACGCATTTCGACATTTGAAACCCGTCCGCAATATGCAGTTACACGTACAGTCTCCTAGTGGTTAACGTAACACGTACAGGCGTCCGTCTACGGAGCGGGAGGTCGAACGTTCGAACATCGTCAAGGGGTGTTCTGATATGGCCGGTTGGTGAGCTGCCAGCTAGATAAATAATGGTTACCGATTGCCTACAAGCCTGGGACAGGCATGCAGGTATAGGATTCGGGAAGTACTGATGTTCATAAAATGAGGTGTCTCATAAGTCAGAAATAGCTGGCCCTTTAAATAGGGGTGATACTATAATAGACAGACACTACATCATCTATACTGCAACGTAATAGTATTCATACAGAACAGAACAGTTGTTTATTTACAAGACTTGTATATAGTACATCGTCTAAAGGCACACTAGAAATAGCAACATAGATCAACTACAGATTCCTAAAGCAGCATTACATCGTATGAAATAAAAGATATTTGAACAATTCAAATTATACGTATGGGTAGCAATGCTGCTACACATTCTAACATTATACTTTGTATGCTTATGTTCAATTGGTAAACAGTGCTTATTTTGCGATAAAACAAACTCGAAACCGAAAGTAGGACATTCCGAGTCGATCGGACACGTATTTGTTTACAACCGGAACGCATCGTCCGCACTTGTTTACATTCGGAATGCATCGTCCCCATTTGTCCCACGTTGTCTTTTTTAATTAAATTACTTAAGATGTTGATTCCCACCTCTGATATAAGTCTTTTAGGGACATGTCTACATTCTCGCGAGGGGTTCGACATTAGAGGAAGGTAGATAGATAGTATTTCATGTTCAAAATATATATGTTGTTCTACATCCTCTGTTGTTTCACGCATGCGTGCTCTGCGTGTTTAAATGTCGTGTGTTGATAAACAAATTCGCGTATACGACGGTTTATATTTATTGGAATTTTATCGTTTCTGAGTGACTATTTCGATTTTTGTAAACACACACACATTAGTATTTATATTTTACCCAAAACATCCTTTATTACGATGTAATGCTGCTTTAATGGAAGGCTATACCAAAAGCATCGACCGTAGCTGAATAATATAATTCTTAAGAACAATACACTATGTATCCGCTTCCTAATGCTTTTAAAAGTGCTCTAGGAAAATGCTCTGTAAATACAACACATGCCACGTTTAAGTCGTGATAGCTCAGTGGTAGCGCGTTCGATTCAGGTGCGATAGGTCCGGGGTTCGAGCCCAGTTGTAGCCGTTATGATTATGCCCTTAGGAAAGACATTCAAATTCCATATTGTCTCTTCTCTCTCCCTGAAGGCGATGTATTCCATCAGGAATGAGTTCTCGATAGTGATTAATAAAGGTTGTAAGAACTTGTTTCGCAATCTAGCTAATACAAATTTCTTTTTTTTTCTCTAAATTTAGATTAGCTCGATTGCGAAACAAGTTATTTCAACTTATATAAATTACTCTCGAGACCTCATTCCTGATGGAATCCATCGCCACGAGGGAGAGAGAAGAGGCAACGTGGAATTTAAATGCCTTGCCTAAGGGCACAATCGTAACGGCTCCAGTGGGGCTCGAATATAATATAAATTTGTCAGAATGTATCCTACCTTCACGTGTAGTACTGGTTAAACACGGCATGTCTAATTAATGAACTCTTTGTAACTTAATAATAATGGACTACAAGTACAAAGGTATGACGACATTGTTTTACTAATGGCTATAGCATTGGCTTACAGACCCAAAGGACCGAAGATGGAATCCCGATTTTTTTTGAATATACATAATTATATTTGTTATGGAAATGTAGTGTACAATTACATAATTATATGACTATCATTTTTTCTAATGATAATGCTTAGTACTGTAAAATCTTTTCAAGGATTTCATAATTCTGGTTGAATTCCTATAATAAAATAATGTACAATATCATAATTGTTGCTGTATTACACAGTAGAAATAGGAACAGCAACAGTAACAATATTACATTTAAAACATATCTTTTACATATAATATTATATATATATTTTATATATATATAAAGTGTTTGATTGTATATATGCGTATGTAGGCAGCCTCGTGATACATTGACATTTCAGGAAGTCAGGTTCTGTGTGGCTCTTCACTACCCACCCATGCATATCACCCTAGAGGCGAGGCGTCTCGTCTTTAGTATTGTTATATAGAACCGCCCCTGAGAAATATGATACGGATACAGAGTGATCCAGATGCGAGTCCATAACTATTGTTAATTAGGCCTGGTTAGAGGAAGTCTTGTTTTAGTGGAAACTAATATAGAACATAGTTATATTAGGAGAGGCCGTGGATTCAATCATTCCGATTTAGCTATGCGATGGATTTATGATTTAGCTATGCGATGGATTTATGATTTAGCTATGCGATGGATCTATGATTTAGCTATGCGATGGATTTATGGTTGAGCTCGCTTTGGAGCTTTTGCCGTATTCATATTATTCTCTATAATATATACGAATCGCAACCGGTGACAGAGAAAATGCCATCTTTCACTGTTTCAAAGCGGTGTAAGATGCAGTTTTCTTTCACTGAGAAAAGTCTATCATTCATTGGAACACATAAAAGAAATAATTGTCTTCGAGGCCAAAATAGTTCATATGAACAACATACTCACGACGACAGATTTTGATAGCAGAGGCGAATTGCTTGTTATTACATCGATATTAGGGGAACTTCAGATTGCGGTACCGAGATCATATAGAACAAGATCATAATATATCTCTTATTGGTTGTCCCCCTTTTACAATTATATCAGTGTATATATTATCGTCCGAGTCCCCCTATAATTCCTTTGAAAATGCGTAAACGTCACATTTGGAACTAACCACCAAACAGGGAAACTGTGTAACCTTGGCGACAATTAGAGATTCGGTGATATCCATTCGGAGACTTGTTAACTACAAGTGTGAATGTTACCGCACCTATTTATTACCTATATTTGTTTACCATTTGTTTATTTGAACATGTATCGAACTATGGGATCTATCAACATGACGCCGATGAGACTATAGCTCCTCCCACTAGTCACGTGATCAGAATTTCTAGACACCGATAATTGCGATATGTTGTCGAGGAAAATGGCGGCTGTTTGATAACGCTTACTGTTGCTGAAGGTGTGACGCTTTCGGTCGCTGATTGGCTGATTATCGCTGATTGGGTTGATTGACAGCTCGCGTCATGTTAATTATTGCAGAACATTGGCTTGATTGAAATAATACTTGTCCAAGTATTAGAACACAATATATACATGGGGGTTAATGTATTAATCTGGTTCACACACGAATAGTCTGGTTCGTGTCTATTCTACTGATAAGATTCACATACGACGGGAACCAACCCAATCATGATTTCAAGTCAGATTTCGTAGCCATGTGTCATTGCACAATTTTGTTGGTTCTCTAATAATAGACATCTCTCATTTCTATTACCCCCTCCCCCTTGGTAGATAAAGTCTGATTTATCACAAAATGTAAATAGGTCCTTTGTTTTTATTCTATACGTTCTGTGCCGTCTGATCTGGCACGTTCTGTGCCGTCTGAGCTGGCTGAACATACGTTCTGTGCCGTCTGATCTGGCACGTTCTGTGCCGTCTGATCTGGCTCGTTCTGTGCCGTCTGATCTGGCTCTATGCTGTTTGCAACTTTATTCGTGATTAGCATGTTAATTAAATTCATATCGTCAAAAACAATTTTCATTTGGTGTATCACTGATGTTTTATATCGAATAATCATTCTTTCCCTTGCAACACTGATTGCAGAAAATATTCCGAAATAGCTGTTTAACGAGATGCCTAAAATGCAGGTTCATGAAGCCGTAAATAAAAGGATTTACCATACTGTTAATAAAATACGTTCTTAATAGCACACTATAGACAATCTTTCCAGGTACATTCAGGCTCCAATAATACTTTGTGTTCGAATAACGTATGATGAGAATGCAAAGAAATGGCGTGAACGACAACACAAATGCTATAGTCACCATGCGCATCATAACGGTATTCTTTCGGGTAGGCTTTGATTTCACCGTGGACAATTTCCTACTCAAGCGCGGTCGTGATCGAATTGATAGCCTTTGGCTTGAACTAGATGATAATATTTTCGAATCGTTGATGTCCGTTGTTTCGGTTATGCTCTGTAACGGTTGTTCTTGGGGAGTCATTGAATTCCGTTTGTATCTGTTACCGTTTACCGAGTTTCGGCTTGTCGATGCACGTCTGGCAGCTGTTTCTTTCGCGACGCCAGTAATGGCAGAGATGATACTTTTACTGAATAATTTGGTGGCTTCGTCTTTTCCACCTGTAGACACATCAGTACACGTGGCAATGTAAATTTTCCTCCCGATCGCAATGTACAACACCAGTAGAATGATAAACACGAGAATCATAAGCGTGAATAATACTGTAGTAAATATCAATAACAGACCTGTCCTAAATTCATGCTCATCTGCAATCAAGCACGTTTTAACAATGACTGTTACATCTGATTCCGAAATGGTTTCAGTATGTGTACCATAGAATACAAAAGATGGCCACGACACACTAAAAGCAAATATGAACGCCAGGAGACACATGATTTTTGCGAATTTAGGAGTGAGTTGTCTGTTTCTCAGCGGGTAATAAACAACTATAAAACGTTCTATAGCTATAGAAAGAAACACCAACGATCCTGTGTTATTTATAACAAATGTACATCCTCGTGATATTTTACACAGATAATGCATATCAAACGAAATTGGCTTCCACAACACAGCAACTTCCACAGGCATGTTGAATGCACAATTAATCCAGTCTAGTATACCCAACGTTAAAATGAACACTCGTGTTTTGTTTTTCTTCCATTTTATCCAGTAGATATATATCACAATGGTATTTCCAATGACCCCGAGAACAGAATATGTGAACACGAAGATGAGAGGCCAAAATGTGACTTTCATATAGTCTTGTTCAATCGCGTCGAATATTTTTCCGTGCGTAATAACGACTTGTGCCTTAGTTGTTGATTCATTGACTGCATTGCTTCCATTGAAAGCCATTGTATTGTCCTACTTTGCGGTATGTCTATGTATTTCAAGCAACACATGCATTTCTTTGATTCCTAAATATTTCGTCGGAATGTATTTTGTGCGCTTTATTCAGGCTTTGTTTTCAAAATAAAAGCGGTAGCATTTACCAAATTCTTCTCTAAGTTGTCCTATCACGAACAGTAAATGCTCCGTCAAGTACTAGTCGAACTGCCAACGATTTTCCAATAACTACTCTATTTATAGTACGTAGTATTCCGTCAATGACCAGCTTCAATAATTACAGTGAATGTGCAGATGAAGTTAAAGTCAATCACAGACTAATTAGAGTGTGTGTTCTATTTCTACGAGATATTCAGATCAGCACCACTATGCATTTATTGCATATATCCTTAACGATGGTAACAAGGGATTCGTTTTGCTATGCATTTTCTAACATAATGGTCTGCATGGTCCTATCGAGGGAATCACCTCACTACGCACTGACACCATTTGTTCGTTACGGTCCTAACAATGGAAAAGCACCACTTTGTACATTATACCATAATGTTCTTTAGGTTGTTAGCAAGGGAGTCGGTCACTATGCACCTTATACCATAATGTTCTTTAGGTTGTTAGCAAGGGAGTCGGTCACTATGCACCTTATACCATAATGTTCTTTAGGTTGTTAGCAAGGGAGTCGGTCACTATGCACGTATATCATCCCCCGATGATGTATAATGTTATGTTCATTAATATTATCAATTTCACCGCCGAACTATTTGTGTGAGCGACCTTCTCACCATTCTGAACAAGGTACTAACTTAACTATGCATGTACACAATGCGTTACATACGATGTTGACAAGCTATTCGTTTCACGACCCACGTTTATACCATGTTTCATTTAGGACGCCAACAACGTATTCACTTCACTATACACGCATCCTATTTTGTCCATCATCGTGATAATGAGCGATTAATTTCTCTTTTTACGTATATCATTAACTGTTGTTCTTTTTCGGTACTAACAAATAACTTAGTACTGTGTATAGTGTTTCACGATGCAGCTGATAATGTGTACGTTCGGGTAGTTGAGATATCTGCACCTCATTGGTTGTTCTCCTATTTATAATTGGCCAAAGTCTCTCTCGTCTCTCTCACCAGGTTAGCCTGAAAATACACAGAACACATGCTTTGTATAAAATACAAATTATTAATAGTTTCAATACAATATGCATCTATATCTTATCAGCCGACAACAATGAACTAAAATTCAAATAATGCATCGCCTTGGGCGTGTCACATTAATCAGATAGGCGAGGTGGTGGCTAAATGGCTGACAGAGATCCTACAAGCCAATGAACGACGACATAGCAAACTTATAATAATTGTTTTTCTTATGGAAAGTGGATTATCAACTACTTTCAATCAGATTAGTGTTGATCATAGATGTCTAAGAAAAATCTGAATAAATAATGTGCTGTTAATGTTTCCTTGCACTTAATATGTACAGTGGAAGTTTTGTCATGTAAACAACTGCGCAATTAGTGTTATTGAAATTATATTTTATGCATGTAGACTTTGTTAGATTTATTGAATTGTGATCACATTCTCACTCGCCCAAATGTGATGGCGAGTATCAACACAAGTATTGGCTTGGATCAAATTCTAGGTCTTAACTGTGTATTTGGGTTAATTCCGATATTAGATTGTATGTACATCACAATAAATACGCTCATTAATAATTCAATTTTCCACCAATGATATACACACACAATATTTCATAGCAAAAGACGTATTGCAAAATGGCAATTCGCATCTCTAAATATATATATGAAATTGTAATATTCTTGACGATGAATATAATTTTATGTTATGTTGTCCATTGTATAACGACTTACGAAAAAGCTACATTCCCAGGTTGTATTCTCATAGAGCTAGTATGTACACATGTAATACAACTTTTTAAAAGTGAAAATACGAAAATACTTTTCAACTTAGGATTATATGAGTTATTATATCACAATTAATGCGTTTATCTTCTCCCTGAAAGATTTGTGTGAAAAGTTATGTATATGTAGATTGAACATGTACATGTAAACTAAACCAACGCGGATTGATATGCTGCATGTTGTGACTCAATGATTGGGTAAAGGTATTCAAGGTTCAATTCAATTCAACTTTATTGGGATAATCAGCAAACAAGTTGCATTTGGCCATTTACAAACACAAAAAACTATGGCAAAGACAAATATAAATATAAAGGTAATGAATATTAAATATATACAAGTATATGTATACATTTTCATACAACATACATTTAAGAAACAATTAAAATGTCCAGGGCATTTTTCCTTATTAACGTACATTCTTTAATATATTTAGATACTTTTACTTGCAAATGTTTATTTTTTGTCGATATAAGCGTGACAAATTTCTGTACACAAGGCCATGAAATATTGTTAAAATATGTTTTCCTTACTGTTCTATATGTGTCAAAACATAGCATAAAATGATATTCTGATTCTACTGCATGTTGACTACATAACTTACACAATCTGTTTTCTCTTTCAATACCTCTATACCGACTAAATTCAATCTCTAAGTTGTGAGAAGACAATCTGAATCTTGTATATCTGATTATCTGTGTATATTATATACATTATTGTAGTAACTTATATCAGTGAACATGTTCACCATTAATGTGACTTTAACAATGTGTAAACGTTTTGTAACTATGTTGTCTCATGGACCAAACTGGTCTATTGACGTTTGTGAAATCAAACTTACCGTATGCTAGACAGTATTATACGATGTATTCAAAACTACGCTATCTGTAAATGATATTACTGTAGCACTATATTACAGTTAATAACTTACTGAACCAGTGTAATATACACATTCCGTAAACATAAAAAGAACTTGCCAAGCTAATCGAAGTTAGTCAATACACTCAACTCCGTAATTTAACTAAATCTACAAGATTTACATTATAAACATCTGTTCGATTCTTATGTCTACAAACGATTACTTCGTTACACCCTGCTTATAGTACCACTGGTAAATACAATCTTATTGCATGGACAACTGTAAGGTATCATATTTATCATATTTATCATATTATATATAAAATTGATATTCCTATTCAAACTGTCACAATGACTAAAAGATGTTATCATACAATAGTAGTTGCCATAAACCAGTGTTACAAACGCCGCAATGTAACAAAACCCAACTTTTAAGTACATTAAAAACTGTGTTTTCAAGTTAGTTTCTATTCACTGTCAAAATTAAACAAAACAAATGTATTAGAATATATTACTTATTTAACTTAATTAACTGTTCACGATAGTCAGAACATATCTAAATTACAATTATACATTTATGTGCAGGAATACGAAACGCAACAGGTGACAGGGAACATTGCATCTTTCACGGTATCAAAGCAGTGTCATTGGAAAGCATAAAGGAGAATGATACATTGCATGTAGACATGCGATCCATACTGACGTCAATCATTATTGCAATATAGTATGTGTAGTAATACTACTACTACTAATAATGATAATAATAATAATAAAGACTTAGTGAGAACTCATTTAACAAACGTTAAATCTAACACGAGGTCCTCAACATATATACAAATCAAATGCAATCACATGATAGGACTATAAGTGAAAACTGCACATTGAAATTATATAGTAATGTTAAAGATGAAAAGTAGAGAAAATATAATATTATATAATATGTTATGGAATATGATGATATATGGAATTGGGTGGTAGTGTAGAAAATTGTGAATGAGACAATTAATGACACTAATTAGAGGTTATTAAACCGCGGAGGTGGGCCATTTGTGGATATTGGCGCACCCTATGGAGATATTGGCCAGAGGGCCGTTAGGCTCGAGGGCCAATATCGGATAGGTGCGCCAATATCCACAAATAGCCCACCGCAGCCGTTTAATAACTTCTTTATTGCATACATAGCCGTATGTTTCTTCTGCTATTATTTGCTTATTTCGCTCAGCCATTTTACCGTCAATAGACAACAATTTGTCAGACAACGACTGTAGTGTTGCTTCGGCGGCCATGTTTACACAATGTAGTTACTATGTTGTTGCTACCTGTGACATGTGCTCGTGATTCGTTCTCGGCGCGTGCCTGATCAATATCGAATATTGGCCCGGCACGCGCGGGCCAATATCCGGCGGGCTAATATCCGATATTGGCCCGGCAGAGCCGAAAATCGAAATATATTGCCCACATCGACCAGATATTTTGCTTTTCTACCATTAAATTTGTTACTATTTATAGTAACGTATGCAATAAATCTATATAACAATGTGCTAATATGACTTACGGAAACTAATAGTGTACTCCTCCCTTCTTTGAACACCATACTACATTTCCACACGGTATCTTACAACATTTAGGGACTAGACAAACTTGCTGTTCGGACATCCAGACAACTAGCAAACTGTTGTTTCATATGACAAGAGGCCATATTAAATTGTTTGTTTTAGTATCGTATTTTAACATATTGTTAAATATGTATTGTTATGTCCTGATAGCGCAGTGGATGCGCGTTCACTTCAGGTGCGAAAGGTCTGGAGTTTGAGCCCCGCTGGAGCCGTTACGATTGTGTCCTTAGGCAAGGCATTTAAATCCCACGTTTCCTCTTCTCTCTCCCTCGTCGCGATGGATTACAGCAGGAATGAGGTCTCGAGAGTAATTAATATATGTTTAAGAACTTGTTTCGCAATCGAGCTAAAATAAATTTGTATAAACTAACATATTGTTAATTAAATTTCGAACTGCTTGACTGAAATAAGTGTGGCCATAATTTGCGTTTATTTATCGTTGCTAATGGTTGCCCACATGAGCGACGCCTCCTGAAGAGATTAGTCATTTTAGATTGTTGGATGATAGTGCAGACATATACAGATATACATATACCCATTCCAGAGTCTCCTCTGGTTCTTTTACGTGCACAGTGTACAGCACCGACATGAGACCTCGGTTTAAAGTCCCATCGGAAATACTGTTAATTGTATTAAGGTCAGACGGGGATCGAACCTGCGATCCCTGGATTACCAGTCCAGCGTGTTATTTCTGGACAACAGATCCGTCTATGTTAAAGTCAGGACCTTCGTGTATTCATTATAAACTATGCAACATCATATATAAACATATAGTACACATGCAAAACTGCACACATTAAACATACTCTATAGATCATTGCAACAAACGTTTGGAGTTCTAGTATTTTTTCAATTGTATCAAACGGTTCACGAGCAACTGTTTTATCAGACTATCCACCATCTACCTTACAAAGAAACGCAATATGAAGTTCTGCTCACCAGTATTGGAGGTAATAAAGGAGAGGAGAGGAGAGGAGAGGAGAGGAGAGGAGAGGAGAGGAGAGGAGGAGAGAGAGAAAAAAAAAAAGGAGAGGAGAGGAGAGGAGAGGAGAGGAGAGGAGAGGAGAGGAGAGAGAGGAAGGAGAAGAGAGGAGAGGAGAGGAGAGGAGAGGAGAGGAGAGGAGGAGAGGAGAGGAGAAGGAGAGGAGAGGAGAGGAGGAGAGGAGGAGAGGAGAGGAGAGGAAGGAGAGGAGAGGAGAGGAGAGGAGAGGAGAGGAGAGGAGAGGAGAGGAAGGAGATATATATATACTATTAAAGTATAAAGTATGTACGTCATAGACAAAACAATAATACCTATACGATTTAAAATTATACGGATCTGACACACAGTTCGACATGACATTTAAATTCCACGTTGCCTCTTCTCTCTCCCTCATGGCGATTGATTCCACCAGGAATGAGGTCTCGAGTGTGATTATCCCTTTCAGTCTATTGCTGTTAATTTATATGTAAAATGTTAATTATGTTATGTAAATACTGAAATAAATAATGTTTAAACTAATATAAGTTGTAAGAACTTGTTTCGCAATCGAGCTAAAATAGATTTGTATAAACTAAATAACCTATACCCACTGCATCCGTCTTGTACTTAAAGTTCTAGTAATGTGCTGAATATATGTATAAAATAATACAACTAAATACAAATGTTTGCAACCTGTCACAAAGGCCATTAATCACAATGTGACAAACAACGCCACAACCCGTGTTGTACTGTTTGCTAATGCATGACCACCATACGCAATAAACCAATAACATTCAATGCATTCCCAGAAATATATATTGACAAACTGATTACCTGAAAGGTTTTATTATGAGCACATCTATAACAAATGACACGCTAACGAATTATCTATCATGCAAACAAAACACAAAACAGATACGAGATAAATCCATTCCTGATAATACAGTTTCCAAATAAGCACAGGACACGGACTGAATATACACAATGACACTATTGTGAACAGGTACCCCCCACTGGCCGATATATCATGTAAATAACAATGTCAAATCCTCTAGGAAAAACAATAATGTCTTGAAAATTCATTACTCTTATCAATAGCGGTGACAGCAGGGTTTTGTTTGTGATTGGGCTTTTGTATTTACGTTTTTGAATGATCAATACACTTTACAGCATCAGATCTCATTTACGTCCCAGCCTTTGAATGATCAATACACTTTACAGCATCAGATCTCATTTACGTCCCAGCCTTTGAATGATCAATACACTTTACAGCATCAGATCTACCTTTGAATGATCAATACACTTTACAGCATCTGATCTCATTTACGCCATAACTTTCGAATGATCAATACACTTTACAGCATCTGATCTCACAGTGAGCAGTCTGGAGGGTATATAAGCTCTATGCTCGCCAGTATGCAAGGGAAGGAATATAGGGGGAGATTATAAGACATTATAGAAAGGGACTTTACAGAGAGACATATTTTACATATATACATAGGCTGTTAATTTCACCTACTCGATCTGTTTGAATGGTGTGTTTTCTTTATTAATTCGAGTCTAAAATCTACTAGATAATTGTAGTAAAGTTATATATTACAGCGGGGTTAAACTATGTATTTTGAAGTTGTATTCCATTTAACTATTTAAACACATTAGTTTCTACAATATAAATAGACATGTTACTAAGTGTTGCTGGATGCACTGAAATTACTCTCAGTTATTTGTCAGGCATTTTGGTGAATAAAGTAACTCTTCTGTGAATTTATAAAGTGTTGTTTGTGTATGCTAGCCTGGTATCAGTGGGCGAGTATTGTCCATAGTCGATAAGCAGGACCGTAACATGTGTGGTGGTACAGCGGTGGGATCCTGATAAATATTTCACAGGGTCTTTTAGGCTTACCATGTGGGGAGTCAGGACCAGCTGATATACTTTTGAGCAAAGATAAGATACGACGTGGTGGTTACGAAATACCGTGCGTACAGGTTGGGCGAAATCACAGGATGCGAAGGTGATTATAGCAGATGACGTAATCGTGCCAGCTGCATCTGAAGCCGTCGTGGGTGTGTATGTCGAGCACATTGGAGCAGACGAGCCTGATGATAGGGCAGACTACTTCGTGGAACCAACAAAGCACTTTAAGGAACATACCAGTTGATGATGGCTCCTACCCTTGTGAACGTTAATAGGACAACTACAGGTACGGTCCGAGTGCTAAATCCATATTCAAGAAGCATGGTACTGAAGCAAGACGCCGATATCGGTAGAGCAGAAAGGATAGAGAGAGAGAGTAGCGAGTGTCGTACAAGACAAGGAGTACGAAGAGGATGAACATAATTATGCGTCAGCTCGACGAGTTTCTGCCAACATAGACCGCGGTGTAAAACAAGGTCCACCTCATACGGCTACAGTATCAGGCACCACCAGCATCTCAAGTCTCTGATCGCCAGATCTTCAGTAGGCATGACAGCTGAGAGGCGAGATACCACCGGTGGTCCCCTAGCGAAATACAAAGAAACATTCTCCCAGCGGGAACGGGACATTGTACTAACGGACTTAATCGAACACACAGTCAACGCAGGTGATGCCTACCCCAAGAAGCAACATCCGAGGCGAGTCCCGTTAGCCTATGACGAGGACGGAAATAAGGCAATTGAAGACCAGCTGAAGAAAGGCGTAATGCTGGAGTGCACTTCCCTGGTTCCCGAGGGTGGGATCGAGCCTTGTCTTGTCAGCAGAACTAGGATATAAACAGTGTGGTGCAGGAACCGAAGTACCAGATTACTGTAGTCATGTACAGCAGTTGAAGGATAGGATGTTGTGTGCTCATGAAGTGACAAGGAAGCATCTCGGAACAACGGCACAGCGAAGTAAGGAAATATATGACGCAAAGCTATCCTTCACCAAATACGACATTGGATACCTCGTGTGGTATCGCAATGAGACCAGGAAAGTAGGGGTAACACCAAAGCTGGAAAAGGCATTTGACGGTCCATATGTGGTAAAGGTCAAGTGTTCCTTGATCAATTTTGTAATTCAGCTGGACAGAAAGGGTGCTGAACGAGTTGTTCATCACGACAAGTTGGAAGTTGTACGAGGGTTGGTTCAACCCTCCAAAGTGGGCGCTCTGCGCTGCAAAGAAACTAAAGAAACAATAAATCAGTATTACTAGTTTGTAATGTAGGCAACAGGAAGACATGTTACCTAATATATATTGTATGCAAGGATATACGCTAATTAAACGACTGTACTGTAAGTAATAAATCGTTAATAGGGGACGCTGAATCAAATGCGATGTGTGAAAATTTGAACTAATTGAATAAGACGGTATTCTTAACAATTCTATTCAGACTTTGTGGCCGGATATAGTGTGCTGATATTTGATACATTGCTGAAGCACTCCGTGGCCGAGTGGTTAAGGACGTTGGTCCAAAATCACTTGCCCCCTCACCGCGGCTGGTTCGAATCCCACTAGGAGTGTTGAATTATGAGTGGAAGCTATACAGCTGGCTTGCGGAAGAACGGTGGGTCTACCCGGACCCCCTCCTGTACCCGGATACCCTCCTATACCCGGATACCCTCCTATACCCGGATACCCTCCTGTACCCGGATACCCTCCTGTACCCGGACACCCTCCTGTACCCGGACACCCTCCTGTACACGGATACCCTCCTGTACCCGGATACCCTCCTGTACCTGGACACCCTCCTGTACCCGGATACCCTCCTGTACCCGGACACCCTCCTGTACCCGGATACCTCCGTACCCGATACCCTCTGTCCCGGATACCTCCTGTACCCGGATACCCTCCTGTACCCGTATACCCTCCTGTACCCGGACCCCTCCTGTACCCGGACACCCTCCTGTACCCGGACACCCTCCTGTACCCGATACCCTCCTGTACCCGGACACCCTCCTGTACCGGACCCTCCTGTACCCGGATACCCTCCTGTACCGGACCCCCTTCTGTACCCGATACCTTCCTGTACCCGGATACCCTCCTGTACCCGACCCCCTCCTGTACCCGGACACCCTCCTGTACCCGGATACCCTCCTGTACCCGTATACCCTCCTGTACCCGGATACCTTCCTGTACCCGGATACCCTCCTGTACCCGGATACCCTCCTGTACCCGGATACCCTCCTGTACCCGGATACCTTCCTGTACCCGGATACCCTCCTGTACCCGGAAACCCTCCTGTACCCGGATACCCTCCTGTACCCGGACACCCTCCTGTACCCGGATACCCTCCAGTACCCGGATACCATACACATTGGGACTTCATTGTCGCATTGTGATCTAAGCTGTTGGTGCGATGTTAAACCCAAGACACACATTTAGTGAAATGCTTGTGTAAAGCTGGTTTTGCAACCAGTACAATTTCATCATCTTAGCAACCTTCTTAAAAATTGTGACAGGTCATTTGGAACACATGAGTTTTAAACATGACGCTGGACATTAATCTAGATAGACTGTATCAGATTGTGTTGCATTGTTGTATTCAACCTATGTAACGATATGGTTTCTGTTTATGATAGCTAAAGCATAGGTCACACGCTGGTGATTCTCGTTGCAATTTGTTTGCAGTAGAATCGCGATGAAACGACGCAAGCACAACTGGTCATCGCACGCTATCGCCGCGACTAACCGCAAGTTAGAGCAGTAATACGTGAGAGGAAACGACGTAAGCACACGTGGTCATCGCAAGCTATCACCGCGACTAACCGCAAGTTAGAGCAGTCATACGTGAGAGGAAACGACGCAAGCACACGTGGTCATCGCAAGCTATCGCCGCGACTAACCGCAAGTTAGAGCAGTCATACGTGAGAGGAAACGACGCAAGCACACGTGGTCATCGCAAGCTATCGCCGCGACTAACCGCAAGTTAGAGCAGTCATACCTGAGAGGAAACAACGCAAGCACACGTGGTCATCGCAAGCTATCACCGCGACTAACCGCAAGTTAGAGCAGTCATACGTGAGAAGAAACGACGCAAGTACACGTGGCCATCGCAAGCTATCGCCGCGACTAACCGCGAGCTAGAACAGTCATACGTGAGAGGAAACGACGCAAGCACAAGTGGTCATCGCAAGCTATCGCCGCGACTAACCGCGAGCTAGAGCAGTCATACGTGAGAGGAAACGACGCAAGCACAAGTGGTAATCGCAAGCTATCGCCGCGACTAACCGCGAGCTAGAACAGTCATACGTGAGAGGAAACGACGCAAGCACAAGTGGTCATCGCAAGCTAGCGCCGCGACTAACCGCGAGCTAGAACAGTCATACGTGAGAGGAAACGATGCAACCACAAGTGGTCATCGCAAGCTATCGCCGCGACTAACCGCGAGCTAGAGCAGTCATACGTGAGAGGAAACGACGCAAGAACACGTGGTCATCGCAAGCTATCGCCGCGACTAACCGCGAATCAGAATCCTAAAAGATGTTATCAAACGTGTGGTTATATAAGAATTTATGCAATGACTGTATTACTCAGGTCGACATCCACGTGTATGTCGTGACATAGGCACGTCTCGCAATAGCAGCTCAATAATTCAAGAATTCGCCTCATCGACACAGACTGGTCCCTCGTGTACTACTGTCGTTCCCGGCATGAGGAATGCCCGGGAATGCCTTGATGTGACGAAGACCCATGAAGAGGATACCTGAGCCGGTTTCTGCTACTACGAGATGACACATTTGGAGGACCTAAAAGGGACCGCTTCGAAAGAAAGGATACATGACTTGTCACACTGGGAAGAACGAAGATGCCATTTCGGATGTCTACATAAGCACCGTAGCAGTCAGCATGAACTACGTAGAGAAACCAGTAGCACACATGCCTCGGCGGAGGCGACAATAAATAAAACACGATTACAATATATATTACACTGAATACAAGCAAACTGTGTGAAAAAGAGATACGACCAGAGTGTTTGAGTGCGGAAATCCATCCTACGTCATTATAAAATGTATATATTACTGGGAAATAGTGGACACACCTTTTCTTGCGACGAGCGCTGCCTAACACTGTGAATGCGCATGCCCGTAACTTCTAGTGAGCATGTCAGCTGCATATCATTAGTTGGGAACCCTCATACGTAAAATGTATACAATCAGGGTACATACATGCATCGGAGGAAATGCATTAACGATGTAAATATTTAAATATAATCGGACACACGCACAATTGTATATTTAAGTGGCCATTCTGGGACATTGTCTCTATAGCCACATGAACGGAATTTATAGCCACATAACCCCTAACCCTAGACCATGCAGTAAACCTATTGTTCTCTTAGCCAACTACGTACCAATTTATGGGTGCGCGATAATGTATAACTCAGATCAGCATGACCACATTTCACATATAACTGTACTTTATGGGTGGGCGATAATGTATAACTCAGATCAGCATGACCACATTTCACATATAACTGTATTTTATGGATGCGCGATAATGTATAACTCAGATCAGCATGACCACATTTCACATATAACTGTACTTTATGGGTGCGCGATAATGTATAACTCAGATCAGCATGACCACATTTCACATATAAATGTACTTTATGGGTGCGCGATAATGTATAACTCAGATCAGCATGACCACATTTCACATATAACTGTACTTTATTGCCAAATTAAAATCGGGGTGACAACCCACACAGTTCCAAGGCCAATCCCATGATGACGAGATTCGGTTAATGGTGCAAGAAGAAGATCACCCATGTCCTCACAAATTGCAAATACCCAACTGCATTGTCACATATAGATTGTTCTCAGGGAGACATACGATATTTCGTTAACCAGACAACGAGATGTACCGACCTGATTACCGTAGTAGCACTGTTTTGTTACACGTGATATTTACATCACTAAATTGCATTTCCTTGGATGAACGTATACATGTGCTCTGATTGTATACAGTTTCGTATGAGGTATTCCAACTAATGATATGCAGCTGACATGCTCACTAGACGCTACGGGCATGCGCATTCGCAGTGTTAAGCAACGTTAGTCGCATGAAAAGGCGTGTCTGTTACAAAGAGTATCTAATTACCTGGTCCCCGCCACACGATAAGTCGCAAATTTGACTAAATACCTTTTAATTGGAAAGTGTGATATTTTTTTTCTTTGTCTCATTGAAAAGAATAATTAATGTAAATATAGGTAATGAATCTCTGGTTAATAGTTTCCATCTAGGTAGTAGTAATCTTTATTTACATCTCATCATTGTACGTACAATATTTACATATAGTTTACATAATACAAGTACAATGCCACTCCAACATGGAGTTATAAGAAATGAACAAAATTATACATACTCATTTATCATATTATGTTAGGGATAAAACTGCAATATTCCTGCTAATCGGATATTAAAAACTGCTCTAAGACAAGTATAAAACACTGAAATACAAAATAGGTATGGACACTATTAACCCACTATTCATTCCTTTAGCAACAGCTGGTTATGTTATTTCTGAGCTATGTGCAATCGTCACTATTGGTTCTCTTTCACTATGCCGCGAGAGTGTGTTTTACGTTTATCTATCGTCGCTACCGGTTGCCCATATGAGCGACGCCTCCTGAAGAGATTAGTAATTTTAGAATTTGGAGGATAGTGCATGATACAGACAGAGACCCATTCCAGAGTCTCCTCTGGTTCTTTTACGTGCACGGTGTAAAGCACCGACACGAGACCTCGGTTTAACGTCCCATCTGAAAGACTGTTAATTTTATTAGGGTCAGACGGGGGATCGAACCTGCGATCCCTGGATTACATGCTGCGAGACGTGGTTTTCTTTGTTATATGCAACAGCTTGCTTACAAACAAGTGTAACAAATCGATATCGTAGTATGCCATTCCACAGTGAGATACCTAAATGCACATCGATCTAGATTATATTTCATGGTAATAACAGTTGTTGTAATCTACTTGATTTGAACAAGAGAAACTTCCTGGTGCAAACAAACTCGTTGGTCTGTTTGTTTGATTGAGGGGAATAAAGGCGCATACACATGTTGGGTCATATAACGACTCTCCAGCTGTTATTGGTGGAGGGTAACCCTGGACGACATCACGCCAGACATTCAGAACTACATTGGGCGTGCGTAAGGTTAGCGCTGATGTCAGGGCCTCCGCGCACGTTAACAAGATCCAATGCAGTTCATACCGCGATGTAAATTATTAACCCGCGATGCATTCCTTATAACCAGAAAGACGTTGTTCTCTCGCTCACATAACGGGAACTATTTCACACACGGAACAGCCCTGCACATAACAGAACTGCCCTGCATGTTACAGACAGCCATGTAACATTACAGAACAGCCCTGCACATTTCAGAACAGCCCTGCACGTTACAGAACAGCCCTGCACATTGCAGAACAGCACTGTGCATTACAGAACCGCCCCGCACGTTACAGAACAGCCCTGCACATTGAATATCAGTTCGCATTTCAACCGGTCTATAATTTCCAAATTGTTGATGATAGGTACATGTAGGCACACCGAGAAAGCTGAATCGGTTAAAATTTCCAAAGAAAAAAATAAATTAAAAGTTAAATAAATAAAATGCCAAAAATATCCCTTTACTGTATAAACTGTTGACTGCTAGAGGAGCTGAGAGGTCAGTACATAATTATTGTACGCCTCAACTATACCACAAATGATACCAACATATATTGCCTCGCTTGAAATTTGACTCTGGCTACGGTACTGTCCTTGTTTTACTATCTTCTAATTTGTTCTTAGACAGTATGAAGAGGTCACGGAGAACGAGAGTGTTACTACCTTAAAGTTAGTATGCACTCGTAAAAATACACGAATGATAGGACTAGACTAAAATAAGATGAATTTATGACATTAAGATGATGTTTGCAGTGCTGAGAAAGAACGTTATATTCCCCTGTAACACTGAGTTCATCTGATGCTTATTAATTATAGCACAGTAGTGTCTGCTAGAGTATATTCAACCACTGATCAGAACGGATTATCCGGTAGAGAGTGCATATGTTCTTACTAAATGCTTTAGCTACGTTAGCTACATTTACTGACTAATGACATTGCGATACATGGTTCCCTATCCGTTAGCTACATTTACTGACTAATGACATTGTGATACATGGTACACTATCCGTTAGCTACATTTACTGACTAATGACATTGCGATACATGGTTCATTATCAGTTGACGACATTTACTGACTAATTACATTGCGATACATGGTTCATTATCAGTTGACGACATTTACTGACTAATTACATTGCGATACATGGTTCCCTATTCGTTAGCTACATTTACTGACTAATGACATTGCGATACATGGTTCCCTATCAGTTGACGACATTTACTGACTAATGACATTGCGATACATGGTTCCCTATCAGTTGACGACATTTACTGACTAATGACATTGCGATACATGGTTCCCTATCAGTTGACGACATTTACTGACTAATGACATTGCGATACATGGTTCCCTATCAGTTGACGACATTTACTGACTAATGACATTGCGATACATGGTTCCCTATCAGTTGACGACATTTACTGACTAATGACATTGCGATACATGGTTCCCTATCAGTTGACGACATTTACTGACTAATGACATTGCGATACATGGTTCCCTATCAGTTGACGACATTTACTGACTAATGACATTGCGATACATGGTTCCCTATCAGTTGACGACATTTACTGACTAATGTCATTGCGATACATGGTTCCCTATCAGTTAGCTACATGTACTGACTAATGACATTGCGATACATGGTTCCCTATCAGTTGACGACATGTACTGACTAATGTCATTGCGATACATGGTTCCCTATCCGTTAGCTACATTTACTGACTAATGACATTGCGATACATGGTTCCCTATCAGTTGACGACATTTACTGACTAATGACATTGCGATACATGGTTCCCTATTCGTTAGCTACATTTACTGACTAATGACATTGCGATACATGGTTCCCTATCAGTTGACGACATTTACTGACTAATGACATTGCGATACATGGTTCCCTATCAGTTGACGACATTTACTGACTAATGTCATTGCGATACATGGTTCCCTATCAGTTGACGACATTTACTGACTAATGACATTGCGATACATGGTTCCCTATCAGTTGACGACATTTACTGACTAATGACATTGCGATACATGGTTCCCTATCAGTTGACGACATTTACTGACTAATAACATTGCGATACATGGTTCCCTATCAGTTGACGACATTTACTGACTAATGTCATTGCGATACATGGTTCCCTATCCGTTAGCTACATGTACTGACTAATGACATTGCGATACATGGTTCCCTATCAGTTGACGACATGTACTGACTAATGTCATTGCGATACATGGTTCCCTATTCGTTAGCTACATTTACTGACTAATGACATTGCGATACATGGTTCCCTATCAGTTGACGACATTACTGACTAATACATTGCGATACATGGTTCTATTCGTTAGCTACATTTACTGACTAATGACATTGCGATACATGGTTCCCTATCAGTTGACGACATTTACTGACTAATGACATTGCGATACATGGTTCCCTATCAGTTAGCTACATGTACTGACTAATGTCATTGCGATACATGGTTCCCTATCCGTTAGCTACATGTACTGACTAATGTCATTGCGATACATGGTTCCCTATCAGTTGACTACATTTACTGACTAATGACATTGCGATACATGGTTCCCTATCCGTTAGCTACATGTACTGACTAATGTCATTGCGATACATGGTTCCCTATCAGTTGACGACATTTACTGACTAATGTCATTGCGATACATGGTTCCCTATCAGTTAGCTACATTTACTGACTAATGACATTGCGATACATGGTTCCCTATTCGTTAGCTACATTTACTGACTAATGACATTGCGATACATGGTTCCTATCAGTTGACGACATGTACCGACTAATGACATTGCGATACATGGTTCCCTATCAGTTGACGACATTTACTGACTAATGACATTGCGATACATGGTTCCCTATCAGTTAGCTACATGTACTGACTAATGACATTGCGATAAATTGTTCCCTATCAGTTGACGACATTTACTGACTAATGACATTGCGATACATGGTTCTCTATCAGTTGACGACATTTACTGACTAATGACATTGCGATACATGGTTCCCTATCCGTTAGCTACATTTACTGACTAATGCCATTGCGATACATGGTTCCCTATTCGTTAGCTACATTTACTGACTAATGACATTGCGATACATGGTTCCCTATCAGTTGACGACATGTACGACTAATGACATTGCGATACATGGTTCCCTATCAGTTGACGACATTTACTGACTAATGACATTGCGATACATGGTTCCCTATCAGTTGACGACATGTACCGACTAATGACATTGCGATACATGGTTCCCTATCAGTTGACTACATTTACTGACTAATGACATTGCGATACATGGTTCCCTATCAGTTGACGACATTTACTGACTAATGTCATTGCGATACATGGTTCCCTATCAGTTAGCTACATGTACTGACTAATGCCATTGCGATACATGGTTCCCTATCAGTTAGCTACATGTACTGACTAATGCCATTGCGATACATGGTTCCCTATCAGTTAGCTACATGTACTGACTAATGACATTGCGATACATGGTTCCCTATCAGTTGACGACATTTACTGACTAATGACATTGCGATACATGGTTCCCTATCAGTTGACGACATGTACCGACTAATGACATTGCGATACATGGTTCCCTATCAGTTAGCTACATGTACTGACTAATGACATTGCGATACATGGTTCCCTATCAGTTAGCTACATTTACTGACTAATGACATTGCGATACATGGTTCCCTATCAGTTGACGACATGTACTGACTAATGACATTGCGATACATGGTTCCCTATCAGTTAGCGACATTTACTGACTAATGACATTGCGATACATGGTTCCCTATCAGTTGACGACATTTACTGACTAATGTCATTGCGATACATGGTTCCCTATCAGTTAGCTACATGTACTGACTAATGCCATTGCGATACATGGTTCCCTATCAGTTAGCTACATGTACTGACTAATGCCATTGCGATACATGGTTCCCTATCCGTTAGCCACATGTACTGACTAATGCCATTGCGATACATGGTTCCCTATCAGTTGACGACATTTACTGACTAATGACATTGCGATACATGGTTCCCTATCAGTTGACGACATTTACTGACTAATGTCATTGCGATACATGGTTCCCTATCAGTTGACGACATTTACTGACTAATGACATTGCGATACATGGTTCCCTATCCGTTAGCTACATTTACTGACTAATGACATTGCGATACATGGTTCCCTATCAGTTGACGACATTTACTGACTAATGACATTGCGATACATGGTTCCCTATCAGTTGACGACATTTACTGACTAATGTCATTGCGATACATGGTTCCCTATCAGTTAGCTACATTTACTGACTAATGACATTGCGATACATGGTTCCCTATCCGTTAGCTACATTTACTGACTAATGACATTGCGATACATGGTTCCTATCAGTTGACGACATTTACTGACTAATGACATTGCGATACATGGTTCCCTATCAGTTGACGACATTTACTGACTAATGTCATTGCGATACATGGTTCCCTATCAGTTAGCTACATGTACTGACTAATGACATTGCGATAAATTGTTCCCTATCAGTTGACGACATTTACTGACTAATGACATTGCGATACATGGTTCTCTATCAGTTGACGACATTTACTGACTAATGACATTGCGATACATGGTTCCCTATCCGTTAGCTACATTTACTGACTAATGCCATTGCGATACATGGTTCCCTATCCGTTAGCTACATTTACTGACTAATGACATTGCGATACATGGTTCCCTATCAGTTGACGACATGTACTGACTAATGACATTGCGATACATGGTTCCCTATCAGTTGACGACATTTACTGACTAATGACATTGCGATACATGGTTCCCTATCAGTTGACGACATGTACTGACTAATGACATTGCGATACATGGTTCCCTATCAGTTGACTACATTTACTGACTAATGACATTGCGATACATGGTTCCCTATCAGTTGACGACATTTACTGACTAATGTCATTGCGATACATGGTTCCCTATCAGTTAGCTACATGTACTGACTAATGCCATTGCGATACATGGTTCCCTATCAGTTAGCTACATGTACTGACTAATGCCATTGCGATACATGGTTCCCTATCAGTTAGCTACATGTACTGACTAATGACATTGCGATACATGGTTCCCTATCAGTTGACTACATTTACTGACTAATGACATTGCGATACATGGTTCCCTATCAGTTGACGACATGTACTGACTAATGACATTGCGATACATGGTTCCCTATCAGTTAGCTACATGTACTGACTAATGACATTGCGATACATGGTTCCCTATCAGTTAGCTACATTTACTGACTAATGACATTGCGATACATGGTTCCCTATCAGTTGACGACATGTACTGACTAATGACATTGCGATACATGGTTCCCTATCAGTTAGCTACATGTACTGACTAATGCCATTGCGATACATGGTTCCCTATCAGTTAGCTACATGTACTGACTAATGACATTGCGATACATGGTTCCCTATCCGTTAGCTACATGTACTGACTAATGACATTGCGATACATGGTTCCCTATCAGTTGACGACATTTACTGACTAATGACATTGCGATACATGGTTCCCTATCAGTTGACGACATTTACTGACTAATGTCATTGCGATACATGGTTCCCTATCAGTTAGCTACATGTACTGACTAATGACATTGCGATAAATTGTTCCCTATCAGTTGACGACATTTACTGACTAATGACATTGCGATACATGGTTCTCTATCAGTTGACGACATTTACTGACTAATGTCATTGCGATACATGGTTCCCTATCAGTTAGCTACATGTACTGACTAATGCCATTGCGATACATGGTTCCCTATCAGTTAGCTACATGTACTGACTAATGCCATTGCGATACATGGTTCCCTATCCGTTAGCCACATGTACTGACTAATGCCATTGCGATACATGGTTCCCTATCAGTTGACGACATTTACTGACTAATATCATTGCGATACATGGTTCCCTATCAGTTGACGACATTTACTGACTAATGACATTGCGATACATGGTTCCCTATTCGTTAGCTACATTTACTGACTAATGACATTGCGATACATGGTTCCCTATCAGTTGACGACATTTACTGACTAATGACATTGCGATACATGGTTCCCTATCAGTTGACGACATTTACTGACTAATGTCATTGCGATACATGGTTCCCTATCAGTTGACGACATGTACCGACTAATGACATTGCGATACATGGTTCCCTATCAGTTGACGACATTTACTGACTAATGTCATTGCGATACATGGTTCCCTATCAGTTGACGACATTTACTGACTAATGTCATTGCGATACATGGTTCCCTATCAGTTAGCTACATGTACTGACTAATGACATTTCGATAAATTGTTCCCTATCAGTTAGCTACATTTACTGACTAATGTCATTGCGATACATGGTTCTCTATCAGTTGACGACATGTACTGATTAATGACATTGCGATACATGGTTCCCTATCCGTTAGCTACATTTACTGACTAATGACATTGCGATACATGGTTCCCTATTCGTTAGCTACATTTACTGACTAATGACATTGCGATACATGGTTCCCTATCAGTTGACGACATTTACTGACTAATGACATTGCGATACATGGTTCCCTATCAGTTGACGACATTTACTGACTAATGACATTGCGATACATGGTTCCCTATCAGTTGACGACATTTACTGACTAATGACATTGCGATACATGGTTCCCTATCAGTTAGCTACATGTACTGACTAATGACATTGCGATACATGGTTCCCTATCAGTAGACGACATGTACTGACTAATGACATTGCGATACATGGTTCCCTATCAGTTGACGACATTTACTGACTAATGACATTGCGATACATGGTTCCCTATCAGTTAGCTACATGTACTGACTAATGACATTGCGATACATTGTTCCCTATCAGTTGACGACATTTACTGACTAATGTCATTGCGATACATGGTTCCCTATCAGTTAGCTACATGTACTGACTAATGTCATTGCGATACATGGTTCCCTATCAGTTGACGACATTTACTGACTAATGTCATTGCGATACATGGTTCCCTATCAGTTGACGACATTTACTGACTAATGTCATTGCGATACATGGTTCCCTATCAGTTAGCTACATGTACTGACTAATGTCATTGCGATACATGGTTCCCTATCAGTTGACGACATTTCTGACTAATGTCATTGCGATACATGGTTCCCTATCAGTTAGCTACATGTACTGACTAATGCCATTGCGATACATGGTTCCCTATCAGTTGACGACATGTACTGACTAATGCCATTGCGATACATGGTTCCCTATCAGTTGACGACATTTACTGACTAATGACATTGCGATACATGGTTCCCTATTCGTTAGCTACATTTACTGACTAATGACATTGCGATACATGGTTCCCTATCAGTTGACGACATTTACTGACTAATGACATTGCGATACATGGTTCCCTATCAGTTGACGACATTTACTGACTAATGTCATTGCGATACATGGTTCCCTATCAGTTGACGACATGTACTGACTAATGACATTGCGATACATGGTTCCCTATCAGTTGACGACATTTACTGACTAATGTCATTGCGATACATGGTTCCCTATCAGTTGACGACATTTACTGACTAATGTCATTGCGATACATGGTTCCCTATCAGTTGACGACATTTACTGACTAATGACATTGCGATACATGGTTCCCTATCAGTTGACTACATTTACTGACTAATGTCATTGCGATACATGGTTCCCTATCAGTTGACGACATTTACTGACTAATGACATTGCGATACATGGTTCCCTATCAGTTGACGACATTTACTGACTAATGACATTGCGATACATGGTTCCCTATCAGTTGACGACATTTACTGACTAATGTCATTGCGATACATGGTTCCCTATCAGTTGACGACATTTACTGACTAATGACATTGCGATACATGGTTCCCTATCAGTTGACGACATTTACTGACTAATGACATTGCGATACATGGTTCCCTATCAGTTAGCTACATTTACTGACTAATGACATTGCGATACATGGTTCCCTATCCGTTAGCTACATTTACTGACTAATGACATTGCGATACATGGTTCCCTATCAGTTGACGACATTTACTGACTAATGACATTGCGATACATGGTTCCCTATCAGTTGACGACATGTACTGACTAATGACATTGCGATACATGGTTCCCTATCAGTTGACGACATTTACTGACTAATGTCATTGCGATACATGGTTCCCTATCAGTTAGCTACATGTACTGACTAATGACATTGCGATACATGGTTCCCTATCAGTTGACGACATTTACTGACTAATGTCATTGCGATACATGGTTCCCTATCAGTTAGCTACATGTACTGACTAATGACATTGCGATACATGGTTCCCTATCAGTTGACGACATGTACTGACTAATGACATTGCGATACATGGTTCCCTATCAGTTGACGACATTTACTGACTAATGACATTGCGATACATGGTTCCCTATCAGTTAGCTACATGTACTGACTAATGACATTGCGATACATTGTTCCCTATCAGTTGACGACATTTACTGACTAATGTCATTGCGATACATGGTTCCCTATCAGTTAGCTACATGTACTGACTAATGACATTGCGATACATGGTTCCCTATCAGTTGACGACATTTACTGACTAATGACATTGCGATACATGGTTCCCTATCAGTTGACGACATTTACTGACTAATGTCATTGCGATACATGGTTCCCTATCAGTTGACGACATTTACTGACTAATGTCATTGCGATACATGGTTCCCTATCAGTTAGCTACATGTACTGACTAATGCCATTGCGATACATGGTTCCCTATCAGTTGACGACATTTACTGACTAATGTCATTGCGATACATGGTTCCCTATCAGTTGACGACATTTACTGACTAATGACATTGCGATACATGGTTCCCTATTCGTTAGCTACATTTACTGACTAATGACATTGCGATACATGGTTCCCTATCAGTTGACGACATTTACTGACTAATGACATTGCGATACATGGTTCCCTATCAGTTGACGACATTTACTGACTAATGTCATTGCGATACATGGTTCCCTATCAGTTGACGACATTTACTGACTAATGTCATTGCGATACATGGTTCCCTATCAGTTGACGACATTTACTGACTAATGTCATTGCGATACATGGTTCCCTATCAGTTAGCTACATGTACTGACTAATGACATTGCGATAAATTGTTCCCTATCAGTTGACGACATTTACTGACTAATGTCATTGCGATACATGGTTCTCTATCAGTTGACGACATGTACTGATTAATGACATTGCGATACATGGTTTCCTATCAGTTGATTACATTTACTGACTAATGTCATTGCGATACATGGTTCCCTATCAGTTGACGACATTTACTGACTAATGACATTGCGATACATGGTTCCCTATCAGTTGACGACATTTACTGACTAATGTCATTGCGATACATGGTTCCCTACAGTTGCGACATGTACTGTAATGACATTGCGATACATGGTTCCCTATCAGTTGACGACATTTACTGACTAATGTCATTGCGATACATGGTTCCCTATCAGTTGACGACATTTACTGACTAATGTCATTGCGATACATGGTTCCCTATCAGTTGACGACATTTACTGACTAATGTCATTGCGATACATGGTTCCCTATCAGTTAGCTACATGTACTGACTAATGACATTGCGATACATGGTTCCCTATCAGTTGACGACATTTACTGACTAATGACATTGCGATACATGGTTCCCTATCAGTTAGCTACATTTACTGACTAATGACATTGCGATACATGGTTCCCTATCCGTTAGCTACATTTACTGACTAATGACATTGCGATACATGGTTCCCTATCAGTTGACGACATTTACTGACTAATGACATTGCGATACATGGTTCCCTATCAGTTAGCTACATGTACTGACTAATGTCATTGCGATACATGGTTCCCTATCAGTTGACGACATTTACTGACTAATGACATTGCGATACATGGTTCCCTATCAGTTGACGACATTTACTGACTAATGTCATTGCGATACATGGTTCCCTATCAGTTAACTACATGTACTGACTAATGTCATTGCGATACATGGTTCCCTATCAGTTGACGACATTTACTGACTAATGTCATTGCGATACATGGTTCCCTATCAGTTGACGACATTTACTGACTAATGTCATTGCGATACATGGTTCCCTATCAGTTAGCTACATGTACTGACTAATGACATTGCGATACATGGTTCCCTATCAGTTGACGACATTTACTGACTAATGTCATTGCGATACATGGTTCCCTATCAGTTGACGACATTTACTGACTAATGACATTGCGATACATGGTTCCCTATCAGTTGACGACATTTACTGACTAATGACATTGCGATACATGGTTCCCTATCAGTTAGCTACATTTACTGACTAATGACATTGCGATACATGGTTCCCTATCCGTTAGCTACATTTACTGACTAATGACATTGCGATACATGGTTCCCTATCAGTTGACGACATTTACTGACTAATGACATTGCGATACATGGTTCCCTATCAGTTGACGACATTTACTGACTAATGTCATTGCGATACATGGTTCCCTATCAGTTAGCTACATGTACTGACTAATGACATTGCGATACATGGTTCCCTATCAGTAGACGACATGTACTGACTAATGACATTGCGATACATGGTTCCCTATCAGTTGACGACATTTACTGACTAATGACATTGCGATACATGGTTCCCTATCAGTTAGCTACATGTACTGACTAATGACATTGCGATACATGGTTCCCTATCAGTTGACGACATTTACTGACTAATGTCATTGCGATACATGGTTCCCTATCAGTTGACGACATGTACTGACTAATGTCATTGCGATACATGGTTCCCTATCAGTTGACGACATTTACTGACTAATGTCATTGCGATACATGGTTCCCTATCAGTTAGCTACATTTACTGACTAATGACATTGCGATACATGGTTCCCTATCAGTTGACGACATTTACTGACTAATGTCATTGCGATACATGGTTCCCTATCAGTTAGCTACATGTACTGACTAATGCCATTGCGATACATGGTTCCCTATCAGTTAGCTACATGTACTGACTAATGCCATTGCGATACATGGTTCCCTATCAGTTAGCTACATGTACTGACTAATGACATTGCGATACATGGTTCCCTATCAGTTGACGACATTTACTGACTAATGACATTGCGATACATGGTTCCCTATCAGTTGACGACATTTACTGACTAATGACATTGCGATACATGGTTCCCTATCAGTTGACGACATTTACTGACTAATGACATTGCGATACATGGTTCCCTATCAGTTGACTACATTTACTGACTAATGACATTGCGATACATGGTTCCCTATCAGTTGACGACATTTACTGACTAATGACATTGCGATACATGGTTCCCTATCAGTTAGCGACATGTACTGACTAATGCCATTGCGATACATGGTTCCCTATCAGTTAGCTACATGTACTGACTAATGACATTGCGATACATGGTTCCCTATCCGTTAGCTACATGTACTGACTAATGACATTGCGATACATGGTTCCCTATCAGTTGACGACATTTACTGACTAATGACATTGCGATACATGGTTCCCTATCAGTTGACGACATTTACTGACTAATGTCATTGCGATACATGGTTCCCTATCAGTTAGCTACATGTACTGACTAATGACATTGCGATACATGGTTCCCTATCAGTTGACGACATTTACTGACTAATGACATTGCGATACATGGTTCTCTATCAGTTGACGACATTTACTGACTAATGTCATTGCGATACATGGTTCCCTATCAGTTAGCTACATGTACTGACTAATGCCATTGCGATACATGGTTCCCTATCAGTTAGCTACATGTACTGACTAATGCCATTGCGATACATGGTTCCCTATCCGTTAGCCACATGTACTGACTAATGCCATTGCGATACATGGTTCCCTATCAGTTGACGACATTTACTGACTAATATCATTGCGATACATGGTTCCCTATCAGTTGACGACATTTACTGACTAATGACATTGCGATACATGGTTCCCTATTCGTTAGCTACATTTACTGACTAATGACATTGCGATACATGGTTCCCTATCAGTTGACGACATTTACTGACTAATGACATTGCGATACATGGTTCCCTATCAGTTGACGACATTTACTGACTAATGTCATTGCGATACATGGTTCCCTATCAGTTGACGACATTTACTGACTAATATCATTGCGATACCTGGTTCCCTATCAGTTAGCTACATGTACTGACTAATGACATTTCGATAAATTGTTCCCTATCAGTTGACGACATTTACTGACTAATGTCATTGCGATACATGGTTCTCTATCAGTTGACGACATGTACTGATTAATGACATTGCGATACATGGTTTCCTATCAGTTGATTACATTTACTGACTAATGTCATTGCGATACATGGTTCCCTATCAGTTGACGACATTTACTGACTAATGACATTGCGATACATGGTTCCCTATCCGTTAGCTACATTTACTGACTAATGCCATTGCGATACATGGTTCCCTATCCGTTAGCCACATGTACTGACTAATGCCATTGCGATACATGGTTCCCTATCAGTTGACGACATTTACTGACTAATGACATTGCGATACATGGTTCCCTATCAGTTGACGACATTTACTGACTAATGACATTGCGATACATGGTTCCCTATCAGTTGACGACATTTACTGACTAATGACATTGCGATACATGGTTCCCTATCAGTTAGCTACATGTACTGACTAATGACATTGCGATACATGGTTCCCTATCAGTAGACGACATGTACTGACTAATGACATTGCGATACATGGTTCCCTATCAGTTGACGACATTTACTGACTAATGACATTGCGATACATGGTTCCCTATCAGTTAGCTACATGTACTGACTAATGACATTGCGATACATGGTTCCCTATCAGTTGACGACATTTACTGACTAATGTCATTGCGATACATGGTTCCCTATCAGTTAACTACATGTACTGACTAATGTCATTGCGATACATGGTTCCCTATCAGTTGACGACATTTACTGACTAATGTCATTGCGATACATGGTTCCCTATCAGTTGACGACATTTACTGACTAATGTCATTGCGATACATGGTTCCCTATCAGTTAGCTACATGTACTGACTAATGTCATTGCGATACATGGTTCCCTATCAGTTGACGACATTTCTGACTAATGTCATTGCGATACATGGTTCCCTATCAGTTAGCTACATGTACTGACTAATGCCATTGCGATACATGGTTCCCTATCAGTTGACGACATGTACTGACTAATGCCATTGCGATACATGGTTCCCTATCAGTTGACGACATTTACTGACTAATGACATTGCGATACATGGTTCCCTATTCGTTAGCTACATTTACTGACTAATGACATTGCGATACATGGTTCCCTATCAGTTGACGACATTTACTGACTAATGACATTGCGATACATGGTTCCCTATCAGTTGACGACATTTACTGACTAATGTCATTGCGATACATGGTTCCCTATCAGTTGACGACATGTACTGACTAATGACATTGCGATACATGGTTCCCTATCAGTTGACGACATTTACTGACTAATGTCATTGCGATACATGGTTCCCTATCAGTTGACGACATTTACTGACTAATGTCATTGCGATACATGGTTCCCTATCAGTTGACGACATTTACTGACTAATGACATTGCGATACATGGTTCCCTATCAGTTGACTACATTTACTGACTAATGTCATTGCGATACATGGTTCCCTATCAGTTGACGACATTTACTGACTAATGACATTGCGATACATGGTTCCCTATCAGTTGACGACATGTACTGACTAATGACATTGCGATACATGGTTCCCTATCAGTTGACGACATTTACTGACTAATGTCATTGCGATACATGGTTCCCTATCAGTTGACGACATTTACTGACTAATGACATTGCGATACATGGTTCCCTATCAGTTGACGACATTTACTGACTAATGACATTGCGATACATGGTTCCCTATCCGTTAGCTACATTTACTGACTAATGACATTGCGATACATGGTTCCCTATTCGTTAGCTACATTTACTGACTAATGACATTGCGATACATGGTTCCCTATCAGTTGACGACATTTACTGACTAATGACATTGCGATACATGGTTCCCTATCAGTTGACGACATTTACTGACTAATGTCATTGCGATACATGGTTCCCTATCAGTTAGCTACATGTACTGACTAATGACATTGCGATACATGGTTCCCTATCAGTTGACGACATTTACTGACTAATGTCATTGCGATACATGGTTCCCTATCAGTTAGCTACATGTACTGACTAATGACATTGCGATACATGGTTCCCTATCAGTAGACGACATGTACCGACTAATGACATTGCGATACATGGTTCCCTATCAGTTGACGACATTTACTGACTAATGACATTGCGATACATGGTTCCCTATCAGTTAGCTACATGTACTGACTAATGACATTGCGATACATTGTTCCCTATCAGTTGACGACATTTACTGACTAATGTCATTGCGATACATGGTTCCCTATCAGTTAGCTACATGTACTGACTAATGTCATTGCGATACATGGTTCCCTATCAGTTGACGACATTTACTGACTAATGACATTGCGATACATGGTTCCCTATCAGTTGACGACATTTACTGACTAATGTCATTGCGATACATGGTTCCCTATCAGTTGACGACATTTACTGACTAATGTCATTGCGATACATGGTTCCCTATCAGTTAGCTACATGTACTGACTAATGCCATTGCGATACATGGTTCCCTATCAGTTGACGACATTTACTGACTAATATCATTGCGATACATGGTTCCCTATCAGTTGACGACATTTACTGACTAATGACATTGCGATACATGGTTCCCTATTCGTTAGCTACATTTACTGACTAATGACATTGCGATACATGGTTCCCTATCAGTTGACGACATTTACTGACTAATGACATTGCGATACATGGTTCCCTATCAGTTGACGACATTTACTGACTAATGTCATTGCGATACATGGTTCCCTATCAGTTGACGACATTTACTGACTAATGTCATTGCGATACATGGTTCCCTATCAGTTGACGACATTTACTGACTAATGTCATTGCGATACATGGTTCCCTATCAGTTAGCTACATGTACTGACTAATGACATTTCGATAAATTGTTCCCTATCAGTTGACGACATTTACTGACTAATGTCATTGCGATACATGGTTCTCTATCAGTTGACGACATGTACTGATTAATGACATTGCGATACATGGTTCCCTATCAGTTGACTACATTTACTGACTAATGTCATTGCGATACATGGTTCCCTATCAGTTGACGACATTTACTGACTAATGACATTGCGATACATGGTTCCCTATCAGTTGACGACATTTACTGACTAATGTCATTGCGATACATGGTTCCCTATCAGTTGACGACATGTACTGACTAATGACATTGCGATACATGGTTCCCTATCAGTTGACGACATTTACTGACTAATGTCATTGCGATACATGGTTCCCTATCAGTTGACGACATTTACTGACTAATGTCATTGCGATACATGGTTCCCTATCAGTTGACGACATTTACTGACTAATGTCATTGCGATACATGGTTCCCTATCAGTTAGCTACATGTACTGACTAATGACATTGCGATACATTGTTCCCTATCAGTTGACGACATTTACTGACTAATGACATTGCGATACATGGTTCCCTATCAGTTAGCTACATTTACTGACTAATGACATTGCGATACATGGTTCCCTATCCGTTAGCTACATTTACTGACTAATGACATTGCGATACATGGTTCCCTATCAGTTGACGACATTTACTGACTAATGACATTGCGATACATGGTTCCCTATCAGTTAGCTACATGTACTGACTAATGTCATTGCGATACATGGTTCCCTATCAGTTGACGACATTTACTGACTAATGACATTGCGATACATGGTTCCCTATCAGTTGACGACATTTACTGACTAATGTCATTGCGATACATGGTTCCCTATCAGTTACCTACATGTACTGACTAATGTCATTGCGATACATGGTTCCCTATCAGTTGACGACATTTACTGACTAATGTCATTGCGATACATGGTTCCCTATCAGTTGACGACATTTACTGACTAATGTCATTGCGATACATGGTTCCCTATCAGTTAGCTACATGTACTGACTAATGTCATTGCGATACATGGTTCCCTATCAGTTGACGACATTTACTGACTAATGTCATTGCGATACATGGTTCCCTATCAGTTGACGACATTTACTGACTAATGACATTGCGATACATGGTTCCCTATCAGTTGACGACATTTACTGACTAATGACATTGCGATACATGGTTCCCTATCCGTTAGCTACATTTACTGACTAATGACATTGCGATACATGGTTCCCTATCCGTTAGCTACATTTACTGACTAATGACATTGCGATACATGGTTCCCTATCAGTTGACGACATTTACTGACTAATGACATTGCGATACATGGTTCCCTATCAGTTGACGACATTTACTGACTAATGTCATTGCGATACATGGTTCCCTATCAGTTAGCCACATGTACTGACTAATGACATTGCGATACATGGTTCCCTATCAGTTGACGACATGTACTGACTAATGACATTGCGATACATGGTTCCCTATCAGTTGACGACATTTACTGACTAATGACATTGCGATACATGGTTCCCTATCAGTTAGCTACATGTACTGACTAATGACATTGCGATACATTGTTCCCTATCAGTTGACGACATTTACTGACTAATATCATTGCGATACATGGTTCCCTATCAGTTGACGACATGTACTGACTAATGTCATTGCGATACATGGTTCCCTATCAGTTGACGACATTTACTGACTAATGTCATTGCGATACATGGTTCCCTATCAGTTAGCTACATGTACTGACTAATGACATTGCGATACATGGTTCCCTATCAGTTGACTACATTTACTGACTAATATCATTGCGATACATGGTTCCCTATCAGTTGATGACATTTACTGACTAATGACATTGCGATACATGGTTCCCTATCAGTTGACGACATTTACTGACTAATGTCATTGCGATACATGGTTCCCTATCAGTTGACGACATGTACAGACTAATGACATTGCGATACATGGTTCCCTATCAGTTGACGACATTTACTGACTAATGTCATTGCGATACATGGTTCCCTATCAGTTGACGACATTTACTGACTAATGTCATTGCGATACATGGTTCCCTATCAGTTGACGACATTTACTGACTAATGTCATTGCGATACCTGGTTCCCTATTAGTTAGCTACATGTACTGACTAATGACATTTCGATAAATTGTTCCCTATCAGTTGACGACATTTACTGACTAATGACATTGAGTTACATGGTTCTCTATCAGTTGACGACATTTACTGACGTATGACATTGCGATACATGGTTCCCTATCCGTTAGCTACATTTACTGACTAATGACATTGCGATACATGGTTCCCTATTCGTTAGCTACATTTACTGACTAATGACATTGCGATACATGGTTCCCTATCAGTTGACGACATTTACTGACTAATGACATTGCGATACATGGTTCCCTATCAGTTAGCTACATGTACTGACTAATGACATTGCGATACATTGTTCCCTATCAGTTGACGACATTTACTGACTAATGTCATTGCGATACATGGTTCCCTATCAGTTAGCTACATGTACAGACTAATGACATTGCGATGCATGGTTCCCTATCAGTAGACGACATGTACCGACTAATGACATTGCGATACATGGTTCCCAATCAGTTGACGACATTTACTGACTAATGACATTGCGATACATGGTTCACTATCAGTTAGCTACATGTACTGACTAATCACATTGCGATACATTGTTCCCTATCAGTTGACGACATTTACTGACTAATGTCATTGCGATACCTGGTTCCCTATCAGTTAGCTACATGTATTGACTAATGTCATTGCGATACATAGTTCCCTATCAGTTGACGACATTTACTGACTAATGACATTGCGATACATGGTTCTCTATCAGTTGACGACATTTACTGACTAATGTCATTGCGATACATGGTTCCCTATCAGTTACCTACATGTATTGACTAATGTCATTGCGATTCATGGTTCCCCATCAGTTGACGACATTTACTGACTAATGTCATTGCGATACATGGTTCCCTATCAGTTAGCTACATGTATTGACTAATGTCATTGCGATACATGGTTCCCTATCAGTTGACGACATTTACTGACTAATGTCATTGCGATACATGGTTCCCTATCAGTTGACGACATTTACTGACTAATGACATTGCAATACATGGTTCCCTATCAGTTAGCTACATTTACTGACTAATGTCATTGCGATACATGGTTCCCTATCAGTTGACGACATGTACTGACTAATGTCATTGCGATACATGGTTCCCTATCCGTTAGCTACATTTACTAAATAATGCCATTGTGATACATGGTTCCCTATCAGTTAGCTACATGTACTGACTAATGCCATTGTGATACATGGTTCCCTATCCGTTAGCCACATGTACTGACTAATGCCATTGCGATACATGGTTCCCTATCAGTTGACGACATTTACTGACTAATGACATTGCGATACATGGTTCCCTATTCGTTAGCTACATTTACTGACTAATGACATTGCGATACATGGTTCCCTATCAGTTGACGACATTTACTGACTAATGACATTGCGATACATGGTTCCCTATCAGTTGACGACATTTACTGACTAATGTCATTGCGATACATGGTTCCCTATCAGTTGACGACATGTACCGACTAATGACATTGCGATACATGGTTCCCTATCAGTTGACGACATTTACTGACTAATGACATTGCGATACATGGTTCCCTATCAGTTGACGACATTTACTGACTAATGACATTGCGATACATGGTTCCCTATCAGTTAGCTACATGTACTGACTAATGTCATTGCGATACATGGTTCCCTATCAGTTAGCGACATGTACTGACTAATGCCATTGCGATACATGGTTCCCTATCAGTTAACGACATGTACTGACTAATGCCATTGCGATACATGGTTCCCTATCAGTTAGCTACATGTACTGACTAATGACATTGCGATACATGGTTCCCTATCAGTTGAGACATTTACTGACTAATATCATTGCGATACATGGTTCCCTATCAGTTGACGACATTACGACTAATGACATTGCGATACATGGTTCTCTACAGTTACGACATTTACGACTAATGCATTGCGATACATGGTTCCCTATCAGTTCAATTACAAACATGCACCAACCACCTATCAGTGACGACATTTACTGACTAATGACATTGCGATACATGGTTCCCTATCAGTTAGCTACATTTACTGACTAATGACATTGCGATACATGGTTCCCTATCAGTTGACGACATTTACTGACTAATGACATTGCGATACATGGTTCCCTATCAGTTAGCTACATGTACTGACTAATGACATTGCGATACATGGTTCCCTATCAGTTGACGACATTTACTGACTAATGACATTGCGATACATGGTTCCCTATCAGTTGACGACATTTACTGACTAATGACATTGCGATACATGGTTCCCTATCAGTTGACGACATTTACTGACTAATGTCATTGCGATACATGGTTCCCTATCAGTTAGCTACATGTACTGACTAATGACATTGCGATACATTGTTCCCTATCAGTTGACGACATTTACTGACTAATGACATTGCGATACATGGTTCCGGTTCTCTATCAGTTGACGACATTTACTGACTAATGTCATTGCGATACATGGTTCCCTATCAGTTGACGACATGTACTGACTAATGACATTGCGATACATGGTTCCCTATCAGTTGACGACATTTACTGACTAATGTCATTGCGATACATGGTTCCCTATCAGTTGACTACATTTACTGACTAATGTCATTGCGATACATGGTTCCCTATCAGTTGACGACATTTACTGACTAATGTCATTGCGATACATGGTTCCCTATCAGTTGACGACATTTACTGACTAATGACATTGCGATACATGGTTCCCTATCAGTTGACGACATTTACTGACTAATGACATTGCGATACATGGTTCCCTATCAGTTGACGACATGTACTGACTAATGACATTGCGATACATGGTTCCCTATCAGTTGACGACATTTACTGACTAATGACATTGCGATACATGGTTCCCTATCAGTTAGCTACATGTACTGACTAATGCCATTGTGATACATGGTTCCCTATCCGTTAGCCACATGTACTGACTAATGCCATTGCGATACATGGTTCCCTATCAGTGACGACATTTACTGACTAATGCATTGCGATACATGGTTCCCTATCAGTTGACGACATTTAGACTAATGACAGCGATACATGGTTCCCTATCAGTTAGCTACATGTACAGACTAATGACATTGCGATACATGGTTCCCTATCAGTAGACGACATGTACCGACTAATGACATTGCGATACATGGTTCCCAATCAGTTGACGACATTTACAGACTAATGTCATTGCGATACCTGGTTCACTATCAGTTAGCTACAGTAACAACCCATAGTTCCCTATCAGTTGACGAAAGTTACGACTAATGACATTGCGGTACATGGTTCCCATCAGTTGACGACATTTACAAAAACAAACACACAACAAACTGACTAATCACATTGCGATACATTGTTCCCTATCAGTTGACGACATTTACTGACTAATGTCATTGCGATACCTGGTTCCCTATCAGTTAGCTACATGTATTGATTAATGTCATTGCGATACATAGTTCCCACAACACAACAACAAACACAACAACCTATCAGTTGACGACATTTACTGACTAATGTCATTGCGATACATGGTTCCCTATCAGTTACCAATTAGACTACGACATTGCAATACATGGTTCACTATCAGTTGCTACCATTTACCTGAATAATGTACATTGCGATACGGTTCACCATCAGTTGACGACATTAATGATAATGACATTGAGATAACACCCCAACCCACAAACAAAACAAATGGTTCCCTATCAGTGACGACATACGATATGACATTGCGATACATGGTTCCCTATCAGTTACCTACATTTACTGACTAATGACATTGCGATACATGGTTCCCTATCAGTTGACGACATTTACTGACTAATTTCATTGCGATACATGGTACCCCATCAGTTGACGACATTTACTGACTAATGACATTGCGATACATGGTTCCCTATCAGTCAGCTACATGTACTGACTAATGACATTGCGATACATGTTTCCCTATCAGTTAAGACATTTACTGACTAATGACATTGCGATACATGGTTCCCTATCAGTTAGCTACATTTACTAACTAATGACATTGCGATACATGGTTCCCTATCAGTTGACGACATTTACTGACTAATGCCATTGCGATACATGGTTCCCTATCAGTTGAAGACATTTACTGACTAATATCATTGCGATACATGGTTCCCTATCAGTTAACTACATTTACTGACTAATGACATTGCGATACATGGTTCCCTATTAGTTAGC
>CM026386.1:90513945-90563494 GCA_014843695.1 Archivesica marissinica
CAGTTATACAGTGAACGTTATACGGTCGGACAATGATTTCACTTCTACCTTATACAGTGAACATTATACGGTCGGACAATGATTTCATTTGTACGTTATACGGTCGGACAATGATTTCACTTGTACGTTATACGGTCGGACAATGATTTCACTGGTACGTTAAACAGTCGGACAATGATTTCACTTGTACGGTATACAGTGAACGTTATACGGTTGGACAATGATTTCACTTGTACGTTATACAGTGAACGTTATACTGTCGGACAATGATTTCACTTGTACGTTATACAGTGAACGTTATACGGTCGGACAATGATTTCACTTGTACATTATACTGTGAACGTTATACTGTCAAAAATTATTTCAATGGTACGTTATCAATGAATGTTATACGGTCGGACAATGATTTCACTTGTAGGTTATACAGTGAACGTTATACGGTCGGACAATGATTTCACTTTACGCTATACAGTGAACGTTATACGGTCGGACAATGATTTCACTTGTAGTTTACGTCGGACAATGATTTCACTTGTACATTATACAGTGAACGTTATATGGTCGGACAATGATTTCACTTGTACGTTATACATTCGGACAATGATTTCACTTGAATGTTATATGGTCGGACAATGATTTCACTTGTACGTTATACAGTGAACGTTATACGGTCGGACAATGATTTCACTTGTACATTATACAGTGAACGTTATACGGTCGGACAATGATTTCACTTGTACGTTATACGGTCGGACAATGATTTCACTTGTACGTTATACGGTCAGACAATGATTTCACTTGTACGTTATACAGTTGGACAATGATTTCACTTGTACGTTATACAGTGAACGTTATACGGTCGGACAATGATTTCACTTGTACGTTATACAGTGAACGTTATATCGTCGGACAATGATTTCACTTGTACGTTATACAGTGAACGTTATACGGTCGGACAATGATTTCACTTGTACGTTATAAGGTCGGACAATGATTTCACTTGTACGTTATACGGTCGGACAATGATTTCACTTGTACGTTATACAGTGAACGTTATATGGTCGGACAATGATTTCACTTGTACGTTATACAGTGAACATTATACGGTCGGACAATGATTTCACTTGTACGTTATACAGTGAATGTTATACGGTCGGACAATGATTTCACTTGTACGTTATACAGTGAACGTTATACGGTCGGACAATGATTTCACTTGTACATTATACGGTCGGACAATGATTTCACTTGTACGTTATATGGTCGGACAATGATTTCACTTGTACGTTAAACGGTCGGACAATGATTTCACGTGTACGTTATACAGTGAACGTTATACGGTCGAACAATGATTTCACTTGTACGTTATACAGTGAACGTTATACGGTCGGACAATGATTTCACTTGTACGTTATACAGTGAACGTTATATGGTCGGACAATGATTTCACTGGTACGTTATACAGTGAACGTTATACGGTCGGACAATGATTTCACTTGTACGCTATACGGTCGGACAATGATTTCACTGGTATGTTAAACAGTCGGACAATGATTTCACTTGTACGGTATACAGTGAACGTTATACGGTTGGACAATGATATCACTTGTACGTTATACAGTGAACGTTATACTGTCGGACAATGATTTCACTTGTACGTTATACAGTGAACGTTATACGGTCGGACAATGATTTCACTTGTACATTATACTGTGAACGTTATACTGTCCAACAATTATTTCAATGGTACGTTATTCAATGAATGTTATACGGTCGGACAATGATTTCACTTGTAGGTTATACAGTGAACGTTATACGGTCGGACAATGATTTCACTTCTACGCTATACAGTGAACGTTATACGGTCGGACAATGATTTCATTTGTACGTTATACAGTGAACGTTATATGGTCGGACAATGATTTCACTTGTACGTTATACATTCGGACAATGATTTCACTTGAATGTTATATGGTCGGACAATGATTTCACTTGTACGTTATACAGTGAACGTTGTACGGTCGGACAATGATTTCACTTGTACATTATACAGTGAACGTTATACGGTCGGACAATGATTTCACTTGTACATTATACAGTGAATGTTATACGGTCGGACAATGATTTCACTTGTACATTATACAGTGAACGTTATACGGTTGGACAATGATTTCACTTGTACATTATACGGTCGGACAATGATTTCACTTGTGTTATACGGTCGGACAATGATTTCACTTGTACGTTAAACGGTCGGACAATGATTTCACGTGTACGTTATACAGTGAACGTTATACGGTCGAACAATGATTTCACTTGTACGTTATACAGTGAACGTTATACGGTCGGACAATGATTTCACTTCTACCTTATACATTGAACATTATACGGTCGGACAATGATTTCACTTGTACGTTATACGGTCGGACAATGATTTCACTTGTACGTTATACGGTCGGACAATGATTTCACTTGTACGCTATACGGTCGGACAATGATTTCACTTGTACGTTATACAGTGAACTTTATACGGTCGGACAATGATTTCACTTCTACGCTATACAGTGAACGTTATACGGTCGGACAATGATTTCACTTGTACGTTATACAGTGAACGTTATATGGTCGGACAATGATTTCACTGGTACGTTATACATTCGGACAATGATTTCACTTGAATGTTATATGGTCGGACAATGATTTCACCTGTACGGTATACAATGAATGTTATACTGTCGGACAATGATTTCACTTGTACGTTATACAGTGAACTTTATACGGTCGGACAATGATTTCACTTCTACGCTATACAGTGAACGTTATACGGTCGGACAATGATTTCACTTGTACGTTATACAGTGAACGTTATACGGTCGGACAATGATTTCACTTGTACGTTATACGGTCGGACAATGATTTCACTTGTACGTTATACGGGTTAATGGTCGGACAATGATTTCACTGGTACGTTATACAGTGAACGTTATACGGTCGGACAATGATTTCACTTGTACGTTATACAGTGAACGTTATACGGTCGGACAATGATTTCACTTCTACCTTATAGAGTGAACATTATACGGTCGGACAATGATTTCACTTGTACGTTATACGGTTGGACAATGATTTCACTTGTACGTTATACGGTCGGACAATGATTTCACTTGTACGCTATACGGTCGGACAATGATTTCACTGGTACCTTAAACAGTCGGACAATGATTTCACTTGTACGGTATACAATGAACGTTATACGGTTGGACAATGATTTCACTTGTACGTTATACAGTGAACGTTATACTGTCGGACAATGATTTCACTTGTACGTTATACAGTGAACGTTATACGGTCGGACAATGATTTCACTTCTACGCTATACAGTGAACGTTATACGGTCGGACAATGATTTCACTTGTACGTTATACAGTGAACGTTATATGGTCGGACAATGATTTCACTGGTACGTTATACATTCGGACAATGATTTCACTTGAATGTTATATGGTCGGACAATGATTTCACCTGTACGTTATACAGTGAACGTTGTACGGTCGGACAATGATTTCCCTTGTACATTATACAGTGAACGTTATACGGTCGGACAATGATTTCACTTGTACGTTATACAGTGAATGTTATACGGTCGGACAATGATTTCACTTGTACATTATAGAGTGAACGTTATACGGTCGGACAATGATTTCACTTGTACGTTATACGGTCGGACAATGATTTCACTTGTACGTTATACGGTCAGACAATGATTTCACTTGTACGTTATATGGTCGTACAATGATTTCACTTGTACGTTATACAGTGAACGTTATATCGTCGGACAATGATTTCACTTGTACGTTATACAGTGAACGTTATACGGTCGGACAATGATTTCACTTGTACGTTATACAGTGAACGTTATATCGTCGGAAAATGATTTCACTTGTACGTTATACAGTGAACGTTATACGGTCGGACAATGATTTCACTTGTACGTTATAAGGTCGGACAATGATTTCACTTGTACGTTATACGGTCGGACAATGATTTCACTTGTACGTTATACAGTGAACGTTATACGGTCGGACAATGATTTCACTTCTACCTTATACAGTGAACATTATTCGGTCGGACAATGATTTCACTTCTACCTTATACGGTCGGACAATGATTTCACTTGTATGTTATACGGTCGGACAATGATTTCACTTGTACGTTATACGGTCGAACAATGATTTCACTTGTACGTTATACAGTGAACGTTATACGGTCGGACAATGATTTCACTTCTACCTTATACAGTGAACATTATACGGTCGGACAATGATTTCATTTGTACGTTATACGGTCGGACAATGATTTCACTTGTACGTTATACGGTCGGACAATGATTTCACTTGTACGCTATACGGTCGGACAATGATTTCACTGGTACGTTAAACAGTCGGACAATGATTTCACTTGTACGGTATACAGTGAACGTTATACGGTTGGACAATGATTTCACTTGTACGTTATACAGTGAACGTTATACTGTCAGACAATGATTTCACTTGTACGTTATACAGTGAACGTTATAAGGTCGGACAATGATTTCACTTGTACATTATACTGTGAACGTTATACTGTCAAACAATTATTTCAATGGTACGTTATTCAATGAATGTTATACGGTCGGACAATGATTTCACTTGTAGGTTATACAGTGAACGTTATACGGTCGGACAATGATTTCACTTCTACGCTATACAGTGAACGTTATACGGTCGGACAATGATTTCACTTGTACATTATACAGTGAACGTTATATGGTCGGACAATGATTTCACTTGTACGTTATACATTCGGACAATTATTTCACATGAATGTTATATGGTCGGACAATGATTTCACTTGTACGTTATACAGTGAACGTTGTACGGTCGGACAATGATTTCACTTGTACATTATACAGTGAACGTTATACGGTCGGACAATGATTTCACTTGTACGTTATACGGTCGGACAATGATTTCACTTGTACGTTATACGGTCAGACAATGATTTCACTTGTACGTTATACAGTTGGACAATGATTTCACTTGTACGTTATACAGTGAACGTTATACGGTCGGACAATGATTTCACTTGTACGTTATACAGTGAACGTTATATCGTCGGACAATGATTTCACTTGTACGTTATACAGTGAACGTTATACGGTCGGACAATGATTTCACTTGTACGTTATAAGGTCGGACAATGATTTCACTTGTACGTTATACGGTCGGACAATGATTTCACTTGTACGTTATACAGTGAACGTTATATGGTCGGACAATGATTTCACTTGTACGTTATACAGTGAACATTATACGGTCGGACAATGATTTCACTTGTACGTTATACAGTGAATGTTATACGGTCGGACAATGATTTCACTTGTACGTTATACAGTGAACATTATACGGTCGGACAATGATTTCACTTGTACATTATACGGTCGGACAATGATTTCACTTGTACGTTATATGGTCGGACAATGATTTCACTTGTACGTTAAACGGTCGGACAATGATTTCACGTGTACGTTATACAGTGAACGTTATACGGTCGAACAATGATTTCACTTGTACGTTATACAGTGAACGTTATACGGTCGGACAATGATTTCACTTCTACCTTATACAGTGAACATTATACGGTCGGACAATGATTTCACTTGTACGTTATACGGTCGGACAATGATTTCACTTGTACTTTATACGGTCGGACAATGATTTCACTTGTACGCTATACGGTCGGACAATGATTTCACTGGTATGTTAAACAGTCGGACAATGATTTCACTTGTACGGTATACAGTGAACGTTATACGGTTGGACAATGATATCACTTGTACGTTATACAGTGAACGTTATACTGTCGGACAATGATTTCACTTGTACGTTATACAGTGAACGTTATACGGTCGGACAATGATTTCACTTGTACATTATACTGTGAACGTTATACTGTCCAACAATTATTTCAATGGTACGTTATTCAATGAATGTTATACGGTCGGACAATGATTTCACTTGTAGGTTATACAGTGAACGTTATACGGTCGGACAATGATTTCACTTCTACGCTATACAGTGAACCTTATACGGTCGGACAATGATTTCACTTGTACGTTATACAGTGAACGTTATATGGTCGGACAATGATTTCACTTGTACGTTATACATTCGGACAATGATTTCACTTGAATGTTATATGGCCGGACAATGATTTCACTTGTACGTTATACAGTGAACGTTGTACGGTCGGACAATGATTTCACTTGTACATTATACAGTGAACGTTATACGGTCGGACAATGATTTCACTTGTACGTTATACAGTGAATGTTATACGGTCGGACAATGATTTCACTTGTACATTATACAGTGAACATTATACGGTCGGACAATGATTTCACTTGTATGTTATACGGTCGGACAATGATTTCACTTGTACGTTAAACGGTCGGACAATGATTTCACGTGTACGTTATACAGTGAACGTTATACGGTCGAACAATGATTTCACTTGTACGTTATACAGTGAACGTTATACGGTCGGACAATGATTTCACTTCTACCTTATACATTGAACATTATACGGTCGGACAATGATTTCACTTGTACGTTATACGGTCGGACAATGATTTCACTTGTACGTTATACGGTTGGACAATGATTTCACTTGTACGCTATACGGTCGGACAATGATTTCACTGGTACGTTAAACAGTCGGACAATGATTTCACTTGTACGGTATACAATGAACGTTATACGGTTGGACAATGTTTTCACTTGTACGTTATACAGTGAACTTTATACGGTCGGACAATGATTTCACTTCTACGCTATACAGTGAACGTTATACGGTCGGACAATGATTTCACTTGTACGTTATACAGTGAACGTTATATGGTCGGACAATGATTTCACTGGTACGTTATACATTCGGACAATGATTTCACTTGAATGTTATATGGTCGGACAATGATTTCACCTGTACGGTATACAATGAATGTTATACTGTCGGACAATGATTTCACTTGTACGTTATACAGTGAACTTTATACGGTCGGACAATGATTTCACTTCTACGCTATACAGTGAACGTTATACGGTCGGACAATGATTTCACTTGTACGTTATACAGTGAACGTTATATGGTCGGACAATGATTTCACTGGTACGTTATACATTCGGACAATGATTTCACTTGTACGGTATACAATGAACTTTATACTGTCGGACAATGATTTCACTTGTACGTTATACAGTGAACTTTATACGGTCGGACAATGATTTCACTTCTACGCTATACAGTGAACGTTATACGGTCGGACAATGATTTCACTTGTACGTTATACAGTGAACGTTATATGGTCGGACAATGATTTCACTGGTACGTTATACATTCGGACAATGATTTCACTTGAATCTTATATGGTCGGACAATGATTTCACCTGTACGTTATACAGTGAACGTTGTACGGTCGGACAATGATTTCACTTGTACATTATACAGTGAACGTTATACGGTCGGACAATGATTTCACTTGTACGTTATACAGTGAATGTTATACGGTCGGACAATGATTTCACTTGTACATTATACAGTGAACGTTATACGGTCGGACAATGATTTCACTTGTACGTTATACGGTCGGACAATGATTTCACTTGTACCTTATACGGTCAGACAATGATTTCACTTGTACGTTATATGGTCGTACAATGATTTCACTTGTACGTTATACAGTTGGACAATGATTTCACTTGTACGTTATACAGTGAACGTTATACGGTCGGACAATGATTTCACTTGTACGTTATACAGTGAACGTTATACGGTCGGACAATGATTTCACTTCTACCTTATACAGTGAACATTATACGGTCGGACAATGATTTCACTTGTACGTTATACGGTCGGACAATGATTTCACTTGTACGTTATACGGTCGGACAATGATTTCACTTGTACGCTATACGGTCGGACAATGATTTCACTGGTACGTTAAACAGTCGGACAATGATTTCACTTGTACGGTATACAATGAACGTTATACGGTTGGACAATGATTTCACTTGTACGTTATACAGTGAACGTTATACTGTCGGACAATGATTTCACTTGTACGTTATACAGTGAACGTTATACGGTCGGACAATGATTTCACTTCTACGCTATACAGTGAACGTTATACGGTCGGACAATGATTTCACTTGTACATTATACAGTGAATGTTATATGGTCGGACAATGATTTCACTGGTACGTTATACATTCGGACAATGATTTCACTTGAATGTTATATGGTCGGACAATGATTTCACCTGTACGTTATACAGTGAACGTTGTACGGTCGGACAATGATTTCACTTGTACATTATACAGTGAACGTTATACGGTCGGACAATGATTTCACTTGTACGTTATACAGTGAATGTTATACGGTCGGACAATGATTTCACTTGTACATTATACAGTGAACGTTATACGGTCGGACAATGATTTCACTTGTACGTTATACGGTCGGACAATGATTTCACTTGTACGTTATACGGTCAGACAATGATTTCACTTGTACGTTATATGGTCGTACAATGATTTCACTTGTACGTTATACAGTTGGACAATGATTTCACTTGTACCTTATACAGTGAACATTATACGGTCGGACAATGATTTCACTTGTACGTTATACAGTGAACGTTATATCGTCGGACAATGATTTCACTTGTACGTTATACAGTGAACATTATACGGTCGGACAATGATTTCACTTCTACCTTATACGGTCGGACAATGATTTCACTTGTATGTTATACGGTCGGACAATGATTTCACTTGTACGTTATACGGTCGAACAATGATTTCACTTGTACGTTATACAGTGAACGTTATACGGTCGGACAATGATTTCACTTCTACCTTATACAGTGAACATTATACGGTCGGACAATGATTTCACTTGTACGTCATACGGTCGGACAATGATTTCACTTGTACGTTATACGGTCGGACAATGATTTCACTTGTACGTTATACGGTCGGACAATGATTTCACTTGTACGTTATACGGTTGGACAATGATTTCACTTATACGCTATACGGTCGGACAATGATTTCACTTGAATGTTATACGGTCGGACAATGATTTCACTTGTTCGTTATACGGTTGGACAATGATTTCACTTATACGTTATACGGTCGGACAATGATTTCACTTGAATGTTATACGGTCGGACAATGATTTCACTTGTACGTTATACGGTCGTACAATGATTTCTCTTGTACGTTATACAGTGAACGTTATACGGTCGGACAATGATTTCACTTGTATGTTATACAGTGAACGTTATACTTCGGACAATGATTTCACTTGTACGTTATACAGTGAACGTTATACGGTCAGACAATGATTTCACTTGTATGTTATACGCATTCTCACAGCTTCAGAATTTTCCCCCAAGCCGTGAGAATTGAAAGTCACCTCAGAAAATGCATAATACTGAGCTAATATTGGTAAATTTAGACTTGGCATAATGTTTTCATGCTGGTCAGGTGAGATAGATATCTAACCACTTCATATGATGCCTGTGTGTCACTTTAGAAAGGTCCCTGATGGGAACTTTCAATTCTCACAGCTTCAGAATTTCCCCCCAAGCCGTGAGAATTGAAAGTCACCTCAGAAAATGGATAATACCGAGCTAATTTTAGTAAATTTAGACTTGACATAATGTTTTCATGCTAGTAAGGTGAGATAGATATCTCACCACTTCATATGATGCCTGTGGGTCACTTTAGAAAGGTCCCTGACTGGAACTTTCAATTCTCACAGCTTCAGCATTTATCTCCAAGCTGTGAGAATTGAAAGTCACCTCAGAAAATGCATAATACCGAGCTAATTTTAGTAAATTTAGACTTGACATAATGTTTTCATGCTAGTAAGGTGAGATAGATATCTCACCAGAGATAGATATCTCACCACTTCATATGATGCCTGTGAGTCACTTTAGAAAGGTCCCTGACTGGAACTTTCAATTCTCACAGCTTCAGCATTTTTCTCCAAGCCGTGAGAATTGAAAGTCACCTCAGAAAATGCATAATACCGAGCTAATATTAGTAAATTTAGACTTGACATAATGTTCATGCTGGTCAGGTGATATAGATATCTCACCACTTCATTTGATGCCTGTGGGTCACTTTATATACGTCCCTCTCCGGAACTTTTAATTCTCACTTGTTCAACAATTTTTTCCCAAGCACTGAGAATTGAAAGTCTCATCCGAAAATGTATACCGGTAATTAATACCAAACTAATATTAGTCAATTTAGACTTCACATATATGATTTCATGCTGGTCTGTTGATATACAGTCAAACCTGTCTTAAGCAGCCAGTCAAAGGAGTCAGAGAAAGTGGCTGCTTAACACAGGTGGCTGCTTAATAGAGGTAAACTATATAATAAAACAACCGAGTGGGAATCTGGAAACTTGCTGCTTAATACAGGTTTGGCTGCTTAATGGAGATGACCACTAACACAGGTTTGACTGTAGATATCTCACCACTTCATATGTTGCCTGTGGGTCACTTTGATAGGTCTCTCATTGGAACTTTCAATTATCACAGGATTAACATTTTCAGAAAATATGTATCGGAATATATATATATATATGTGTATCATAATGTATATATGAATGTATATATATATATTGGAATGTGTGTTTATGAGTGTGGCTACATATGGGTGTGTGTATGTGGTGTCCTCCATGTTGTTTAGACTGGAAATGTCGCTTTTACAAATATGTAATGTAAATGTGACGGCCCACTGTATATATGAATGTAATACAACATTGATATTAGTATGTATTGCCTACAGCACACAATTTTCAACAGGACAGCGATCCTAAGTAATCGTCCAATGCATTCATAGAAGAACACAGGATAAACTGGGTACCATGACCAACTGGTAAGTTAGATAATCAATCAAAAGGATCCTGGTGAGATATTGTAGGCTTGATCCACGTCTGACCTTAATAATATTAATAGACTTTCTGACGAGGTCTGGTGTTGGTGCCTAAGCTGGACACTAAAAGAACCAGCGAAGACTTGGTTTAAACATATTTATTCATTCATAATGTACAGTACATATATATGTAACAGTCAGAATTTCAATAAAATTCATTAATTACATAATTATTATTTTATTTCATTCCTATAATTTCAAACATTTAGTTTCTTTGTATAATGGTGACTTTTACATTATATTTTATATAAAGGACATCACTAATGCATTTTCTTAAGCAGATGTTATCTGATATTATTATCCATAACATGTCTTAGAAGAGTTGTCATAGTTGACATTATTTAGAATTTATGGTTTCTTTGATATAAATACCTTTAGTAGCATAAAGCAGCTACTGTTAATACAATGTATCATTTAGTGGCATAATGCTAGCCTCATTAAATCTGCTACAGGACTTATGTTAATTTGTACCTAATAGTCTGAACTATATATGGACACCATTAAAACCCATGCTGAACTGGTAATCCAGGTATCGCAGGTTCTATCCCCCATCTGACCCTAATAAAATTAATAGTCTTTCAGATGGGACTTTAAACTACGGTCTCGTGTCGGTGTTGTACACCGTACACGTAAAAGAACCACAGGAGACTGGAATGGGTCTCTGTCTGTATCATTGCACTATCCTCCAAACGTATAAGAGGACTAATTTCTTCAGGAGGCGTTGCTCATATGGGCAACCGGTAGCCACGATAAATACACATAAAACACACACACACACACACACATTAAAACCACCTACATAATTAACGTGAACTTCAATCTGTGTTAATTATTGTTATTGCTGGACAATTATATATATATTAAATTAGTAACTGGAGTCGTCATTGGTTTAATTCAAATTGACCATACACCGTGGACTGACCCCTTCATATGCCACCACTTTGTGTACGCTACTCTGCTGTACCACACTAATTCCCCATTTAGAGTTAACCTGCACACAAGTTCAAACCCCGTGAACTCGAGTCGGTGACATATTGTATACAAAAACGAAAATGGATTAAATCGAAAGCTTATAGCTTATTGAGATTATCTCCATTAAATATATAAGTGTGTGCACTATCGGCGATTAAGAGATAAACGTATTATGTAGTAATACCAAAATATATAATACGTGTATGAAAATATAGTTTTATATCAAGTGAAAAAACTAACAAAATGGGGATTGGGTGGGGATTGAAAGCGATGAAATAACAAAACAATTCTCAAAGTGACTATTGAATGGGTCTCTCTGCCTGTATCATTGCACTATCCTCCAAAATCTAAAATGACTCTTCAGGTGTCGCTCACTTATGCAACCTGAGTAGCGACGATTACAAAAAGTAATGCATGTTAGTATTTATAAACATATGACATAGCGAAAGACACTGGACCCGCTACACTCTCTAGCATGGTAGCTTGGGCAGGAGCTCGGATTTTATTCATATTCCTGTCTGGCCTCTATACCGTGCAATCGTGGGACAAGCCGTCCGTGTGTCGAGTACCTAGTCAGTATGTATTTATGTACACAGTCATGCACAAAACCACACCCACAGGCAGGCACACACACAATCGTATCTTTATATAAGATCATTATTCAAACTTAAAGCGAGTCGGGTGGGGGGTGTACGTTTATATATCGTCGTTACCGGTTGCCCATATGAGCGACGCCTCCTGAAGAGATTAGTCATTATAGATTTTTGGAGGATAGTGCAATGATACAGACAGAGACCCATTCCAGAGTCTCTTCTGGTTGTTTTACGTGCACAGTTTAAAGTCCCATCTGAAAGACGGTTAATTTTATTAGTGTCAGACGGGGGATCGAACTTGCGATCCCTGGATTACCAGTCCAGCGTGTTAACCGCTAGACTACATATCCGTCTGTAAAAGCGAGTTTCTAGTGGCCTTGTTTATCTTTTATATTTAAAATATTGATCTCGTGGCATTGACATTGTGGAAGTCGTGATAGTGCAGTTGCAGCGCATTCGCTTCAGGTACGAAAGGACCCGAGTTCGCGCCCAGCTGTAGCTGTTATGATTGTGTCCCTTAGCAAGGGACTTAAATTGCTTCTTCTCTCCTTTATCGAGATGGATTCTACCAGAAATGAGGCCTCGAGGACGATTAATATAATGTAGTAAACACTTGTTCTGCAATCTAGTTAAGTTAAATTTGTATAAACTAAACTACAAAAATCTATCTTGATTTATCTAACTTTAAATTATTTATGACAGTCAAAAGGGTCATAAACAATATACAGATACGATTTTGCCCAATAATTTTATGTCCGTTGGTAGAATTGTGTGAATTATTAATATATTCACATTGTAATAGAACATGTAGGTAAAGTCCCATCTGAAAGACGGTTAATTTTATTAGTGTCAGACGGGGGATCGAACTTGCGATCCCTGGATTACCAGTCCAGTGTGTTAACCGCTAGACTACATAGCCGTCTGTAAAAGCGAGTTTCTAGTGGCCTTGTCTATCTGTTATATTTAAAATATTGATCTCGTGGCATTGACAGTGTGGAAGTCGTGATAGTGCACAGGTACGAAAGGACCCGAGTTCGCGCCCAGCTGTAGCTGTTATGATTGTGTCCCTTAGCAAGGGACTTAAATTGCTTCTTCTCTCCTTTATCGAGATGGATTCTACCAGAAATGAGGCCTCGAGGACGATTAATATAATGTAGTAAACACTTGTTCTGCAATCTAGTTAAGTTAAATTTGTATAAACTAAACTACAAAAATCTATCTTGATTTATCTAACTTTAAATTATTTATGACAGTCAAAAGGGTCATAAACAATATACAGTTACGATTTTGCCCAATAATTTTATGTCCGTTTGTAGAATTGTGTGAATTATTAATATATTCACATTGTAATAGAACATGTAGGGGTGTCGCATCAACAGCTTAGGTCATAAGACTCCAGACTTTCATACAAATATTACAACACACTATTTCTACTTAGTAGTTGTGGCCTAACTAATACAGTTTCGGTAATGACAACGGCAGTCATATTGTATGATAAAATCTAGATTATTAATCCATAATCGATTTCATAGTGGCATTTAAATTAGCTGGCTAATCTTACAATAAACTTAAAACTGCAGTATTGGGATACACAAGCTTACTTGAGGATGTGTGAAATATCGATAGCTGATTGGATTATCCATTATAGTTTGATTGACAGGTGTCGTGATCGATAACAATAAGCTTTGACCGTGTATTCTGTAAGTCATGGTTATACACAAACACGAGCGTTTTAAACCTCATACACTGGAAATTGGAGTATCATTAGTAGCCTTTATCTATTATCATTTATCTCTGTAAATAATTGAGAAATAAAATCTTTAAACTAAAGACTTACGTTTCTTATACCCGTAGCGTGAGCCCCGTAAGCCGCAACTAGCGAACTTACGATCCTCACGGACTTACGGGGCTCACGCTACACCGGCCTATCATACGCCCAGAAATACACAACAATCCGCCTACCGCCGCGGCTGCGCTTAAACCGACAGCTATTGGTGCGCCTATAAGGGTTGCTAGTACAGTAACACTCCCGACGCCGCTGGCTACTGAGCCGGCCGCAATAGTTGTATTGATACCATCAACAGTATTAGCGGCTCGTCTCTATTTTTGGCTAGGCCGCTACGGATAAGTTGTTCGCTTAAGAGTAGAGTTTGAATCATCTCCAGGATCCTATTCAGTCTAAACGCTGTTGGTCCGGCAACCGGATCGTCGGGAGCTGTTGGTAAACTAGGATATAGCGTTTTGTTCTCCATCAGATATCTAACTCGATAAGCAATGCGACGACACTAGCAGAGCTCCAAAGATCGCCAGTCCTAGTGATAAAGTTAATAACAGTTCCGGCTGTAACTTTAATTGGTGCGGTGTTAAATATGACAAATGCAGACTTTATACCCGCGGGTTTCGTAATGCTGGCATTTTGTTCTACGCCGTTAAGTACTAGGTTCACTCTGATTTCGTCAGCAGCCGACCCACTTCTACTAACAGAAGAGAGTGACATCCGTAGAATCGTCCCATATGCTAACATGGGTCCCGTATACTGATTGTTCGCATCGTTACCAAACGACCACTCGTGCTCTCCCGCGCCTGTCATACCCCATTTCTCAGCACAAATTGTAATGATCGATTTTCTAGGTGGGGCTCTTGTTATACCGGAAGGACAGGAAGGTCCGAAAATACTCATAGTCGCTCGTTTATAGTCTCAGTCTGTTACGGTTTAAAATAGTGGTCAGAGATCTAACTCGATAATCAATGCGACGACATTAGCGGAGCACGACGAACTACTAGTCTTAGTGACGACATTTATAACACTACCCGCCCGTACTTTGACCGGATTTTCGAAAATCGTAAACGCGGATCTTGAACCCGCGGGTTTAGTACTACCTGTTTTCTGTTCTACGCCGCTAAGTACGAGGTTTACGACGACTTCGTCCGCCACTTGTCCCGATATCTTTACGGAAGAGAGTGACATCCGTAGAATCGTGCCGGATGCTAGCATAGTATAACCGGAAAACCGGTTACCGGCGTTATTACCGAATGACCATTCCCATTCGTATTCTCCCGCGCGTAACCCGCCCCTCTCCTCAGCCCAATCTGTGACGGTAGGCTTCTGCGAGATTACCGGGACCATCGCGCAACTGCAGGGACCAGGTCCGTATATACTCATATTATCTCGAGGACTGCGAAAATAGGAAACTCGTGGTTGTGTAATGCTCGCCCGCTATCATCTCTGATAGTAATATTCAATTCATCAACGTGACCGCGTTCCAAGCGTTTGAATTCGGGGTGAGGAAACTCTATAGTAACGGTTTCCCCGAAGAAGGCATTTCTCGCCTCTATTACTTTGAGGAGCGTACTCGGCGCTCCGTCGCACGTGTTATATGACGTGTTCAGCTGCCCCAGGTGCACTTGAAGGGTTTTAGTAATGGCGAAGCTTACTGGTTTATCTCCGGTATATATTGTAATGTTGTTGAAATACATCATGGATGAGAAACTGAGCTCGGTATACTACAGCCCTAAGGGCTACTGGAAAGGTATTACGGCTATTAAGAACCTCGCCGCGAAGGCGAATGTTTCTGAAAACATTGCCAAGGACTGGTTGAAAAGGCAGGCCATCTGGCAGCTCTATCTACCATGTCCGCGACGCATTCCGCGACCGAAATTCGACGTACCGGTACCTAACGAAGTTCATCAGGCCGTCTTATTATTGTTACCTCATGACAAGGTAAGATGTATACGTACGGCCATACCGCCGTTGACGTAGCCTCACGCTACAATGAGGCAGAGCCGCTCGCAACAAAAGAGTCTAAAGAGGTTTCTGAAGCTCTGACTCGTATATACAAGCGAAGTCCATTGAAGTGGCCGAAACTGCCCCAGGTTGACCCCGGACGAGAGTTTATGGGTGCGTCAATCAGCTCCTAGCAAAACATAGCGTCTCGGTTAGACGCGGTCGCGTGGATATCCACCTGGACCAGGGTATCGCGGAATGCTTCAACCGAACTTTAACAGAGCGGCTCTTCGGGTACCTGTATGCAGTCGAGATGAAGCTACCTGCCGGCCAAAGGTCGGATGAGGGGTTAGCTCGGCAGCCCGCCGTCAGTGCGGCTTTAAAAGGTGAGGTAACTCACTTGACTGGTAAAAAAGCCTCTGATGCCATCAAGACCAAATCCGTGATACAAAACCTTCCTCCGTTATTCCCGGTAGGCCCATTGGTTTATCGGAGCAAAAACTCCCTTCTGACGCGAGCGTCCGCTATCTTTACCAACCCGGCGAGCTGGAGGGTGTACGTCTGTTTGATGATTCACCGACTTGGGCGTTCGGTTACCAAGCCGGAAGAGCCCGTGCTCTACTATTTGCTTGATGGTCCACTCCGTGACTTTGTCCGCGAAGAGTTACTTGCAGTCCCCCCTAACACAGGGGTCAGGTGTTCTCAAGAGTTAAAGAGCTCCTCGATGTAGGAATCCATATCGACTGAAAGGACGTCTTTATGTCCATATGCGAGTGTGTCTATCCCGTTTTCAGCGAGCCAGCGCTTGGAGTCGGTATATACGGTGGCGCTGTGACCGCAGGGCATCCAAACCATGACGGGATGTCTGTATTGCAAATAGGGCCTCTTTGTACTGTTCATGGCGGATAAGCTTCTTCACAACAGACTTCTTAGCGCCATTGGCCTTCTTTATATTGTTACCGGAGGCCTCGAGGATGCTGTATACTTTGGGGCGCAGTCTTACATACGCAGCTATCGGGCGACCGGCACATTCATCTTTCATTTTACCCAGTACCTTCTTGTTTATTGTAGAGTGTAGCGGGTTGTCTACCTTCTTATTATTAGTTTTCGCGTATCTCTTTGAAACCATAGATATACCGCCTCTTATTCCCTTCTCGATGAATAGGTGTTGGTCGTAGTCCGTTAGTAGTTCGTCATGATAATCGCCTAATGTTGACTTAAATACCTTCCATACGTACCTGGAGATAATCACAATAAGCTTTAAGCTTCCGATTAAATCCATTTTCGTTTGTATAGCTATACAATAGATATGTACTGTACATAATGAACGAATAAATATGTTTAAACCAATGTTGAGTCCATCCTGGGTGGGATACTTACTTGGTCTCTGTGGGTCTTTAGCTGCCGGAAACTTCGCCGATTTAAATGCACATCTTAAGCAGTAATCATCTTTGTTTGTACGTATACGACTGCCTTCGTATTTATTACTTCTTCCGGCGACGGAATATACGAACCTTCTCTAAACGGGTTAAATCTAGCGATATCTAACCATATAGTTTCTACTTTAACGACCCGCCATCCCGATCCTCTGTATACCCAATTTTCGAGCAGTTCGTTTATACGCGGGATAATATTACTTAACGCGTTTTTGGTTTCGCTTGTCCTGATAAGAACATCATGCTTATGCCTAAACACCGTACTCGTGTATTCTTTCGTTCCGTCCGGAAACTCTTTAACGAGCTGAACTCTGATTCCGAGCTGAAATTTAATACTACCGAGATTCTTAATTTCGCTATTAAGCTTTGATACTATTTTACCGTATATATCGTCCAGAAATGTTATAACATTTATGAAGGTCGGACGATTATTATCGCCATACATTACCCAGCCTCGAAGATAATTTCCGGTAACGTACCGCATCTGTTGATAGGCTAGATGACGCGTTTTAGATGGAGGAATGGGGTCAAACTCCTCTAGAACGGCCTTCTTCTATCTCTCTTTTTTCAATCTAGCCTGCGCTACATGTCGATATTTTCTGGGTGATATAGGGGGTGGTAATTTCTCCTTTATCGGTTCATCTAAAATAATAAGCTCAGGCATATTTGCCTCGGCTATCAGTTGCTCGATGTATTTGTCCGTATCAAATTAATATATATTTTACACACACCTTTTCTAATAGGGTTATCGGTTTGTTATAAATGTGTACACGCCTTTAGTCTAATATGGTGATATTTTTGCTAGAAGTTGGTTCAATACTAGGATGAAGTGTTTTTAGTAGTTTTTTCTAAACTTACATGCTTATACCGAACTTTATCTCTACCGCACTCTCGGCATAGTTGTACCTCGCTCCGAACCCCCTTAATACAAGTCCTGCAGCACACTGGAATCCGACTACCTTTCCTGATCTTTTACCGGCGAAACTTACAATAGTCCCAACAACAAGTCCTTCCGCACAGTTCTGTTTCGCCTACTTTAATCCAAGCAAGTATTATAAGCTTTCACATTGTATTATATTTACTTTGGGTATACATATTAGGATCGGTATCTCTAATATTTAGTATTAAAGAACTTTATGTAAATATTCGTACGCGATCGTCCCAACGGCCCGCAGCTCTCAGTGCGGATACGGGACTTATATAACAACGGACACGATTCTACGCCAGGTTTTTTTCTAACATTAAAAATGTTACATGCCAACTATGGAAATAAGGCTTCGAATCATGATCCTCTGGTCCTACTGATGGTTGCGTATGGTCGCGGACACGATTCTGCGCCAGTACCCCCATTGTGTATACTACTATATATGTAGTTTGTATCGAACATAATAAAGTTTGTACTGAAATGTATGTACCGAACATAATGACGGTTTTTAAGAAAATACCAAACATAATGAATGACGTTTGCATTTAACATAATGAAGATTGTACAGAATATAATGAACTTAATAATGTTTGCATACATTTCTATGCACTACTGTGTCTTCTGTGCCGAACCTAACGACGTTTTTACAAGATATAATGCAGTTTGTACCGAACCATGATGGTCATACAACACATAATGCAGATTGTACCGAACATAAATACGTTTTTACAACACATAATGCAATTTGTACCGAACATAATGACGGTTTTTCAACACATAATGCAGTTTGTACCGAACGTAATGACCTATTTACAACACATACTGCAGTTTGTACCGAACCTAATGACGTATTTACAACACATACTGCAGTTTGGACCGAACCTAATGACGGTTTTACAACACATAATGCAGTTTGTACCGAATATATGACGTTTTTGAACATAATACCCAACATAATGACGTTTGTATTTAACATAATCAAGATTGTACAAAACATAAAAGAAGTTCAAGCAGAATCTAATGAAAGTTGTGGAAATAAACTATTAGCTTAATATACACTCCGGCTTGGACTGCTGCACACATATCAATCACGTCACGGAATGTAGAAGACGACATACTTTGTTGGTTGAAAATATCGATTATATGTCCTTTAGACGTGAGATATTGCGTATAACCAACTGCTTGAGGTAAGTGTTAAAAGTAAAGTGTATACGTTATTTATTGTACAGCGATTGCGAAGCTAGTTCTAACAACTTATATTAATCACTCTCGTTGGCGAGGATGAAAGCGTAAATGTAGTCATTCGTGTTGGAGGAAACCCGATGTCCGATCTGGAGACCACCGTACCATCTCACATACTTCCCGGTCCGAGAATAGAATCAAGGTTGCATTGGTGAGAAGCGAGCGCTAAATTGCTAAACTGTGTCCCACTCCACTCGCAAACCCCTACTTGAACAAAACATTTGTAAAGCATCTATCGTAAAATGATTGTTGATCCCTGGATTCCATGGACTATTTGTTCCGTTAGGTCGTTTTGCCATACAAGTGATGTTCGTAGTCCCTATGGACTTTATTGCATTCAGATTCCATCTGGCTGTGAGTTAGTTACGTCAAATATCACGCGACTGTAGTCCATGTACGCACCTGTATTGACGGGGCCATGTCAAACGTATCTTTTACTAATCCTCAGTTGGTTGCTTGCTTAATCTTGAGACATTTTGAGAACATTGGCATTATGAAACAATAGGTAATATTAACGTTTGAGTATATGTATGATCTTTATAATTTGTTGATGGCATGGCTTCTGGATGCTGAAAATGTATGTTTAGAATTAGTGAACGTGATGATTTGCGATCTTGATGGTACTGTATAGCGCATGTGCTCGAAATGCGAAACTGAGGATTTCCTGGCTCGGACGACCATTTGCAGACACAATTTAACAGGGGTAAACAAAAATTAAAATACCAAAACATGTATTTGGTCGACCACCTATTTGCACGGTTTCTTTCAAGCATACGATGAATGGAGAAACCAACACTCTTGCACTGAAAAGGTTTATGTTGACGGGATTGTTATGATGGGTTGAAGGACGTGTGGAAAATAGCCTCGGCTGTGGTCTGTGTGTGTACTCTGACAATGACAACACTTCAAAAGTGACAATAGGAACACGTTTCAATTGGTATATTTCTGTTATGTTTTTGTGAAGCTGTAGTCACTGTGGTAAATATGAATGATTTATTTCTTTCGGAAATTGAAGGAATTGTAGAAATGATAAAACATGACTGTTCACTGCAGCCACACTGGAATAAAATCAACACATGCAATACTACAGTGCAGTACAAACAGTTTCATCAAATACAATACATGCCAATTGAACTAATGGCACACGATTGGATCTAGTCTAAAATCGGATTAAATTTTAGAATCTACAAACAAAATGGCTTTAATTAGTCTAAATATTCTGATGAAAGAACGCGCACGAACCTTAAAATATAGTATATACACACATGAGTGTATATGCAATGACGTAATGGCCTATTGGACGAGCATGTTTGTCTACATATCGATTCCCAGTGCGAGAATTGATTTTTCTCAATATTTGTTTATATTCTTCATAATTTGTATTGAAATTAAGTGTACAATTACAAAACATTTTTTAATTTCATACTACACATTCTTTTCAATGAATTTATAATGGTCCTGTATTGCACGAGATAAATAGTAACAGTAGCATTAACAGTCTCACATTGTTCAAAAGACTATTTACATATAGCTTTATAAACTACAGGAACAAATAGTTATACAGCCCCGGCTGTGGATTCAATAAATTCATCTATGATTGATCTCGCTTTGAGGTTTTACCTTACTATGATGAAAATGTCCGTATATCGCGTGTAATTTAGCGTGATAATATGGACGATGCTAAAATGCGGCATCGGGAAAATAAAACAACCAAACCCTGGAGATTATGATCTTATGACATTATTTCATTGTAAATTAGTAAGAATAAATGACAAACTTAAGCAAATATAATAGGTGGATACTAGTGCTGTTGTCTTTAAATAATAGGCCCAGTTGTTTGGCTGTCACATTGTGCTAACTAGCATTTCCTTGTTTAGAGGGGTATGGTAGGTATTGCATTTCTGTAATTTATATAGATATAGGGGGTTTATTGCGATATAGATACTTTCCTACCTAAACACTGTTATTGCTTTGGCGCCTTATCGTTAAACACTCATGTTTATGTGGAACATTCTATCATCCAATTTCATTCCAATCGCTTTATTCTTGAATTGATATAGAATGGGCGTTACATGACTGAAACAGGATGTTCTGGTTATGATGTGAGCTGCTGTGTTTTGAACAGTTTGTAATTTATTGGATGTTTTTATTTGGCACGCTGTACAAAAGTAGTTACAGTAGTCGAGCCTGGATGCAACGAGTGAGTTTATGAGGTTTTTCGTGGCGTCTGTTGTTAAATACTGCCGAATGTGTCCAATCCGTCGGATATGCGCATACCATGATTTTGTCAAGGAATTTACATGTTTGTCCATATCCATTCTTGAGTCTAGGAAAGCACCTAGATTTCTAACACATACTGATGGTTCTGTATTTGAGTCTCCTACTTTCACATTTATGTTTTCAATGTGTTGAAAATTTCGCTGACTAGAAAACATAATCATTTCAGTTTTATCAGTATTGAGTTTTAACATATTGGCATGCATCCAAGCAACACTGTCTTGTCGACAGTTTTCCACTCGAAGTAGTGTCTCTGATTGTGAGGCTTGAATGGTTGGTTTGAATGAATGGTAAAGCTGGGAATCGTCAGCATAAAAGTGATGGTTCAGTCCATGGTGTTTACAAATGGCTCCTACAGACCCCTGTGGGACACTGACATTCATGATACATACTGCTTGATAACGGGCGGTACGATAAGAGATAATTGGAGAGGTTTTCCAGTAAGTCCAAATTGAAGTTCGAGACGCTGTAAAAGTGTTCTATGATCGATGGTATCAAATGCAGCAGATAGGTCCAAATGCACAATGATTGTAGCATTGTTCTGGTCTAGAGATTGGAGTATATCGTTTTGGACTTTCAGTATGTCAGTGATGCCACTAAAACAACACTGTCATATGTACACACACGGATTTAATGTATTGGTATCCAATCAGAATCGATAGTGGACACATTTTATTAAACTGTTGTAATTACATAATTATACAAATTGTTTCAACAGTATATCTTATAGAGTATTTCTGACATGTCCACATACAATCGATTGTTGACCCAACTTAAGCGGGTGACATAGCGGTGGTAACATTAGCAATAGTAATCGGATAGGCAACTGTTTCGAACACTTTAATGGAATTACTGCTACATTTGTTGTCATTGGTGTTAAATGAGTTTGCGTGACTGTTATGCAGTTTGGATTGATTGATTATGGGTGGGTGGGTCAGAACAGTTATATATATGATACAAATGCACAGTCATGTTCTAAGACAACCATGGACAATAACGGGTCTTCCAAAACGTAAATTGTAACATGAACTTAATTCGTTTGATTGCAATAAAACATACTAGTCTGGAAAATGGCATTGTACCCAATGTAGGTCTAAAGCAAACTTTGTATTTCCATTTCAACCTGATTACCCTACATTTCTCCCTAAATTGCTAGAGAGAGCATGATACTTGGATTGTGCACATAGAGTACTCCCTGTGAAGTTATGCTTTATCGGAGAAGTGAGTTAGACGTATTCATAATATAATATCTTTATATATGATCGGTATATCACTTTAACTCAGACATGCACATAGTAAATCATTGAATATCCAATTTCAAATTGAACAAGTCATCTCTCTTAAAACTAGTTTCTATAAACACTGATACAATCATAACTTAATTAACATTCATTTCTTTTCCCTATCAGGGCATTGCCCAACGCACTCGGACTATTTGTCCTCGCTATTTGGGGCATTTATCCTGTGTATACAATTATAGTAGGGTATATATGCTCTCCCTATGCAATGATAGTCGGGACATTTGTTGGCACTATTTTAGACATATACATTTGATTACTGTGTTCTTTATATTTTTGCAACATGTTGGCAACATTTGTACATTTGCCAAATTGATTTTTAGACCAATTGTTACATCGGATATCACCAATACGGGCTCTTGTTATATGTGGCGAATGCTATATTTTCACCGATATTCCTTAATCTAAATAGTCAAACAATTACCTGTACCAAAGTATACTGATCATATCGGTTAACAAAAAATATGTACCCTCATTCGTTTATTTCACTACTTGAAATGTTCTGTTCATTGTCGCGGGAACATTAGTATATTGGTTTATGTTGGGAAACCAAAGTGTATATACCGCTGTGCTAGATTCTTGGCAACTAGGCTTATAACACTAACAATTTGACGACATGTTGATGGCGGCCATCTTGGATTTCAAGATCGCCACCATTTCGGTCCTATGTTGCCATATATATCCCTTTTTAATCAGGGTATCTGCACACGAATAATGTCCTTACCCATAATTGGGTTCTATGAAGACGTTGTTGATTTCAGCTAGATGGCTTCCCTTTTTATAATTTCCAATGCTATATTTGTCACATCTAGTGTTAGTAATGACAATATATCATCTCATATTCTGGTGTCCATAACCACACTCAGAATTTAAGGTGGCCACAATCCTTGTATTATACATGTCCTTACCTCAAACATGAATCGAAAGTATGATCAAACATTGCGTAGTGCCTTGCATCATACCATTGATCAGGACTATATGTCACGGCTAGCAGCTATGATATACTCTTCTAAATACAATGCTACATTATTGTAAACATTAATCAAATAATTATCATCAACCAAAATTACAGGCGTCTGCGTCTGGGGAATATATACTGATATGAATCCTGCTTTCATATGCCAGGCTGTATATACGTCATGTGCATATGGACACAATACTGTCAATTCCAATATGCTGGACAACAGTGTTGCAGCACAAATCCAACTCAGATTATAGTCTCACCTGCGTGAACAGAATGTGCGGGAACTATTTGCATACGTATCCACAGCCACAGCGAACATGTTGAAGAATTGCAACACAATGTACAGGCTATATCCGGACAACAACAACTGGTATTAGTTTATCGTCTCCCTTCATCTGATGGACAATCTACGTCTCCCTTCATATGATGGAACAGCTACCATTGTAGTTCAGCAGCAGTTCATGTATGCGAGGCGACGGGAATTCTCTTCACACTCTTCCATGACATCATATTAGATGGTTCCTCATTCTCTCCAAGCTGAGTAATTTGTGACACTACTGTTTGACTACTTTCAGCAAATGCCTTGAAGCAACGTTGTCGGTGGTTTCAGAGCATATGAGATCATGCCAATTAACAAGTGTTTTGCCCTATGAGCACCAAATTATTCATAAATTGGCCTTAGTATGATTTCCGTACACTTTTTCGCGGTTCCCAGTAGGTCATGACTTCGAAGTAGAGTATGCAACAACACCTCTGCGTCTGGGGAATATATACTGATATGAATCCTGCGTTCATATGCCAGGCTGTATATACGTCATGTACATATGGACACAATATTTTTTAAAGTAGTAGTAACTAACACGGGACTGTCAGATGGTTCGGGAAAAATAGCAAAACACCACATTACTATTATTTTCAATGCTAGAGCAGCAAAACCAGTTCCTCTCAGAACAACAGTTACCTCCAGAAAATTCCGATCCATTGATGCAGAATCGTTCAAAAGTGACATCAGATATTCTTTGTGGCATTGAGCAAATCCAAGACGCAGAAGATCTAGTATCTGCTTATAACAACGAATTATCGGCCTTAATTGATAAGCATGCCCCAATGCGTACACATACAATACTATTACGACCCAACAGTCCATGGTTCACAGATGATCTACACGAACTTAAACATACAAGGTGAAAACTAGAGCGTACATGGTGCAGCACCAAACTTACACTCGACCATCAAATATGCATGAATCAATGTGCCATAGTTAACAAAATGTTACACAAATTACAGTCGATTTTTATTCCGAAACAATTTCATCATGTGTGCGTGACCAGAAGAACCTCTACAAAAGCACGAGGCACCTGCTTGAATGTCCCAGTGAAGTTGCCCTTCCATCCGGCAAGAGCTCTGAAGAGCTGACTCAAAATAGTAATGTTTATGTTCATTAATAAAGTTGAAACCATTCGAGACGACATAATAGTGCATGACCAAACATGCTTCGATCAACTTAACGACATTTCTGACCAACCATCGAACATTAATCGCTTGACAGTTTTCGATCCAGCTTCGGAGGATGAGGTGGAAACAGTCATTAAAAAGTCACCAAATAAATCTTGCGAAGTAGATCCTATTGTCTCCATGAATATATAATATCACACGTACCCCTTTAATATAAAGGATCTCTGCTGATCATGGCTATTGCAATTTTACCTAAGTGAGCTTCTGCCAGTGTTAACCAAAATCATCAATGTCTCAATGAATACATCACACGTATCACTTCCATTTAAAAGCTCTCGAGTAAGACAGCTGATCAAAATCCCAAATCTGGATAAAAACACATTTAAGAAATATAGACCAGTATCAAATTGCCTTTTGTATCCACAATTCTCGAAAAGGTCATCAATTCTCGAATTGAAGAACATTTTGTTCACAACAATCTACACGAAGAAAAACAGTCGGCGTATAGAACATTTCACTCAACTGAACCCGATTTGTTAAAGTTCAAAACGATATCCTCCAGTCTCTCGATCAGAATAATGTTCCCATCCTTGTGCTTCTGGACTTGTCAGCTGCCTTCGATACAATAGATCACGCCACATTGTTGCACCGCGTTGAACACCATTTTGTAATTGTGGACAAGCCTCCGTCATGGATGAAGTCGTACCGTACTGATCATTTTCATGCAGTGTATATCGATGTCAAATTGTTAGAACTTGTTCATATGCGTTTCAGTGTTCCTCAGGGATCAGTGCTTGGTCCTAAGTTATATACACTGTACACGAAACCACGGACTCGAACACCACTTCTACGCTGACGATTCCCAGTTGTACATTCTTTTAAGCCTATTGATAAGTCAAATCAATCCGAAACAATAAGTTGAAAACTGTCTTCAAAAATATATCTAGGATGCACTGTAACATGCTTACGTTAAATACAGACAAGACAGAAGTCATTGTGTTTAGTGCAAACAGTTACGCTGAAAATGTCAAAGAAATATCTGTGAAAGTTGGAGATTCTGAGATCAAACAATCGCCATATGTAAGAATCCAACATGAGCATGGAACAACATGTCAATACATTTCAGCAAATCGTGTTACGGACAATGAGCATGAAACAACATGTCAATACATTTCAGCAAATCGTGTTACGGACAATGAGCATGAAACAACATGTCAATACATTTCAGCAAATCGTGTTACGGACAATTGCGCGAAATAGGTCACATCAGCAAATACATGACAGATAGCGCAACAAAAGCTATTGTAAATTCTAGGCAAACTACAAAATGTACAGAACACCGCAGCCATCATATTACTAAAACGTCTCACTATGGAAATGTTACACCTGTGTTGAAAGAACTTCACTGGCTGCCTGTGCAGAATAGAGTTCAATATAAAATTCTTACTCTAACTTACAAGGCTGTACACGACAAAGCACCAGTATATGTCAACAACATGTTAGAGGTGTATCAACCTAGAAGACAATTGAGATCACAGAATGATTCGACATAATTAGTACCACCAAAAAGTCGAATGGTTTCGTATGGAGTTAGATGTTTCGAAGTCTTCCTTCTTCTATTGCCAATTTATGGGCTGAACATCGAAATCTAGATAATGCAGTGCGATGTTTCATATTATCAACACAACTTAAACATTTCTCTTGCGTGAATACAGTCTTAAATATATTATCACTTTCTAATTTAGAAAAGGAACTTAATTGCGTGCACCAGTGCTGTAGATAGTCGTCATATATTCTTTGTACAACCATATTTACTTCTATATTACTAACATTTTCCTTGTTCCACAAATAAGCATAACCCAGTGCTGACAACATATTGTTAACATTAATTGACCAGTTATTTACAAGATTTCCGTTTGCATCAGATAACAACATCATTCTGTATATCAAGGAATTTGGGGTTTCATAATTTTAAACCATTATTGAAAACATCATAATCAAATCACATTATGAACACTCAATGCGCATTTTGTCCATAGTCAGCTTTCATTCCACTTCAGCTGGCTTATTGTTGCGGATTATCTCCCTTGAAAATGACCCACCCGAAACACAGTATTGATTTTGTTATTGGCACATTTATTAGCAAGAGTTTACATAGGGAAATTAATTTCAATCGCTTGTTCAGAAGTTACCTTTTTATTGGTATATATGTTAACATATATATAGATACAGTTCAATGTGTACTTTTTGATATGAAAAGTTTTGTTCTAGCAATATAACTTCTTGCATTCATATTAGTTTAAATGGATCACAAATACTTAATATATTAGTTAATAATGAAAGTCCTTCAAATCGTTAATGTTATGATATTTGAGGCAAATAAGACATATGTCCCATACATTGTCAACTTATTAACACATATCGTAGTAAAGTAGATGTTACTGCCGGTATTGTGGAGTTTTCATAGTTAGCCTGAACTAATATATGCTTGCTTCAATGTGATGCTAATGTATACAACTAAACAGAGAATACACATTGTCAATCGTTTGAGAGTAAAATTAATATGCTTAGATATACATATATTCCCATAGAATGTTGTCAACATGTTATATGAACGCAGCTTTCCATAGGTAATTAGGAAATAGTGTGTACTAATTTTAGCCACATGGCTACACTGCGCTTGTAGGTATATAGTATGTGTTTACCTGGCTAACACATGTCATTCACATACTGCTTAAACGCAGCTCTTCCCAAAATGATTAGAAGAAAACGTTGTAAAACATCAGTGCAGCCGTCATTCCGGAAGTAATACCTACCCGGGAATGTTGATGTATTGTTTGGTTTTGTTTGGTTCGCTACAGGTCGCACTGATATGTTAGGTTAGCGACTCTCCGGTTGTTAATGGTTCAGGAAGACCCGGAGCCCATCAGACAGTATTTCAGACACGAGCGGACATCCTAGTAGAACCACCGACCTTCCACAAGCAACCAGGATAACACCATTACATGAAATAATTAGACAGCCATTGTGTTATTCGAACCTGCAGCGTGGTGGATTGGTAGTAGTATACCGCATCTTCGCTCTTCTATAGAAGTCGTGTTTATCAAGTAGTCAATCATATGGATCGATGCTCGTTATTAAATACCAACACATTTACACATGTATGTCAGTCTTATTTCACTAAAGTATACTATGGTGGAAGGGCATATTTCAAACATTGGTCCATTATCTTACAACATGAAATATCAAATATAAAATATTACCAAGTGCATAACATAATCCATATACAAGTAACACAATCTGAAGTTCCATACTCCTTATTTTGTTTAATTGCTTTAAAATCAGTTGACGTCCTACATGTAGGTATGCACACCTCGCACTATCTAAACTTCCTTGTCGCTTGTACCCAGCATAATGCGAGCGCAAATAAACGAATATACATGTAAATAGTATAGTCAGTGAGTTATTGTTTTAACCATCGTTAACACACTAGATATATATATTTAAGCTTATTTAACGTTGCTACCGGTTGCTCATATGGGCGAAGGGCAGATTAAGTAACAACATCTACCCATGCTGTAGCGGTTAACGAATACGTGGTGCACAAACCTCCTTAAGAAACTACAAACATTTTCATATAAAGAGACACTGATTGAACGGGGCTCGAATCCGTGATCATCAGTGATGATAGGTTACAGTGTCATACAATTCAGCGACCGTAACATTTAACAACGGAGGCGGACTAGCAGTATATAGACGGGTACCCACTTACTTAAGCATCCTTGAGAGGACCCATGGTATGGAGATGTAATATTCACATATGTAAAGAATGAATTAGTTGGGTTACTAGATTCCATCGGGATATGAACTACATTGGGCGTAGCTAGAGTGGGTGGACGCCGAAGGCTACTACGTAGAACTAGGTTCATACAGCTACTTATAGTTACATTAATTCTTTTTTCAATGACACAAAGAAAATATAGCACACTTTGTATTTATTGTATTAATCCAGTTTTGCATATTACCCTGTGTCGTAACAATTAAATAGTATATCATTGGACGAATGCTGCCTAACAGTGTGAATGCGCACGCCCGTAGCTTACAAGCAGGGCTTCACACGTTCATCTAAGGAAATGCAATAGGGATGTAAATATTTATCTGGTTGAGATCATCCCATAACTTACATAGACGGAGGTAGGGATTGCTAGCGAACCATCGACATTAACGCAGACTATGTAATGGCTATCGGGGTAGCACCAAGAGCAAGAGTATAGTAAGATATTATTTTAGTACCAGTCCATTTCTTGTAGCGGTGTTTCCCACCTGTGTCATTTATATTTTAATATATCAAAGTGCATGCTCACAATGATCCGCTCTCTATGATATGTACATCGGACACGTCTAGAAATTACTTAGGAACCTCTGTCCGTCACGCGACACTTCTCCAGAGTTTTAAATCATGCTAACACCACAAAACTTTAACTATATCTATCATTGACAACACACCAATGTCATTAAATAGTATATTTAAGTAATGCTGGTCCCAACTAGGCCCTTCCATAGTGTATGTATGTACTTAGATGCCCATATTAATGAATTGTGGTAGCACAGTAAGGCATTACCTATTCAAATTAAAGTAGTATGCTACCACACTAGGCATTTCCCTAGACCAGTGTATTGTCCGCTCGGTCCTTCCGTGTTTTATTTAAGTATTGGTGTTCTCCAACAATCCCTACCATAGTCTACGTACTGTAAACACTTTTTATTTATTTTACAACGATTGCGAAACAAGCTTATAGGTAGTATTGAGATAGCAATCATACAATAGTATACAATCATTTGACCTTTCCGGAAGTGTGATGTGAAGGTCTTGATAGGGCAGTAGTAGTGTGAAAGGCCCGGAGTTGGCGTCAAGCTGCAACCATTACGATTGTACTCTTGTGCAAAGCACTTATAACATGCCCTCATTGCCTCTTCTCTCTCCCTCAATGCGACTGATTCCATCAGGAATGAGGTATCGCGAGCAATTGAAATAATGTTGACAGTACTAAAATAATATGAGTGCAAATAATTGTCTAAGCTAACCCTTCTCCAAGTACCGGAGTACTTAAATCAATCCATATACTAACCCTTCTCCAAGTACCGGAGTACCTCAACCGATACATATACTAACCCTTCTCCAAGTACCGGAGTACTTCAATCAATCCATATACTAACCCTTCTCCAAGTACCGGAGTACTTCAATCAATCCATATACTAACCCTTCTCCAAGTACCGGAGTACCTCAACCGATACATATACTAACCCTTCTCCAAGTACCGGAGTACTTCAATCAATCCATATACTAACCCTTCTCCAAGTACCGGAGTACCTCAACCGATACATATACTAACCCTTCTCCAAGTAACGGAATACCGTAACCAATCCATATACTAACCCTTCTCCAAGTACCAGAGTACCTCAATCAATCCATATACTAACCCTTCTCCAAGTATCGGAGTACCTCAACCAATACATGTGCTAACCCTTCTCCAAGTACCGGAGTACCTCAACCAGTACATGTGCTAACCCTTCTCCAAGTACCGGAGTACCTCAACCAATACATGTAATAACCCTTCTCCAAGTACTGCAGTACCTCAAACAATACATGTGCTAACCCTTCTCCAAGTACAGGAGTACATCAACCAATACAGGTGCTAATCCTTCTCCAAGTACAGGAGTACCTCAACCAATACATGTGCTAACCCTTCTCCAAGTACCGGAATATCTCAACCAATACATGTGCTAACCCTTCTCCAAGTACCGGAGTACCTCAAGCAATACATGTGCTAACCATACTCCAAGTAACGGAGTACCTCAACCAATACATGTGCTAATCCTTCTCCAAGTACCTGAGTACCTCAACCAATACATGTGCTAACCCTTTTCCAAGTACTGCAGTACCTCAACCAATACATGTGCTAACCATTCTCCAAGTACCGGAACACCTCAACCAATATATGTGCTAACCCTTCTCCAAGTACCGGAGTACCTCAACCAATATATGTGCTAACCATTCTCCAAGTAACAGAGTACCTCAACCAATACATGTGCTAACCCTTCTCCAAGTACTGCAGTACCTCAACCTATACATGTGCTAATCCTTCTCCAAGTACAGGAGTACATCAACCAATACAGGTGCTAATCCTTCTCCAAGTACAGGAGTACCTCAACCAATACATGTGCTAACCCTTCTCCAAGTACCGGCCTATCTCAACCAATACATGTGCTAACCCTTCTCCAAGTACCGGAGTACCTCAAGCAATACATGTGCTAACCATACTCCAAGTAACGGAGTACCTCAACCAATACATGTGCTAATCCTTCTCCAAGTACCTGAGTACCTCAACCAATACATGTGCTAACCCTTCTCCAAGTACCAGAGTACCTCAACCAATACATGGGTTAACCATTCTCCAAGTACAGGAGTACCTCAACCAATACATGTGCTAACCATTCTCCAAGTAACGGAGTACCTCAACCAATACATGTGCTAACCCTTCTCCAAGTACCGGAATACCTCAACCAATACATGTGCTAATCATTCTCCAAATAACGGAGTACCTCAACCAATACATGTGCTAACCCTTCTCCAGTACCGGAATTTCTCAACCAATACATTTGCTAACCCTTCTCCAAGTACCGGAGTACCTCAACCAATACATGTGCTAACCCTTCTACAAGTACCGGAGTACCTCAACCAATACATATACTAACCCTTCAGGAAGACCCGGAGCCCATAAGACAGTATTTCAGACACGAGCGGGCATCCTAGTAGAACCACCGACCTTCCACAAGCCACGCAGGACAACACCATTACATGAAACAATTAGACACTTAGAGTGGTATTCGAACCTGCAGAGCTGAGGAGCAGGTGATTTGAAATCAACAACCTAAACCACTCTGCCACGGATACTACGATGTTTGTTTTACGATTGATGGATTGACAGGTAGTATTACTTGGCAACATTAAACTGAGACTCATTAATCTCCGTCAAAGCCTTCGTAAGTTTCCGTGAACTACGACCAGGACATACGTTAGGTTTTTACCGTTAATATTTGAATCAAGTCAGTAAGTAAGTGTACCATAATCTAAAGCTCATATTTTACTTCGGAAATCCGATTATTAACGAAGTAAGTTCACGGAATATGCAAATGTCTCAGTTTAATATTGCCAAACAATATACCGCATCTCCACTCTTCTATAGAAGTCGTGTTTATGTCAGATTATCAAGTATTCAATCACATGGAGCGATGCCAGTTATTAAATAGCAACACATGTATACATGTATGTCAGTCTTATTTCACTAAGTTATAATATGGGGGAAGGGGCACATATCAAACTAATGTCCATTATCTTACAACATGAAATATGAAAATATTACCAAGTGTATAGCATAATCCATATATAAACAACACAATCTGAAGTTCCATACTCGTTAATTTGTTTAAAAGGCGTTGACATACATTGATAACTTTTTACATGTAGATATGCATATTCCGTACTAAACTTCCTTGTCGCTGGTATCCAGCACAATGCGAGCGCAAACAAAAGAAAATATATATATAGAAAGTATAACCTGTGAATTAAGATTTGAACGATCGGGTGTACACACTATATATATAAAATGTATGTTAATGTAACGTCGCTACCGGTTGCCCATATTGTATACAAATCATATATATGAAGCAGCATTAACAGTCTCACATTGTTCAAAAGACTATTTACACATAGCGTTATAAACTACAGGAACAAATAGTTATACAGCCCCGGCTGTGGATTCAATACATTCATCTATGATTGATCTCGCTTTGAGGTTTTACCTTATTCACAGCTAATTATGATGAAAATGTCCGTATATCGCGTGTAATTTAGTGTGATAATATGGACGATGCTAAAATGCGGCATCGGGAAAATAAAACAACCAAACCCTGGAGATTATGATCTTATGACCTTATTTCATTGTGAATTAGTAAGAATAAATGGCACACTTAAGCAAATATAATAGGTGGAAAATATTTCTGTTGTCTTTAAATAACAAGCCCAGTTGTTTGGCTGTCACATTGTGCTAACTAGCATGTCCTTGTTTAGAGGGGTATGGTAGGTATTGCATCTCTGTAATTTATATAGATATAGGGGGTTTATTGCGATATAGATACTTTCCTACCTAAATACTGTTATTGCTTTGGCGCCTTATCGTTAAACACTCATGTTCATGTGGAACATTCTATCATCCAATTACAAGTTGAATACAAGGCTTTTGTTGAATTAACTTAAATTATTTATTCAAGAATGGTACATAACACAGGAATAGTTTAGTGGGGAAAAGTTACATACTAACTTATTCCAATCGCTTTATTCTTGAATTGATATACCAAGTCGAAGATATGTTGATAGTACAAGGAAGTAATACACTCATACGTTTCTGTAAATACGTTTGTGCTTAGCCGTATGTAGGCTGACAGCCATTGATGTGGGCTCTGGTGGATTATGAATTATCAGTACTTCCATATGTGATTGTTGCTATTGGAGGACGTATGTTTCGCTACTCTCCACTTTCGCGGCTAGAGGTATCTCGACTTTCCAGAAATATTGTTGCAAACACTATTTTCTGAGATTAGTTTTCGGTTTGTTGTTTTTACATTTTTTAATACAAACCGCTGGGTTCGCAGCCACAATTAGGTTCGGAACCCCAAACAAAGGTAGCTTTGTTTTTTCAAAGTATTTCCTCACAAAACAAATAAGATAGCCGATACTGCATATATTTTATCTCAGTAAAATATATTGCTTACTTGTACATGTTGATAGTGTAGCACTCTGGTAGGATGTATATACACCACCAATGGATAGTGCCACTTCCCACACTCCAGCATCAGTGCTTTCACTAAACTGACTTATAGTTATGCTGTATAGTTTGTTTGTGTAGTCACAACTATATGTCATCCTTGCTGTAGGAAATGCTGCATCTTGTCCAGCTGCTGTTTGACACAAAGATGCTACAATTATCAATGTATCTGCAGTATTAGTCATCTTACTAAATTTCCATTGCAGAACGTCTACTGTATTAAAGCCGGTGTAATCAACCTCAATCACTGCAGTGTCACCATTGTTGTAACATGACTCAGTTGTTGTGACAGTATACTCATCAGCTCCTGAAATAGGGTATATATCACATGTACTATATAGTCTATGGTATTTATATTAACTTACACTTTGAACACCGGGCGCAATTTGGAGATATTGTTTTGTAACCATTTGTATGTATGCTCTTTCACGTTTGTAGAGGAAATATACTCTCAGATGACGGCTTCCCAGTCAGAAATATCATCATTGTACGTACATTGTACAATAATATTATTACATGTATTGTTTATATCATAAAAGTACAATTCCACTCAAACATTGAGTTATAAGAGATGAACAATTATACACAATAATTCGGTATAACAATATATATTCGTTCATAATGTACATTACATATATATTGCATACAAAACGAAAATGGATTAAATCGAAACCTTATAAAGCTTATTGAGATTATCTCCATTAAATATATATGTATGTGTACACTCGGAGATTATGAGTTAAACATATTATACAGTAATACCAACATATATAATAAGTGTGTGAAAATATAGATTTGTATCAAGCGAAAAAACACACTGGTGATTTGGAGGGGCTAGAAACAATAACACAACATTCTATGCAGTTATGGACAGCTAAAACTAGTATCTCAAATATCCATACATAACTATATATAAGTTATTTACACACTGATTAAACAAAATAGGTTAAATCTGGATAATGTCCATAAATTTAGCGAACATACAATTTTAGGTTGCCACTATTTTCCATACATGACGGCAATCTTGAAATTACGAGGCCATTTTGTAAGCGGAAGGTGTCTTATGACGTGTTTCCTCCACCAACTTTCTGCGTAACACCAAATTCTACAATAAATGCAGTGTACCATAATTGTACCCGGAAGTGAAAATATCACCTATATAACCATAGGTTAAAGTATTTATATTTACCCTTTGAACATAGTATAGATAGTCTTGCAAAAGATAGTACAATGTATTAAAATGTTCAATTGTTTTGAAACACAATTATGATATATACAACTGTACTTAGTTAAATCTGGAGTTAACATGAATGATTCCAACATTGTATAACACAATTGCTACATGGAAATCAACTGGCTTTGATAAATATGAACACTGATTTAGTCGGACTGCATATATATATGTGTTCTTCATGTACCATTTTGAGGGTTGTACTATTAGTTTGTTTTGGTTAAATGATGAACATTTTGGCTTCATTTATTTTCCATGATACAGTCTGACTTGTATAAACGGTATCATCCACCATGACGGTTACGAGCTTTACTGTAATGTAATACAATGTTGCTTAATATGAATAAAAGCATTTTCGAAAATAGGATAGCAGAAGTCTGCGGATCTGTGTCTACAAAATATCCAGGGACCAATTTCAAAATAAAATATCTATATTCCTTGAGCATCTGTGCACATAGTGATACAGTTTCCTTTCATTTGTCGATCTGCGGTGTCATTATAGATAGTTATCCTCCGGTAATGTATCATATGTGCGAGAAATGACTATACTCCGTAGACAATCATTAATGCAATCATGTAAATAAATGATAATTATGTTGCCCATATCAGCGACGCCTCCTGACGAGATTAGTTATTGTTTAGATTTTTGGAGGATAATAATGATGCAAACATATACCCATTCTCCTCTGGTTCTTTTAAAGCACCGACACGATACCTATATTTAAAGTCCCATATGAAAGACGGTTAATTTTATATTAATGATCATATCGGGGATCGAAAATGTATCAACTGAACACTGTTTTACACATCTGGAGAGCACACACTACATTCTATTGTATGATATTGCCAGTGGCAAATTGGCCACTGATGCCACTAAAACAACGCTATGGCACATGTACACAAACGGATTTAAATGTATTGGTATCCAGTCAGAATCGATAGTGGACACTGTTGTAATTACATAAGTATACAAATTGTTTCAACACTATGTCTTAAAGGGTTTTTCTGACATGTCCACATACAATCGGTTTTTGACCCAATTTAAGCGGGGGACATAGCGGTGGTAACATTAGAAGTAGTAATCGGATAGGCAACTATTTTGAACACTTTAATGGAATTACTGCTACATGTGTTGCCATTGGTGTTAAATGAGTTTGCGTGAGTGTTATGCATTTTAGATTGATTGATCATGGGTGGGTGTGTTGGGTAAACTCAAAGAGTCAGAACAGTTATAAATATGATACAAATGCACAATCATGTTCTAAGACAACCATGGACAATAACGGGTCGTCCAAAACGTAAATTGTAACATGAACGTAATTCGTTTGATTGCAATAAAACATACCAGTCTGGAAAATGGCATTGTACCCAATGTAGGTCTAAAGCAAACAATGTATTTCCATTTCAACCTGATTACCATACATTTCTCCCTAAATTGCTAGAGAGAGCATGATACTTGGATTGTGCACATATAGTACTCCCTGTGAAGTTATGCTTTATCGGAGAAGTGATGTAGAGGTAGACGTAGTGTATAAAAGCAACATCGCAGTTTAATATGATATCTTTATATATGATTGGTATGTCCACTTTAACTCAGGCATGCACATTGTAAATCATCGAATATCAAATTTCTCTTCTATAAACACTGATACAATCATACCTTAATTCACATTCATTTCGTTTCTCTAGCAGGGCATTGGCAAACGCACTCATACTATTTGTCCTCGCTATTTGGGGCATTTATCCTGTGTATGCAAAACTAGTATTGTATTAGCTCTCACTATGCAATGCTAGTCGGGACATCTGTTGGCACTAATTAGACATATACTTACCAAACACAAAGCATTTTGTTCCTGTTATCACAATCAAAATAAGTATCCGTGGAAAAAACATCATGTAGCAACAATATCAATCTGCAATAGAATAGGTCATTTGATTATTGTTTTTGCAACATGTTGGCAACATTTTATCATTTGCCAAATTAAATTTTAGACCAATTGTTTGAATATCATCAATACGGTCTCTTGTTATCTGTTGCGAATGTTATATGTTCACCGATATTCTGTAATAGAAATAGTCAAACAATTAAAATATTCTGACAATATCAAGATATAATGACTATAATATGATCCAATCGCCCATATACCTCAGCGCCGGCGAGTATACGTAAACTTAAACGAACACGAATATATATACCTACAACTGGGAACTGATCAATAGCCTTAACAGCAAATGAATAGCTACGTGTTGGTCTCGTGGTGTTCTATAGGCGTCTTTAATCTGACATAGTGGTATAGGTTTTCAAGTGTTATTGGATAAATAAATAGATGAAAATAGTCCAGAGATCCAGCTATTCAAATATATATTGCGACACAATTAAAACGAATTTACTACAATGCGTAGGGAGCAGCTTCATTTAACAATTTGTGTCTACTAGACACCTGTAATATAAAGCAACATGTCAGGTCAAGTGCAACAGCTCGGTAGGATAAGTCGAACATAAATTATTGTTTACCCTCATTCGTTTATTTCACTACTTGTAAGATATACAATAATCGACAATTATAATGATACCTGCAAAATCAGTTACTAACCAACATTTCTATGAACGCACTAGAATTTCTTCTGTGCATACATGTTTATTTTATTTATCTCCTTTTATGAATATTTTCGAGGATAAGCGATTTAGCATGGGTTCCTCTGTGGTGCCAATACAATAGTAAGTTACCCCGCAAATATCGAACTTTCAAGTTTATAATACATTCGGTAAACGATACCGATACATTGTCTGTTTGTAATGTTGAAATGTTCTGTTCAGTGTCGCGGGAACATTAGTATATTGGTTTATGTTGGGAAACCAAAGTGTAGGGACCGTTGTGCTAGATCCTTGGCAACTAGGCTTATATCACTATCAATTTGACGACATGTTCATGGCGGCCATCGATATGGCCACCATTTCGGTCCTATTAGCCTTATATCTCCCTTTTTAATCAGGATATCTGCACTCAAATAGTGTCCTTACCCATTTGGGGTATATGTTGAACATTTTAAGCACACTGGACATGCTATATCCGGACACCAACAACTGGTGTTAGTTTATCGTCTCCCTTCAGCTGATGGACAATATACCATTGTAGTTCAGAAGCAGTTCATGTAGACGTGGCGACGGAAATGCAATTCGCATCCTTCCATGACAGCATCAGATGATTCATCGCCCTCTCCAAGCTGAGTAGTTTATGACACTACTGTTTGACTACTTTCAGCAAATGCCTTGAAGCAAGTTGTCTTCCTCTGAATGTCGTCGGTGGTTTCAGAGCCTATGAGAGCATGTCACGTAACAAGTGTTTTGCCCTATGAGTACCATAATGTTCATAAATTGGCCTTAGTATGATTTCCGTACACGTTTCCGCGGTTCCCATTAGGTCATGACTTCGAAGTAGAGTATGCAACAACACATCTGCGTCTGCGGAATAGATACTGATATGAATCCTGTTTGCATAAGCCAGGCTGTATATACGTCATGTGCATATGGACAACATAGATTATAACGTAGTAGTAACTGACACGGGACTGTTAGATGGTACAGGAAAAATAGCAAAATACCACATTGCTATTATTTGCATTGCTAGAGCAGCAAAACCAGTTCCTGACAGAAAAACAGTTTATTTCAGAACACTCCGATCCATTGATGTAGAATCTATCAAATCAGATATTATTTTTGGCGTTGAGCAGAACCAAGACGCAGAAGATCTAGCTTATAACAATGAAGTATCGGCCTTAATTGATAAGCATGCCCCAATGCGTACAAAGAAAATACTATTACGACCCACCTGTCCAAGGTTCACAGATGATCTACACGAAGCCAAACACACCAGGCGAAAACTAGAGCATCCATGGCGCAAAACCATCTACCATCAAATCTACAGGAATCAATGTACCATAGTTAACAAAATATTACAAAAAACTAGAGTCGATTTTTATTCCGAAACAATTTCATCATGTGTGTGTGATTACACAAAATTACGAGGCACCTGCTTGAATGTCCCAGTGAAGTTGCCCTTCTATCCGGCAAATACTCTGAAGAGCTACCTCAAAATATTAATGATTTTTTTCATTAATAAATTTGAAACCATTCTGATCAACTCAACGACATTTCTGACAAACCATCGAACATTAATCGCTTGACAATTTTCGATCCAGCTTTGGAAGATGAGGTGGAAACAATCATTAAAAAGTCACCAAATAAATCTTGCGAAGTAGATCCTATTCCGACATTTTCCTATTGAAATGTTGCCTAAATGAGCTTCTGCCAGTGTTAACCAAAATCACCAATGTCTCCATGGATACATCACATGTACCACTTTCATATAAGACCGCTGATCAAAAACCCAAATATGGATAAAAAACACATTTAAGAACTATAGACCAGTATCAAATTGGCTTTTGTATCCACAATTCTCGAAAAAGTCGTCAATTCTCGAATTGAAGAACAATTTGTTCACAACAATCTACACGAAGAAAAACAGTCGGCGTATAGAAAATTTCACTCAACTGAACCCGATTTGGTTAACGTTCAAAACGATATCCTCCAGTCTCTCGATCAGAATAATGTTCCCATCCTTGTGCTTCTGGATTTGTCAGCTGCCTTCGATACAATAGATCACGCGGCATTGTTGCACCGCGTTGAACACCATTTTGCAAGTGTAGACAAGCCTCTGTCATGGATGAAGTCGTACCGTACTGATCGTTATCAAACAGTGTATATCGATGGCAAAGTGCTAGAACCTGTTCATATGCGTTTCGGTGTTCCATAGGGACCAGTGCTTGGTCCTAAATTCTAGATGTACACGAAACCACTGGGCGCCATTTGCAGAACACACGGACTCGAACACCACTTCTACGCTGACGATTCCCAGTTGTACATTTCTTTTAAACCTATTGATAAGTCAAATCAATCAGAAACAATAAGCAGAGTTGAAAACTGTCTTCAAGAAATCTTATCTAGGATGCACTATGACATGCTTACGTTAAATACAGATAAGACATAAGTCATTGTGTTTAGTGCAAACAGGTACGCTGAAAATGTCAAAGAACTATCTGTGAAAGTTGGAGATTCTGAGATCAAACAATCGCCATCTGTAAGAATCCTCGGGGCAATGTTGGACTCCAACATGTGCATGGAACAACATGTCAATATATTTCAGCAAATCGTGTTACGGACAATTGCGCCAAATAGTTCACATCAGCAAATACATGACAGACAGCGCAACAAAAGCTCTTGTAAATTCGTTAGTTACCTCACGAATGGACTATTGCAATCTACTGCTCAATGGAGTACCAACGACTATTCTAGGCAAACCACAACATGCAAAGAACACCGCAGCCCGTCATATGACAAAAGCTTCTCGCTATGAACATGTTACACCTGTTTTGAAATAACTTCACTCGCTACCTGTGCAGAATAGAGTTCAGTATACAATTCTTACTCTAACTTACAAGGCTTTACACGACCTAGCACAAGTATACATCAACAACATGTTAGAGGTGCATCAACCTAGAAGACAATTGAGATCACAGAATGATTCGACATAGTTAGTACCACCAACAAGTCGAATGGTTTCGTATGGAGATAGATGTTGCGCTTATGCTGCGTCAAAACTGTGGAACTGTCTTCCTGCAGGAATTAGACATTTGAGTACATTCAGTTCATCAAAAATGCGCTTAAGACACACCTTTTCCTTCTAACATTACTAATCTATGAATATTCTGGACGTACATAAATTGACTGTTCATATATAACATTCTTAACTGACTGAGTACATTTGTTTGTCCCCCTTAAAGGAGATACTCCTTGGAGGGTTTAAGGACGTGTGGTAATGGTAAGTGACGTTATCCGTGTTCTTGTTAGGTACTTAAGTCAGTGTGGCTTCTCTGCATACTATATTAATTTATTACTATATCCTTTGAATTTATTATTAAACTTTACCTTTAAATTGTCACCATTGTTTTATTAGTTTACTTTGCCTTTAAATTGTAGTCATTGATTTATAAGTTTACTATACCTTTAAATTGTAATTATTATTTTATTAGTTTACAGTCAAATTAATTCTTTAAGTTTAGTTTAAACATAGTTTATTTCAAATCATATAATGTCACAAAGTTGAGATACGGGCCTCGATTTTGCCATATTTGTATGCTAAGATTGCACCCGTTGTTTGTACGTTTTTGCGTTCATGTATAAATCTTTAAAGTTTTCTTTTATTTCGGCATTAGAAATCGTGAACATCCATGTAAATTTATCAAATTCTGTTCAGAAATGACAAAGTTATCATTTTTATAACTTTTGACTTATGGCTAAACAGTTATTAACCCACACAGCAGGCCTCCGTTGATAAATATTCAGCCGCATAACCTAATATCAAATTCACGGAATGGGCACTTATCTCGTGCACATTTCCTGTCTAGGCAGACCACTGTGGTTATAAAAGCCGCGGGTTTCATGATATTTGCGCACACACATTTGACTGTTACGACGTACTGGATTAGTGAATTATTCCAGGACATTTTTTATTTTTGCTCGGAAGACGAGGTATGTGGAAATTTATGTTAACATTATATTTAGTATTTTAACATAAATTCTGTTTAGTTATAGCGTCAGAATTTATGTCGAAATTATGCCGTATAGAGTTACGCCATGCTGCGTCTGTCTGTCCGTAACTATTTTTGTTGGAAGATTTTGTGTTAACACATTCTATTCTATTCTATGCTCGCGGTTCCATGATGAGCATTAATATTGTCAGCAACTATTACTTGTTGTAAAGGTTACATGGTAACATAATTAACTATGGAACGCCTGAGGTATGAGGTTTATGTGGTTCTATACTCAAGGCTCCATAATTAAGTATTATTACCGGCAGAAGATTGAATTTTAATTATTTCAGTTGTTATATATATGACAGTTTATTCATTGAAATAGTAACACATGGTCAGTCGCACGTGGTCCATAGCACGTGGTACGATATGACTTTAGTTATTGTTCTTATTTTGTACGTGACATTGTTAATGGTTAATGTAATTGGCTGCAGTTACAAACATTGTATAGGTATATTCATATCATGTACTATGATTGGTCATCATAAACGAACGATAGCAAGCATCGCTGTAATGGAAGTATACTATTGGTGCATTTATAGCACGTACCATTATAGGAATTTACCTAGTATTTTCCATATGTTATATATATTTAAGCTTCATCCACCGGACGTATATTCCCGGCGTGGAATGAGATTGGATCGTTACCGGAAGGACATTACCCGGAACGTATTTGCTGTTTTGCCCGGACATAGAGTTCCCGGAGCCGAGTTTACTGTTTTGCCCGGACGTGGTATATCCCCCGGAGTGGAGATAATTTGTGTCTCGCAGCGTGTGTCGCCACAACTCTCACTACGATGTTCTTGGTCTACTGGATATAGATCAAGGAAGCCAACACTATACTGGGAGCTAGAACGGGAACATCGTCGTCAAGGATTGGAATCATCGTGACCAACATAGATACGTGAATCTATATTTAGTTTATTTACCTACGCATAGTAGTAGACGATTTACGTGTGATTACGTCACATGAGCGTTGTGTATAACGTTGTAGAACCTTAAAACGCACAAGCATACGAGATTGGTGTAACGTTAGAGAACGTTCACAAGAGACAGTTAGCGAGTATTGCAGTGATGGTATAGACTGAGAGAGGAACTGTTTAAGAACTTAGAACTTCGTGTGAACATACATATTTTTTTATTACCTAATGCTCTATATAACTTGTAATTCGTTATTTGTGGCTGTTTCATTGCATTTTTATCCTTCGCTCAGATCTGGGTAACAGTTTGAACTGTTTCATACTAGACTTTTGAACCAATCATACTCTGAGTATGCTTTTACTGTGCGCAGTAGGATGCTCAATAGGGTGTTATGGAAGTCAAAGTAAAAATTACGTCCCGAATACACTTTAGCTATAACTGCGCTTGAATTCATCGATATACATTTAGTGAAGCCCTCCTTTCCGTTCATTAATTCCTTTCGATATTTTATTGCATACTTACCGGTGTTCCGGCTTTTAGACCAAAACCAAGCGTTTACAAATGATGATTGATTAGTCATCAGCCGACAAACTGGGAAATTTATCTTGAATTATGGCCCAGGCTAGGTTTGAAGACATGACTGAGGATGAACTCAATGTTTTATTAGAATATAAGGTATGTACAACAGTTATATAGAGCATTAGGTAATACAACAGTTATTTCATGGGTGTTTGGGGAACAGTCAAAACTATTGTCCCTCGGTATCAGGGAAGACATTTGCTAACCGGCCTCGGGCAACAGTTCGAAAGTATTCCCTGATACCTCGGGACAATAGTTTTGACTGTTCCCCAAACACCCATGAAATAACTGTATAATATTATTATCATCATTCATACAAATAATTCATCATATTATTGTAACTGAACTTGTACATGTTGTACTGAGTGTTGATTGAGTCTGATTGAGTATTGTGATCCAGCTTTATCGGTCCATCCTGTTACATACAATATATACAAATATACAGTTTACACACCATCTAGATACATGAATGAAAAGGGGTTAGAACCGAAAGCTAGTATAGCTTATAGAGGTCTTCTCCTATAACAAGGTATTTAATGCAATTGTGATATGACAGTGTTGTACTATTGTCTAAATTATTAATTCAAATTTGAAATAATGGTAGGTAAACGTTTTAATCATGAACTGTAAATTAGAATATCCATAAGACAATAAGATTAATAAGGATGAAACAAGTACATACTAATTTAGAAGGTTGAAATTGAAATTGACTCAGAAGAAAAAAGAAATGATAGAACAAGGAATATGATAGATTCATTCGGATAGTTTAACTCTTTCACCGCCAATGTCGCATAAAGGCGACTTTGTAAAAAAGTAGAGAACTGATCGGACAGAACAGAACATGCCGTCTGATCAGGCTATTTGCTGATTGCTCTTCAGACAGTGGAGCTGAAGCACCTGTCCGAATAGCAAACAACATAGATCCTGATCAGACGCGGCGTTAGGCCGCGGTTGATCTGGATCTATGTTGATTGCACATGCCCTGAATTTATTCGGCGCTGAAAGAGTTAATGGCAGAGACACGCATGCAAGATTTAGTGAACATATGTCATGAAAATCGTTTGCTTTCCCGGATGTAGTTTTGGACTGCTTTAAATATGTTTGCGTTGCAATGATCGAGATTCCGGTCTCCGTGTAATATAGTGTATATATCGTTATGGTACAATATATAGAAGTGTTTGCAAGTAGACGAATTCGGATGTCATTATAGTAGAGACATTCAAAGAAAAAATGATGATTACTCTCAGGAAGACCACATTGACAGTGGTGATGGAGAAATGTTTTTATCGACCAAATGTTGGTTTAATGAGCTACAACTAGTACGTAGTCAAGCATGATAGACCTACCATTTCCTGTCACCGGCGTTGAACTATTTCGGGCATTTTGTGACGTTGCTCTTTAATTTAGATTTGAGTGAGGCCAGTGATGGCGAGATTTGCAATTTACATGATAATTAATCGGCTTTGCGCAAATTGTACCTAGAAGTTTCCCCTACAGTAGGTGGGATTAATGAAGACTTTAATTTTAAATCATGATGATATTTTTGTTATCCTATGTACATGTATTGTAAAGCACTTTTGAACGTATGTTGCTATATGAAAAGAGTGCTATATAAATCCGGTATGATAATAATATGGGTATCTACTTCTCACCATCGCTGTACTGTGGCCGTCATTATTATTGTTACCGACAAACAGGAGCTTTGTTTGTTTATCTGCATTTATTTTTTCGTTTTAGTTGTATCCTTAAAACAGTAATATTGCACACTTACAAACGGTTCTGTTTTGTTTGTCTTGTTTCCATTCGTGTACAATCGGAGTTTCGTTTAAAGACGTTCGCTAGAAAATTATTACGACATGTACATTTTACGCTCACACCGCCTGTCATATCTCAACAAAATAACCATAAGTTTGATTTAGCATGCCGTTCAACCATGCAAAGGGGATTTCATCCGCTAAAAGCGATATCGACATGCTTGCCAAACAATTGACGATAATTCCCTTATCAACTATATAGTGCTTAGTTTTAAATATGATCACAATATTTGCATTTTTCATTTTTATGATAGAAAAATTACCTCCCTTGCATTACGTTACTTATTTCCTTGTCAACAATGATGTTTATGAATACACATGAACATAATTAGATCTTCTATAATGTTGTAAAAGTTATTTTTATTTAATAATATGCCTGTTGTAAACTTACTGACGAGATACATACATATATTTCCAACAGTTTTAAAGAAGCAAGTAGGAAAATTGGCATGTTACAAATTAATTCATAACAAAACGAAGTCATTAGCATACGAATTTTATTTAACGTTTTACTTAGGCATACATTGAACTAATGATATACAACATTTGAAGAAATTCTATTATTGTGAAAAAAATAGTTGAAATTATATCCTAAATATTACATGAAAAATACAAAATATCTCACCAAAATCAAGTACTCGAACATGGAAAATTCATGATTTAGGATAATTGTGTTATAAATATGCATAGTTTGTGTTTGTAGTTACATGCAGTTATGATTAATAGTCATATGTAACATATAACTATTAATCAATACACATATAATAATTGCAAATATGTTTTAATTTTATTTGTGTCGCCATAATGAGAAAGTATTGGCCGAAATGGAAAATAGGCATGTTATGAATAAATTCTTAAAAAAAGAAGTCATTAGTTTATCAATTTTATTTCATATTCTGGTTAGTAATACATAGTACTAGTGATGTACCAAGTATGAACAGATTCTAGAATTGTAAACTAGTTTTACAAAACTGTGGAGAACGCCTTTAAGTATGTTTGTTGTATTGCTGTCGACAATTCACTTTTAGAAATAATTGGTTTTGTTTGTTTATGGTCTCATATGGTTCATGCAGCACGAACATCGCCGTGAACGAATGGTTACCGGAGTACGCAATGAGCGAAGAATGAGTGAAGGGATTTGTAATAATATTCACTATGGATGTGTGGACATACTCCCAGAGAACAGGTCACCATTAAATATAGCGGTGTCCATGAACTGGGTCACCCTATATCTTCGACGTATTTAAAGATCATTAATCATGATGGCTTACTTTGATTCTTCATCTCTAACAATAGAAAATTGGAAATTCTAAATAAAGATGAGTAACACTTTTCAGATATAAACAATCGTACGTACGATCACGCTTCGACTACGTGTGCAAGACATTTCATATTCGAAAATTACACAGAGACAGTTGGATGTATGCTAGTTACCAACAATAAAATGTAGAAATATATAAGTTTAGATATTTTGCAGACTCATGTGAGTTTACGACTTTAGCATTATATATTCATTATTTCGGTGAAACTAATACATAGTTGTGTTGCTACTGCGGATTGCAAGTTCGCAGACTGACTGTTTGGATCACTAGAATTAGTAGAGATGATACATGTCGTCTTATTATGGTGATCATCGGTGCCAGCATTATTATTATATTATTATAATCCCTCTAAGGACATATATCTGTTTGACAGTAGTTATGTAATTGCCCCATTGTCATTGTTTCCCGAAACACATAATTAATATGCTTATGTTAAACCACGGTACAAAAAGTGCTCTAAACTTATATTAAATGTATTCAAGAAAGATAATATTACATTGTGTTAACAATTCTACTTACTAAATATAAACACTGTATATTTTACTTTAATTAATCCTACACATATAAATATCAATTTAAGCTTGTATTAATTCGCTAATCACATATACAGCTGTCCTAAAAATAAGCAGCGTACTGTTTAAAATCCCAGCGAACTTCCGGATAGATAAAGTACGAGTTGTCTAAGTAATGATATGCTAATCAATATTCATGATACATTAACGCAATCTTAACTGCTCAATTTATTCAAATATTTGCGTTGTCTGGAAGAACCGGCGCGAACCACTTCACAGTAAAATATTTAGAACATCAATTTTATACGAGGGGTGATAAAACATAATATGTCAATTACTTATTTTGTAAACGTACGCACATCAAAATTACATAACCTAGAAATAGCTCATAATGCTATCGAAAACATCATAATCAAATCACATTATGAACACTCAATGCGCATATTTCCATAGTCAGCTTTCACTCCATTTCAACTGGCTTATTGTTGCGGATTGTCTCCCTTGAAAATGTCCCACCCGAAATCCAGTATTGATTTTGTTATTGGCACATTTTTTAGCAAGAGTTTACATAGGGAAATTATTTTCAATCGCTTCAGAAGTTACCTCTTAATTTGTATATGTGTTAACATATATATAGATACAGTTCAATGTGTACTCTTTGGTATGATAAGGTGTGTTCTAGCAATATAACTTCTTGCTTTCATATTAGTTTTTAATGGATCACAAATACTTATATTAGTTAATAGTGAAAGTCCTTCAAATCGTTAATGTTATGATTTTTGAGGCAAATAAGACATATTTCCCATACATTGACAACTTATTAACACATATCGTAGTAAAGTAGATGTTATGATACTGCCGGTATTGTGGAGTTTTCATATTTAGCCTGAACTAATATATACTTGCTTCAATGTGATGCTTGTATGGCCGTTTGAAGTTTCCTTTTGACGGTATCTACACTGTTTCATATATTAATGTGCTTATTGTTGGATAATGTTGATGCTAGTTTTACATACAATATAATTATAACACTTAAAATACAATGAAACATGTGTGTGATGTATACTATCCATGTATTTATGTCTCTTTCTCTCGTGTTGCTTTTAAGCTGTATTCTCATTTAAATGAACCTAAGCGTCTTGTTGATTATGTGGGTATAAACAAGAATATGGTCAGTTGTGATGATCAAACAATGCCGCAGCTGATCTAACACTACATTCTTAATTGTGTTTTCACTATATTTGTTTCCAATAAGCTCAAAATGTTCCAATGGACATAACATATCTTATAACTAAAGAAATAATTATTTAAGTCGGTTTAAAATGGATATGCAATTGCTACTTGGCGATAAAATGAAGAACAAACTAACAATTATTAACATCGATTTATATGCAAGTTACAAACCTTTTATTTGCTAATTTCACATATAAACACAAGAATGAGGATTTCATTAACATGTAATAGCATGACACTTCTATTATACTTGTAAATAATATATAGATATATAGATAGATAGTTTAGTTTTAAAAGGGGACATGTACATACAATCAATACACATCACTACATAGCAACAGCCAGCCTCATTGGCTTACGATACACTATCATAGTAATATCAAACTCATATACGGTGCCAACAAACATCAATACAAGATAAACATACACGTGCTGGTTTGGATGGAACTCATAACAAATCAACA
>CM026386.1:90564494-90643593 GCA_014843695.1 Archivesica marissinica
TTTAAATATTATCACAATATTTGCATTTTTCATTTTTATGATAGAAAAATTACCTCCCTTACATTACGTTACTTATTTCCTGTGTCAACAATGATGTTAATGAATACACATGAACATAATTAGATCTTCTATAATGTTGTAAAAGTTATTTTTATTTAATAATATGCCTGTTGTAAACTTACTGACGAGATACATACATATATTTCCAACAGTTTTAAAGAAGCAAGTAGGAAAATTGGCATGTTACAAATTAATTCATAACAAAACGAAGTCAATAGCATACCAATTTTATTTAACGTTTTACTTAGGCATACATTGAACTAATGATATACAACATTTGAAGAAATTCTATTATTGTGAAAAATACAATATATCTCACCAAAATCGAACATGGAAAATTCATGATTTAGGATAATGGTGTTCTAAATATGCATAGTTTGTGTTTGTAGTTACATGCAATTATGATTAATAGTCATATGTAACATATAACTATTAATCAATACACATATAATAAATGCAAATATTTTTTAATTTTATTTTTGTCGCCATAATGAGAAATTATTGGCCGAAATGGAAAATAGGCATGTTATGAATAAATTCTTAAAAAAAAGAAGTCATTAGCATATCAATTTTATTTCATATTCTGGTTAGTAATACATAGTACTAGTGATGTACCAAGTATGAACAGATTCTAGAATTGTAAACTAGTTTTACAAAACTGTAGAGAACGCCTTTAAGTATGTTTGTTGTATTGCTGTCGACAATTCACTTTTAGAAATAATTGGTTTTGTTTGTTTATGGTCTCATATGGTTCCTGCAGCACGAACATCGCCGTGAACGAATGGTTACCGGAGTACGCAATGAGCGAAGAATGAGTAAAGGGATTTGTAATAATATTCACTATGGATCGTCTGTGTGGTCATACTCCCAGAGAACAGGTCACCATTACTGAGATGTGCTATGATATAATAGTGATCGTGATTAAATATGTGCGGGGTCCATGAACTGGGTCACCCTATGTATTCGACCTCTTTAAAGATCATTAATCATGGCTTACTTTGAGTCCTCATCTCTAATAATAGAAATTTGGAAATTCTAAATAAAGATGAGTAACACTTTTCAGATATAAGCAATCGTACGTACGATCACGCTTCGACTACGTGTGCAAGACATTTCATATTCGAAAATTACACAGATACAGTTGGATGTATGCTAGTTTCCAACAATAAAATGTAGAAATATATAAGTTTAGATATTTTTCAGAATCATGTGAGTTTACGACTTTAGCATTGTACATCATTATTTCGGTGAAACTAATACATAGTTGTGTTGCTACTGCGGATTGCAAGTTCGCAGACTGACTGTTTGGATCACTAGAATTAGTAGAGATGATACATGTCGTCTTATTATGGTGATCATCGGCGCCAACATTATTATTATATTATTATAATCCCTCTAAGGACATATATCTGTTTGACAGTAGTTATGTAATTGTCCCATTGTCATTGTTTCCCGAAACACATAATTAATATGCTTAAGTTAAACCACGGTACAAAAAGTGCTCTAAACTTATATTAAATGTATTCAAGAAAGATAATATTACATTGTGTTAACAATTATACTTACTAAAGATAAACACTGTATGTTGTACTTTAATTAATCCTACACATATAAATATCAAACTAAGCTTGTATTAGTTCGCTAAGCACATATACAGCTGTTCTATAAATAAGCAGCGTACTGTTTAAAATCCCAGCGAACGTCTGGATAGATAAAGTACGAGTTGTCTAAGTAATGATATGCTAATCAATATTCATGATACATTAACGCAATCTTAACGGCTCAAGTTATTCAAATATTTGCGTTGTCTGGAAGAACCGGCGTGTACCACTTCACAGTAAAATATTTATAACATCAATTTTATACGAGGGGTGATAAAAATATAATATGTCAATTACTTATTTTGTAAACGTACGCACATCAAAATTACATAACCTAGAAATAGCTCATAATGCTATTGAACACATCATAATCAAATCACATTATGAACACTCAATGCGCATTTTCCATAGTCAGCTTGCACTCCATTTCAACTGGCTTATTGTTGCGGATTGTCTCCCTTGAAAATGACCCACCCGAAATCCAGTATTGATTTTGTTATTGGCACATGTTTTAGCAAGAGTTTACATAGGGAAATTATTTTCAATCGCTTCAGAAGTTACCTCTTAATTTGTATATGTGTTAACATATATATATATATACAGTTCAATGTGTACTTTTTGATATGAAATGGTTTGTTCTAGCAACATAACTTCTTGCTTTCATATTAGTTTTTAACGGATCACATATACTTATATTAGTTAATAATGAAAGTCCTTCAAATCGTTAATGTTATGATATTTGAGGCAAATAAGACATATGTCCCATACATTGACAACTTATTAACACATATCGTAGTAGAGTAGATGTTACTGCCGGTATTGTGGAGTTTTCATATTTAGCCTGAACTAATATAATTATGCTTGCTTCAATGTGATGCTAATGTATACAACTAAACAGAGAATACACAATCGTTTGTATGGCCGTTTGAAGTTTCCTTTTGACGGTATCTACTCTGTTTCATATATCAATGTGCTTATAGTTGGATAATGTTGATGCTAGTTTGACATACAATATAAGTATAACACTTAAAATATAATGAAACATGTGTGTTTTATAATATGCATGTATTTATGTCTCTTTCGCTCGTGTTGCTTTTAAGCTGTATTCTCATTTAAATGAACCTAAGCGTCTTGTTGATTATGTGGGTATAAAAAGAAATATGGTCAGTTGTGAAGATCAAACAATGCCGCAGCTGATCTAACACTCTATTCTTAATTGTGTTTTCACTATTTGTTTCCAATAAGCTCAAAATGTTCCAATGGACATTACATATATTATAACTAAAGCAGTGATTATTTAAGTCGGTTTAAAATAGACATGTAATTGCTACTTGGCTATAAAATGAAGAACAAAATAAAAATTATTAACATCGACTTATATGCAGGTCACAAACCTTTTATTTGCTAATTTCACATATAAATACAAGAATGAGGATTTCATTAACATGTAATAGCATGACACTTCTATTATACTTGTAAATAATATATAGATATATAGATAGATAGTTTAGTTTTAAAAGGGAACCTGTACATACAATCAATACACAACAATACATAGCAACAGCCAGCCTCATTGGCTTACGATACACTAATATCATAGTAATATCAAACTCATATACGCTGCCAACAAACATCAATACAAGATAAACATACACATGCTGGTTTGGATGGAACTCATAACAAATCAACACATATAAACACATGTTTGGTCATTGGTGGTATGACGGCATACACGGAGAAAGATCACTGACCTATGTACCGAAGGATAACACAACCGCAACCTGTCCGTATGTGCGTCGAACCAGCACCTAGATTTAAGCAAAGATCCTACACAGAAGTCATTACTTGGTTCTGTTTGACAATACTGTTGATAAACAATACATCATGACAGGCTCTGCAAATGTATCCAACAAGCTTCGTGAGCTCTTGAGGTACATTTTGAAGAAACAGTATACCATTAAGTCAACAACACCGGAATCGAGTTGCATGCGCACTCATGTATTGAACATAAAATGGTCAGACACTGTCGACCTACTATTATAAAACGAGAGGCAAACGATGACGACGGGATGCCTACTAACATGCCATTCTCTGCACATTATATCACAGAACATGACCGGGAAGACGGCAACGATCTGGAATATCAATTCGATGATGAATTATCTGAATTGTAAGGAAGCACAATGAAGACGAGTTGCAGTAGAAAGTGAACATATAAGAACGATTGATTTATTGCAAGTCAAGACACGGAAAAAGTAAACAAACATGCGAGGGATTCTGATGTCGGTCGGTTTATGCATATAATTATACGGTACAATTATATCGTATATGTGTATTCTTTGAAGTGTATATTGTCACAGCACATTTATGAGCCCAGTCGAAAATAACACAGATAGTGGCATCGATGAAATAGAGAGTGACTATGATGCTTAATATACACGATGCGTACTATTATTCAATAATACATTGGAATTGGAGGTTATCTCCATTATCAATATAAACTGTCTTATCAGTTTTGATGAACCAACTATATATTAATATTATATATTACATAATGTTTATCTGCTATTTCTGTATGTTTTGTGCATAAAGTATACTATATAAAAGTGTAAAATGCGAGTTTTGTGTTTGTGTTTACTAATCAATGTGGATTAAAGTTAGTATACCCACTCGCCAATGCGTTCTCATCTTATTGACATGTATCAACACAGCTTACATTAGTTCTGGTTTAGCATTCATAGTCCATAGCAGTCCTTCCACTCGACCACGTAATACCGATATGATACTGTATGCATGTTTATGTGGTCAGTTATATGCAAGGGATATACCTCATTTCCCTCCAGGCCGAATAAATTCATCAATATGTCATTGTATTCGATTTTGTAACAGAAGCAGAGTGTAGTGATCTACACGATATTCATGATCGTTACTGTGTGGTGAGACGCTAGGTCGGACCAAAGAAAGCATTTGCGTTATGTATGTTCAGTACAGCCTTCTTCGTTTGTATTTTATATGTCAAAGGGAGATTAACTGCTACAAAACAATGGTCTAAAATCGGCCGTATGAAGTGCAAGCTTGATTATCTTATCAACCAGACCATCTCTCTCAAAATTCTGATAACTATTATGTAAATGTTGAAACGCTTCAGATAGCTATTGATCAATTTGAGACACGTTAGTGCACACAAAATGTAATCGTCAGCAAAACAGGATCAGCACACATAGCTTCATTGTTTTGATTCTGCTTGACAAACTTAACAAGTAAAGTCATGAACCAGTACAAACCTTTCACAGCATGTACTCCTTCCTATGCAAGGTGTTCAATAGCTGACTGGTGATCAGCACAGAACTGCAAACTATCCCACATGTTTCCTGGAAGTGGATCCAATGTTATAATCTTAACAACTCCATATAGCATCTCTGTTGATGGTCGCCATCTTGTTATTCAAATACTTTTCACGACGTTTGATGCATCACTCACATACATCAGTCGGTTTGATGTAATATAGTTCTAGAAGAGGCCAGTGACACCAGCGACACTGCGACCGTTGTCCCTATATCCTGCATATAATTGTTTATCGGGGTAACGCTGTAGACGCACTAGCCATCGACGAAGGTACAGTATACGTGTGCATTTTGGCATGACGACTAATAAATATTACCTATAATAATACACAGCTTGGAGCTCGAACACAGCTGTAGCCGTTACGAGTGTGACCTTTGGCAATGCGCTTAAGTTCCAGATGGTTTCCTCTTGGTGATCTATTTTGTCTGGATTGCATATGGAATGAGTTTCCCTGTACGATTAATCTAATCTTTTATGAACGTTGTCTAAATCGAGCTAAAATAAATTTATAACAACTTTACAAGGATGGAAGCGAGTTTATGTTAAATTGCCAAATGTACAAAACAATAACATGTTCTCAATACATTGTCAATACAATCTCTGACACTGACAGATTTTAACAATGAAATTATATGACAAACTATCATTATTATTTTGGGGGAAAATACACAACATAATTAATATGCAATATTTATCAGTAATACAAGCTATGTATCAGCTCTTCGTTTTGGATGCTTCTGTAAGTAAATGTATCGATCATTTAGCGATGTCTAGCTACATGGTTAATGGAACTTATGTCATGTTTACCATTGTATATTTCCACTACTGAAGGAATAATTAATGTAACACATTGCAGTTGGTAGTATGTGAGCGAGTTACTCCAATATATATATCGGAGTTGCTATACCCAATGGTCATCTTTAAAACAACGACGCCAACGCTCTGATTTAGTTCTGATATACTGAGTTATCCATGCACCTTTTGCATATTTACCCGTATTTACCATATCCTGTACTAATTCGTTCAACTTGACATACTCTCAACAAAGTTCATAATTGGTCACCTGGTATTTTATAATGTTGGAGCCAATTCATAATCATGCAATTTAAATATGTTCGTATTGTCATTTAAGGCATTGTGTGTTTTACGTTTATTTATCGTCGCTACCGGTTGCCCATATGAGCGACGCTTCCTGAAGAGATTAGTCATTTTAGATTTTGGAGGATAGTGCAATGATACAGATTTTAGATTTTGGAGGATAGTGCAATGATACAGAAAGAGACCCATTCCAGAGTCTCCTCTGGTTCTTTTACGTGCACGGTGTACATCACCGATACGAGACCTCGGTTTAACGTCCCATCTGAAAGACTGTTAATTTCATTAGGGTCAGACGGGGAATCGAACCTGCGATCCCTGGATTACCAGTCCAGCGTGTTACCACTGGACTACAGATCCGTCTGTGACATTTAAGGCAATTTATCCGAAATGATTATACAGAAAAAACATACATACAATCTATAATGAACCATTATTATTACGACTATATGAATATTGATATTATTTGGATATTAATGTGTTCCAGGCGACCGATTAGCAGCTTTGTTGAGTTGTAGTATTTGATCAAATGGGACAGCATGCTGTAAAGTAGATACATTGATTAATAGTCATTGGGGGGGGGGGAAATACTGACTGACAACATAAACAAAATTATCAATACGATTACAATGTATGTAATTGAGTATAGATAAACATAAAGTTTCATGTAAAAGAAAGAAAAAGGGGTTGCAATAGCAACACGTATTATGTATGCAATATATATACAAATACGACAATGTTTGCGTAAAGGAATAGTTGTATTAGTATAGTACTATTCTCTACTAGAAAACTACCAGTGTAACAGTTCAGTTTATATGTATGTGAATATCCGTGAACACAGTTGCATTGGACAATAATTATGTTTCGAATGGAACTGTCATATTGTTCGTCCACGTTCTTCTGACGATAAACATCCAAACGGCATATATATGATAATGTCGTCCCAAGTCACGGTAACAAATAACATTGTTTTGCAGATTATCTTGAAAATTGCTCCACTGTTATATACAAGGTCATTACAGATAGTTATTCCCATACATTGAGGAGCAGACTTATGAAGACATCTTGTGAAGCTGCAAATTCTCGTATGCCACATTTCCTGCATGGTTTTCTGTTGGTACAAATAAGCCATGTTAACATTAAACATATTTTGTAATCATTCATAACCGTAATAACAATGAAGTGGCACACTCTTTGAATGAACTGTACACTAATATCTCAGTAACGTGTTCTTAACATATAGTTACCACATTTTAGGAATCTAACGTTCTGATGCCCGAATGTTGGTACAAATAAGCCATGTTAATATTAAACATATTTTGTTATCATTCATAACCGTAATAGTAGGAACATATGTTGGTATTCAATTCAAACTGTGTGATCAATTCTGACTAATACAACATTAAATAAGCTAAACTTGATACTATTGTGTATTTCTTTAATGTGACTTACTGATACGAGTTTTTGAAAAGGATCCCCGTATAGTAGAAAAACTTTCAACAATGAAGTGGCACACTCTTTGATTGAACTGTACAATAATATTTCAGTGACGTTTCCTTAACATATAGGAATCTAACGTTCTGATGCCCGAATGCTTAAACACATGTATTCCACTATATACATTCACAAAGCAATACATGTACACGAACTCATGTAAGTATATATGAAAGGATTAAAACAGATGCAGTGCTTATGCAGTTTCTAATAATGTTGCAGATAGTATACTATTATATTACACTGAAGTTATAAAATAAAGTCTTAGTTAGGAGTCCTTATGTACTAATTACTTTATGAGATATCTAAGTCATATTAGTGGCTGCATCCTAATAAGGTTACACTACTTCATAATTTCGAGACAACTCAGTCACAAGACTTGTAAACGTTACAAAATTAGGACTAACTTGGCAATGTACGACGATACTGGAATTAGACGGTTGGGAAAATGTCAGTCTTATTTCCAGTTGAATTGTATACTTGATGTCGTGGAGATATGATCGAGAACTCGACCATACCAACATGGTAATTCGAACAACTTCAGATAAGATACCCACCTGCTACCGTTGTAAGGGATGAATACGTCTCCAATGCTTCATGTCTTGCATCGAGAGCTTCATACGTCGAACTAAAACAAATAATATTGCATGCATAGGTATTTACAAGCGGATATAATTAATACTAGTCATACATATGCAGTAACTGCCTTCATTTTGACAACTGTCATATAATCGAACTAGTATCGCGGTGACAGGTTGGTTGCATTCATGTGTAAGTATTATCTCAATTAGTTTAAGAACATTAATTCGGATCAAACATACATGCATGCATATATATACACAATGTGTGTTTATATATTGAAACCAATATGGACTGAACCACACGCATACAGCGAATGTGCATCCCCTACGTTGGAGTATGTGTAATATGCATTAAATATAAAATATAGAGAAACTATTCCAATACTTAAACACAAATGATATATACACACTGGTTGATGTAGAGTTGATGCAGCTAGAAGAATAGTGGATGGAAGATATGTTGATACATGACATTGAATATGTTGAGTTATAGGTTGAAGTTTATATTATTATTGGGCAACTTGATCGGGAATGAGATTGGATAGGTAATCGTCATTTAGAAGACGCCAGTAAGCTTGTGCTGCCTACATATTGTGGCTATGGTATCCCAGGAAAGGTCAGGGAGAAGATTGTTTCAGATGCGCCTGCAACAATTATAGCCGCTTTGTTTTGCACGGCCTCAATATATGTTTTCAAGTCATTGCTACAATTGTCCCACACCAGGTCAATATAGTAAATGAAGAGATATTATTTAGGAAAGAGAGGGAGAATCGTAAACGAAGAAACTGCAAGGACCTGACGATGATTCCAATGCACTGACAAGCCTTGAACATAAACAGTAACAACTCCGATATATGACAATGCCATCGTCTGAAAATATTAGACCAATATGTTTGTGAGTTCTTGTTTGGGTAATAGAAATGCTATTCATGGAAACATATGTATGATTTGGATTATTCTGCTTACGCTAAATATCATGGATTCCATTGATGCAGTGTTAAATGAAACTACCCACGATTTAGCCAGGAATTGATCGATGCGAGAAAGTTCGTTGTTGGGAATATCATGTATCATAACTGTCGACCATTGTTGTGAAGGGTGATATCTGTATCATAATTACAGATGATTCTTGTCACTTGTGCATATCAATGTATCTATTGGAGGTCGCTCAGTATAACGGTATGCCTTTTGGTGGAATCACTTTCTTAATATAAAAGCAACCTGCATACTAAGTATTATACTGCAAACACAATTGTTACTCACATGTCATATAACTTTATTTGTATACTTGTGTAATATGTTAAATACAGTGCTATATATATGCATTTCTATATACATATGTATTAGGGCATCTTGCAAGATAAATATTGTATTTTAAATTATATGCCGTTGTCTTAATTATTGATGCTAATATTAGTTTACTATAACGGTTGGCCACTATTTGTACTTACACATCTTGAAGATCGTGCTCTGCAAAATATAAAGCAAATATACATTACACTGTTACATTGGCTAAGTATTGTTGCGGCAAGAATATAATGCGTTTTCGATAAATCAACATAGATTGCGCTGAACAGTCGAATTAATAAGATGGACATATTTAGATATTGTCTTATTATTAAACGTTAGATGAGACTAGCAAACCGAAAGCATTGACATATTGTTTATTACTTCAGCGTGTATATACGTTAGACAATACAAAACATTACCTTGAACTGAAACTGCTGACTGTTGAGAATTGGTGGCTCCTTGGCTGCAATTCGATAAATTATTACATAAAATTACAATTTAAACAAGAGTATATATGAAACATCCGACTTCTTAAAACTATCAATTGAACATATTTGTAATCCAAAACACAAACACAAGTCATATGCATTAATACTGAACTGACAAAAATAGTTTTCTTAATTGTATGTTTATCTTAAACATTTGTTTTCTATACAGCAAAATACATAAACACTTTATTAAACAAGTTGCCTATTTTCTTACATTTTATATACTTATAAAAGTATATAAATGTAGTTGTTATAAATATAGTTGCTAAGATATTTTAATCATTTTTATCAACTGTGATATAATAAAGAAATAGCTGAAGGCTATTAAAATTAGAAATATCGGATAATATTTACGTTTTGCTAAATGTTTATGGACCAAATAATGAAGATAATGAATTATATGATCCGCACATGCACTTCTTTTTGGAATATATTCCTATATCCTACTTAGTTTGGTGCTGATAGTGTGTGCTTAATATTACCATACATTTGGACACAGTAATTAGCTTACCAGACGCCTTGCACAATTCTACCAGGACATACTTAAATAATGGACACTAAGTTTTTTCGAAATACGAACATACTATGGGCAACCTAGCAATTAAATACAAGAACAAATGTCTAATATTAAACACATTGGATAACTCGGGTGTGTAGTGAAGCTTAGTATAGTGTATTTATCGATGATATTAGTGAGGGATAACGTAATTCCGCCGTATCCATATTGTCAATATATTAACAGTGTTAATTACCAAGCAATATATAGATCGAAAACTTACTTTGCAACATTATAGTAGGCTGTTTCTTCTACTGTTGTGTTGTTAGTACTCCTATACAAATATATTTAGTAGTTGGTTATTAAACTGGAAGTGAAGTCAAATATTTATATTTCTCGTCAGATCAATGCCGAAAATAAGAAAACTATATATTTTGTATTCGTCTTCTAAGGTAGCATAACATACTGGTTGTTATTGACCACACAGCTACGTCAAATCATCGTGTGAGACGTGTGGTGTATGGGACGCTGCCGATATAAACGTACAGGGTGCTTACTCTTCCAACAGTTGAAGTAAAAGTATGATAAAGTCCAGTATCACTAGACACGCTACACTGTTATATATACACGCGAAGATATTCCGATTCAAATGCAGATTAGAACTTCCCAATGAGTAATGAATAACATGATAAATATATGTTTTGAAGGCTTTTCCTGGGCCTCAACACAATCAACAACGCCCACTTTTAGCAATACACCAATGCCATTAGTAACCAGTGCGTAATCATGGAAGCCTTGTCTTGGGCTTCCACACAATCAACGACACCCACTGTTAGCAATACCCAAATGTGCATTAGTAACCGGCGCGTGTGCATGGAAGCCTTGTCTTAGGCCTCCACACAATCAACCACGCTCACTGTTAGCAATACCCCACTGGACATTAGTAACCGGCGCGTATGCATGGAAGCCTTGTCCTGGGCCTCCACACAATCAACCACGCTCACTGTTAGCAATACCCCAATAGCCATTAGTAACCGGCACGTATGCATGGAAGCCTTGTCTTAGGCCTCCACACAATCAACCACGCTCACTGTTAGCAATACCCCACTGGACATTAGTAACCGGCGCGTATGCATGGAAGCCTTGTCCTGGGCCTCCACACAATCAACCACGCTCACTGTTAGCAATACCCCAATAGCCATTAGTAACCGGCACGTATGCATGGAAGCCTTGTCCTGGGCCTCCGCACAATCAACCACGCTCACTGTTAGAAATACCCCACTGGACATTAGTAACCGGCGCGTATGCATGGAAGCCTTGTCCTGGGCCTCCGCACAATCAACCACGCTCACTGTTAGAAATACCCCAATTGTCATTAGTAACCGGCACGTATGCATTGAAGGCTTGTTTCTGGGCCTCCACACAGTCAACCACGCTCACTGTTAGAAATACCCCAATTGACATAAGTAACCGCAGCTTCAGTTCTTATTATGGCAGACCTGATTTTGTTATGCTATTATTCTGGTCATTGTAATCAATGTTCAACACCTAATTGCGCTTTACCTTTATGCCAAACGTACATTATAACGGTGATTACCTGTGAGCAGATCTTGAAGGATTTCTATCTGAAAACAAGAGAAAAGCCAATAATTATATACCAGGCGCTTATTGATTTGTAACTTATTTAGTATAAACATTTCTGTTCGTAAACGCAACCAAGCAACACATCATAGCCTGTCAATAGTTACTCCTGTCAAACAGTATCTGATGTATGTGGAAACTCCATTTTGTTCAATTAATCCCTGTATATGCTACTTCATCTCAGAATATGGCAATATGTTAACGACATGTTCGCTCCTCGGACCTTGAAATATGCAATATGCTATTTATCAGGGTATCCTAATCCCACATGAATGATAACATAATGATACGTATTCATCAATGCGAATAGAGTGATAAATATAAGTGTTTATATCTTGTTTTGCAATCGTTGTTGAATCAAGTTTAGAGTTAGTATTTCAAATGCGACTGTTGACATTGTAGCAGGTCATGCGTCTACAAATAGCAACACAAGTGTTTTTGTTGACATACATTAGCAATATTATATCTAATATGAATAAGGTAGACTAAGAGTTGATGTAGATTCAACGCATTTCATATTATTTACATACAAGTATCAACGATAGTGTACTTTATTTATACGGGTAGTATATGAGTGTGTACTATTAAACAGTCATTCAACAGTAACTATAGTTGCCATCACTATTATATGCCCTCTGCATGTTCGTATAATCTCTAAATACTTATCAATATGCACTGGACATGCATACTACAGCAAACCAATGAATATGGCACTGTGCAAAGACGGAGATAATGACGAGGCCACAATGCATCCTGACTGAAATAAAGTGTGTAATTGGACGCCGTTTTCAGCGGCGTATGCATGGCTGATGTGTTACTTAGCAACATTATTCACCACGATAAATACATGCAACGTCATTACTAAGCATATTTTCTTCATTTGCCTTGAACACTTTCAAAAACGCAATCATATCGGAACAATACATGCATCAATACCCTACATTCCCAGATACAATCCATTAATGTGGACGCATTTCCATCCAATGGTTTATACCTGTGTATACCTGTCCACTCTACTCGTTAGTTGCCACATTGTAAATAGCTATGATATATTTGCTTGCCTTGTACTGTTACATGTTCAAAACCATCACTGGTTGGTGGCATATTTCCTAACTCACCTGCACAAAGCACAACGAGGCGCATCTTACATTATATAAATAGTAGTGACTAGCTCGACATGAATTATCTACGGCAAAGATACCATTAACTCGTATAACACCGGAAATCCATTCCAACAGGTGTATTTGCATTATCATGAACTATACAGCTCCAACAAGAAGCTCCAGAACTAAGAATATGTCAGCCATGTGGCTACTAATGGTAATAAGTAGTGTCATGCATGGTGGTGTGTGTTCAGTTTCAGAGCAAAACTACGTCGCAGCTAGTACATCCAAATCGGAAGTTAGCAGCAGAAATAAAAATTGTGCTATGTAGTTCACTTGGAGCATCCAATGCATATCCGTTGTGTTGATTAAGGCTTCACTTATAATTATTTTAAATATTGTTTTATAATTACATTGTAGTATATTGTGCATGCATCTTGAATATGCTAACATATCGTGTGCGTGCGTGCGTGCGTGCGTGCGTGCGTGCGTGCGTGCGTAGATGTTGGCAAATTGTTGTTGAATTTTGAAATACACTATTGTTTAATGTATTAAATGTATAGAAACTCTTGCATTCATGAGCATCTCTAGCATACGAATACTATTGTCAGTTGTCAATATGATCCTAGTTCCATAGAAGCGATGCTATTCATAACTTGGTAGGTATGTGCAACGTTTCATGTGTCCGGACTGTGTACCTAAGTAACCTATCCCTACTAACATTGAGGCAATAACAACAATTTACATATGTTTTCACTGTTCCATTGCCGAACACATTGTTGTATGGAGCACTTCGTGTTCATGTGTACAACTAAATATAACTTCTTGTACCTCAACTGTTTATTACATGTACACAGTTTCCATTACAGCCACCCTGCATGTCATTGGTAATGCCGTGTGGTACTTTACTTAATGATATATCCCGAATTGTCCTAAATAATGTCCTAAATGAGCGACACATTTATTAGCAATAAATTAAACTAAATTAAACTGTATCCGTAATCTGCAAAACAATGTGCACTGTTTTCTCGAAAGGTGGAATTATAATACATATAGGTCACCCATAATAAACAACCGCACTACTTTAGCATGAATGTTCTTTGACATTTAGCATATTATACTGTTATTCAAATGGAATTCTGCATAGCAAATATAAACAGTTTCGAGGGAAAAAACAAATTTCATGATTATTGTAGGGTAGACATAACAGCAAGCATATATTTTTGCAAGATTGTGTATATTACCTTTTTGACTATACCTCCTCTTGTAAAATAAAACTACTCCAGCAGCTATTATGAAAGCGACAATAACTGTTGAAACACAACCTGCAACTACTGCTACTGGAAATGTTGGTATTTCTGGATCTGAATTAACAAAATGAAAATAGGTTATTTAGTGTAGTTCATATATCCACTCAATAACGATCGCTTTAAATGAGACGAAAATCTGATATATTTGAGACACTCTACTTATATTACAGTGTATGTACTTATGAGTGAAACATTTATGCATACGAATGTTATCTGTGACGTATTTATAGTACTAGAATGTTGGTAAATTGACGCTTGTTACTTATTGTACACAGGTATACCACTATTTACGAATTTTGTAAACTATGTCATTTTCACAGAGATGCTTATGTCAACTAATCTACATATAATGTTTGACCCAGCTCAAACAAAAGTGTGTAAAGTAACAGCTGCGAGTGGTATTTATTATTATGACATTATAGTAATCTAGCATTTGGTGGACATTACTGAGCTTGTAATCAATTTGCCCACATTCGGTGAGGACAAGGATATTCTTCGAAATGACCTACATGCACATATATATGTTACGAAAATAATCAAATTTCGAAAGGAATCCACTTTAAAGTAGTTTCGTTATGAATGTAATGACAAGTTGGCCAAGCACTGGTATTTGTCTGTAATTGGACAGGGTGTCTTAGTATTTTAACCGCAATAGTCGATACTTGAATGTAACAGAACCTTCTGCAAAATGTAATCCTGGACCAAGAACAAAATAGAATCAATAGCAGAATTGCTAATATATTTTCAATGACTTTCTTGGTCTAGTTATGTATCGAAAGAAATCGAGCTTGTATCAAAATGTCGTTACCTAGCTTGAACTATATTGTGTCAAATATAGAGCTAGCCTATGTACAATAACCTAGTATTGTGATGAAAATGGCCACTATCATAATCGAATATAATCCACTCTCAATGAACATGTAACTTGTTCGATCACAATTGCATCACAATACATATTTTAGCTCGATTGCGAAACAATTTATTATAACTTATATTAATCACTCTCGATACCTCATTCTGATGGAATCCATCGCCACGAGGGAGAGAGAAGAGGCAACGTGGAATTTAAATGCATTGCCTAAGGCTCGAACCCCAGGCCTTTTCCACCTGAAGCGAATGCGCTACCACGGCGCTATCACGACTTCCACTTCCATTGGTGTTGATGGACATAACCCATTATCTCTAAATAATATCGAGCGGTAATCAATTCGTAACATGTGGCATAGCCTAAACACATGTGTGTCAAAATAAAGGTTCTATCATGTTTCATGGTATTGACCATATGACCTATATTTTATATGGATCTAGCCGATTCCTGAAAGCCATTTACGTGTTATGAACAATAACGTGTGGACATATTTGAACAAACTTGAGACAGAAAGAGTTGTTTCAGATCTGAAATACCTATTACTTAGGATGAATTAGTGACCTGATTTTGCCATGGAAATGGCAGATTGTCGAAATAAAACGACAGAGCCATGTGTGATTATAGAAGAGAAGTTAATTTTCAACAAACACAACAAGGGACAATGTTTGAACACAATTGGATCTAAAATAGAATTAGCTACATATTTTTAAGTTTTTATATAGTTCGAGATAGTTTCCAATCTTTATGAAAGAAATTGTCGAGTATTGATACACACCACATATGAATCAGCAAGTACCAAAGACTGAATACAATCCAATGAAAACTATACAACATACATGCCTTACAAATTCACGTTTTGACGGACAGACACATGTAGTACGCAAGCCGATCACAATACGACATGTTAATGATGTCGTTTATTGACGTGAACCTACAGCACCTAGACTAGGGTGCACACATACGAAGGCACACACGCACACACACAAACACATACACCTCTAATACATCACCGTCGGCCATGTTTACATGTTGGTATATATTTATTATTGTTTCACTTCGCGAAAATAGTTATGAATTTTGTTTGGTTATACAACCATCATATAATATACACTATAATTTGTGAATATTAAATACTGATATTAATTGATACAGCTTCGTTGTTCACTGAGTCACCCCCAGACCATTCTACACACTGTTGTTCTGCCACAGGGATATCCAACCGCCCTGCAATAGAGGGACGTTCGGCTCTGGCTTCACAAGCAATGTAACTTCAGTATTGAAAACAAGTTGCACACTATTAAGCAATGCACACTTAAGCTACACTTACCTGATTCTATTTTAATACTTGAGAATGTGTCGTTTAATCTAACATATTCTGATCTGCCTTTAGTAGTCCACGCATATATTCGAGCGGCGTATGTCCCAGATGGTAGAGCGTCTGTGCTAGCCTGGTAAGAAGTGACACCCTGTAATATCTGAGTAATTGTCGTTCTGTTTATCCATTGTTCTGTACCAACACTAGATGTCTGAATCACGAACGTCTGAGTATAGCCGCCATTGAATCCTCCAATCCACGAAAACGTGTGAACATTATCCTTGTACAGATGTGTGAAGTGTGTTGGCTCCTCCGGCTGACCTGTTGTAAGGAATTGAAATAAATCAAAGCATTGGAAGTATTGATGGACTAAAGTCTTTGGAAAACCACAATATGGTTAAGCTAAATATTGAACATGTCAATTGGTATTAGCCAATATAATCGGTATTCATAAATCACAACTTCTAAGGATTTCTAATAATTAATTTAAAATGAACTTAATACAGTCATCAGGTAACATTTCTAGGATGAACTCATATTATGGTTTATGTGTTAATCAATTTGTTCAAATTTACATTTCCCTATAGCAAGTCAACGTGGTTTAGTTGCCATAACATCCAAACTAAAAAATGTATTTAAAAGAGATATCATACGTCATCATCATAGCACAACAGGTATGATATTGAAATAGTAAGCCACTTCACAAGTTTACCCCCACATATTACTTCAGCATTTGTAATCCGACTGGAATTATTTTGCCTATGAATGTGGTCCATATGCTTCGTTCAAATGTTCATCTGAATCCGTTTACAATACTGGATAAGTCGTTGTTATGGAAATTGTGTTGATTAAGCCGACCCATGTTCGGCTTGGCTATCGTGTATGTGTCAATGTATTTATACAATACTTGATTTTCACATTTTGCACTGAAAAGCCGTTTATTCTATCGTTTCGGCGTATGTGAACACACTCTATAATACTCTTAGACCACCAATATGATAAAAATGCAATTCAAACAGCCGAATCCTGTGTTGATGAATTGTGAAAACGTATACAAGTAACCATATTTCTCTTTTTTTCATTCCGTCATTTTTGATTAGTTAACAGTTACTTTATTCACGACAACATTCAAATGTTAGCCATTGCTGTATGTGTTTACAAAAATGTACGTGTTTTGCTATTTTTATTTATGTGTCGTCACGGAAGTCTGAAAGAAGGATATCACCTCAGAAGATGTGTTGACATCATTGACATCGTGGATAACAATGTTCATAGTCATGTCCAAATTAATAGGGATATCTAATATGATAAGCATCTTTATGCGTGCAGGAAGATATATTGTTTTTAAAAGAGAAATAGTTGAAAATAGCAATGTTAAAGTTCCCCTGGGAGGGCTATTTGAGTTGCAGTTGGTTTACTCTTAACGAATATTTGTCCGATAATCCCTATGATGCTGTGTCCTTGAATCAGGCCAATTCATACCAAAGAAACTGGGATTATTAAAATAAAATGAATAACACAAACAGCAGATGTTGCTATAAGTTAGTTAGTTTGTATCGTATATATTGAAATCATATATAACGGTAATATAATATGGAACCAATTCGCAAATAAATGGCGCAGAGTTGGGCTTGTGTGCCTGATCTAGTTTTGCAATAACTATGGATTGTTATATACTAGTTGCCCAAATGTTACATACGAATGTTCACCAATACTGAACAAGCTGACAAATAGACGCTATAGATGTACTTTTGGAACAGAGCCATATTTTATGTAGTGTTGAGATGCTCCACACAAAACATCATCGTTGTTTGGGAGAAGAAGCCGGTAATGAGCATGTCAAGAAGGCGGAAATGGTGCTGTAATGACCATCTTGAATTTGGATCAGAATTATTATAATTTGTTGTCTGTTATTCAGATGTTTCCTGTTCCTGCACATAATAATCTTCATAAACATAAATCCAACGTAATGAGAACCTACGGAAATTGATCATTTCCATCATTACAATTAGCTTAATTCGACTATTTCATTGTTTTGCTGGTATTATTCGTTGATCATACAACAAATAGCATAAGTGTGTTAATTGCTCATTTATTCTAGTGTTTTTCTGATTTATCTTGTACGAGAACAATATATCTCCATTTGAATTACGATGTGTATGTAGGACATACAATTGTCAATATGTTGGCGTTCTTACACAGCAACATACAACACTATATACATTTTTGTTTGCGAGAATGGTAATTTATAAACAAAACAGATTGGGGAAATGTTTATCGAATAACATGTCGTCAAAACGTGTTTTTGTAGAATTGTTTTGCTACATTTTGGACCTATTTTGATTTATTGGTGAGACAATGTCGGACCGGTCGCACCATTATCTAGGTCACGTATTCCACTACATTAATTCTCCCTAAACTACTGTTATTTATCCATATTTTGTCTGGGAGGAGATGACAGTTATCTCTAAGGTTTGGACCTAGCTTGAACCCTGCAATATATAACCAGGCTTGTCATCGAACTTGAGCAAGTCATTATGCTAATATCAGTTTGAGAAACTGTGAAGGTTGAATACTAATAATTACTGCCAGTCTAAGACATTGACACAATTGTATTATGTTATTATTCATTAATATTATAAATGTGTCAATCATACTGGTTATCAGACATGACCAAGACAATTATTCCAATAAATAGTCTGATAAAGTGTGACGAATATTAAATAATAATAGTATTTACTCAATTTAGAGAGAGGACGACTGTTGCTATGGATGTACTGATAAACGGCAGCAGACTTATATAATTACTAATATCCTTATTAATTATGTTCAAAGATGTGGTGGACAAATAGTTTTCTTGAGAACTATGAGGGAAAGAACATATGCATCTAATTTTGACTTTACGGATTTACAACTATTTACAACATAAACACATAAATATAAATATTATCTTTCTTAAATGCCAACTTACTTTTAGAGGTATGTGTGAAGTGCCACATGGTTGTGGCTATACTATTGTTTAGTTCAAGACTGTATGTAGTAACACCCGCTTCCTCTTGATCTGCTATATACAATACAGCATGATATCCGTCCAGCTCCACTGGTATTTGGTGAATGTTGAGGAAGTCATCTGTTGTTACGATTACTGGTGCATAGGACACTCTATACTTGGATGAATTTACGATGTATGTTCCATTTACCAAGAAGTTTACGCTGTTTACAGCAGGGTAACTGTAGAAAGGTACTGTTATATTGATGGATTCTCCAGAGGCGTCTGCAAATGTTGGTATCTTCTGAAATACTTTGGGGGCAACTGTAAATGTAAAATAATGGCAGTTATATACAAGTGGTCTATGATCGAAGATACGTGTATAATACAAACTATATTTCACAGAATTCCTATAATTAGTTCATGATAATTATATGTTCAATGTTTTCCCTTAAAGTTGATATGGTGACATAGACTGATCTCTGTTATCCCATTACACATACTTGGCAGAGGTTGTTGCAAGGATACTATTAAGCAAACTTAGGTCACATTTCTGCAAGTTCATAATGGATTTCCTTTAAGTTGACATAGTGACCTTGTATATCTCCCCTGCTACACTATTTGAGGTTTTAAGGATACTACATACCACATTTGGTAATCATTGATTAAGGAGAATTCGTCCAATCCTTTACCTCTAAGTTGACCTATATTTTGATCTCAGTGACACAGTTTGAAAAACGTCGTACATGTTGTTTAGGAAGCCACATAACACATTTGGAAATAGTTACACTACTGGTTGACAAAATTAATTGGCTAAACTATTTGGAAAAACTTGGTAACTGCTTTTGAAAAAAGCGTATGTCTCCTACACTCGATGTTGCTTCAGTGGATAACAACGTAAGTGAAATTACGAAGTATGCTATTTTGAATAGTGGTTTACACTGATATTCGGATGGAACGTATTATTGTACCTTTATATCAGAACAATGACCCCAATGTTGCAAGCAACTATCGAGGAATTAATGTAATTAGATGTGTTTCGAAAATATTTATAGGTGCATTGAATAAAAATGATCCGATTGGACTGAAGCATTTTACGTAATTAGTGAGGCGAAATTTGATTTTAAGAAAGGTCGTTCTAGCGTTGATGTAATTGTTGTTCTAAATGCTGCTGTTAGTAAGATTGTAAATGGATATAGACTTGTTAAGATCTTAGATGAAAACGAACGGCATGCAAGTACCGCTGTAGACTTTCAGAAACATTTGATCATATTTACAGTAATGGATTATGGTACGAACTTTATAACATAGGTATACATGAACAAACCATTAATGTTATACGTGATATGTACTAATTGCGCGTGTAAAATATTATATGTCATATGTGAATGCTTATTTGGTATAACACACAAGGGGAGGTAATGTCCTTATTTCTATTTTCTGTCATTTGAGAACAATTAGAAATGTATCAATTAAGTGATGTTGACTGTTTGCGGACACTATGGTAAATCTAAATAAGTCGCTATAAGAGCTGCACACTAATTGAGATATGTTGTTTGATTAGTGTACTAGACGTGGATTAAATGGTAGAGTTGATTAAAGAAAGATAATGGTGTTTAGAAATAGAGGGCCTATCAGAAATAACGATACATGTTTTACAATACCGTTCCTTTAGCAAAAACTAATAATGTTTATTATTTATGTAGATGCACTGTGCTTGCCTAGACTTCTGTTTTTTTTAAATCAATAGTATTTATTTATACAAATTTATTAAAGAACGATTACGAAAGAAGATATTACAACATATATTAATCACTCTAGAGACCTCATTCCTAATGGAATCCATCATCAGGAGAGAGAATAAGCAATGTGGAATGCAAGTGCCTTGCCTAAGGGAAAACTCATAACGGCTACAGCTGGACGCGAACTCCCGGTATTGCAATGAACGCGCTACAACTGCGCTATCACCACTGCCACCAAGAGTATTTGGCTGGTAAAGGAATAAATTAGTTAATGTGTGTGTTGTGTAGCATACGACAAACCCCTATTAAAATTGGTATTGCCTTTCATTTTGTTCAATTTTAAATTATGCTTGTGGAATATATGGCTTTACTAAAAGCAAAGAATAAGAACGCATTCATCCAATGTTTTGTAAACCATTATTCTTATGTATATAACAGTCAACACGTAGTATTGTTATTTACGGGGAACTGAAAAGGTAGCCGCCATATATAAAGAGATATGTGACAATGTTTTGAAAGTAAAGTAAGATTAGAGATCATAGTAATAATGTCATCGTAAATTATAACTCGATGTTACATGATAAAATAGACGTTTACAACACATGTAATGTAAATGCTTTGTTAGATAGTACAACATAGTTTGGAACTATCGAATTAATGTTGACCTGCAATCATCTCACTTAGCTTAAACATATTTATTTCCTAGCATGTACTTGCTTATTTACAACGATTGTATTAAGGAATTGGACTGAAAGCTTACTCCTTAAACTCATGTACCATTTAACAAAGCGTTTACATTCAATTTGTTGTATGCCTCCACTCAATCGTATCATATTGAATGGAAACAAATAATCCTGTAACACCAGCCAGTATTTACATACTGCACATTAAACACATTAAACACCGATATTTATATACGTAGATGTTACAAACACACCATAGGGAATATGTCTTCTACACAAATACTGTTTTATACTGTATCTTACCTTCAATGATGGCTTCATTTGTTCCAACCTGAACAAGCACACTAGTCCTGTCCTCTATGCCATTATTGACATGACATGTGTAGTTTCCCGAGTCCTGTAGCACAGCATTTTGTAAGTCTACAACACCGTTTGTTGGTATATCTATGTTTCGTATTGTACTTCCTTTCCATGTCTGTGTCAGAGTACTGTATCTATAAGTCTGTGGCCGCCCGACTGCATTACACTGAATCTTCAGAGTTTTATTTTCTTGTAGATCACCTAATGGATTAACTGTCACCACCGGAGCATCTAAAACACAGTGTACACTAGTGAAGACTAGAGTTTCAAAGAGAAACAAGAATAAAGTAATAAATCAACACACTGATATTGTTATTTACAATGAAGTATTTCTCAAAATGATCAAAGAAACAATTTCTATAATAAAACGATAATTACATTAGGATGCGAACGTTAACGTGACAAGAAGCGCCATAAAACCATAATAACTCAGGATCATGCTCGCAGCACCAAGTACCGTTCCGCTATTCCAAAGTAAAACAATGAAATAATTATCATTAAAACCGATGGATGTAAACCATGCAAGCTTACATTATACTTATTGGAATGAGTGCATTTTCAGTGTAATACAGTATGAACAATAATGGACTGTTCAAAATGGGCATGCATAGCTGGACGGTCATATACACACAGAACTAACAGAGTGGAACGACCTGATGATATACACAACTAGGCTTGGTACCAACCTCTCATGATAAGGTTCGCTAATTTCCACCATAATCAAAGGGACATAACTCAATTAAAAATCAGTCGAGTGAAAAGCGCCGACGTTATACTAGGCTTAGAACCTACTGATTTCCTTTGTTCGAAGATTTCAGATACATTGTTTTCATCTCAGAAATAAGAGCAATTTAAGCCTCAAATATATTGCTTAAATGCTATTTCTAATTTATAATAAATGCCTAGTTTAAAAATCAGGAAATGAAGGACATATTTATGTATGGTCATGTATGAGTGCATGTAACTGTCAAAAAGGAGCGAATAGTTAGAGTATTGTACCCTTCACTTACTACATAATGTACCAGTAAGGTCCGTTTTACACCTGTCAATAAGGGTTTCAATACACTGCACATACTGACATGGTGTATCCCAAGCAGAGTAGTGTCATGGTTAACACGTCACCAGTCTCACCCTAATAATAGCATGAGTCTGTCAGATGGGGTAATTTGCATCGTGCACGTAAAATAACCAGAATAAACTGTCTAGAATCTGTCTATTTAAAGGGTTATTAGTCACACAGTGATTAATAATGTACATATATGTTTACAAATAATGCAAGAGCAGTGTGTGTCAATAGGTAATAGTAGTCACTTGAACTACACGTACATGGTAACGATACGACACTGATTTCATCATCGATGACGTATCACTGTTATCATAATGACGTATCTTCACGGCAATGTTTGGATTTTACCGTTATCCAATGAAATGATATACATTTGGACACATGCATAAATATATTACCGGACTTGTCCCTGTCTGCTCAGTTAGACAGCTTTATCTTACATCTCCAAAACCGGACGAAACGCAACACCATACCACAAAATGATAACACACACACATCTTCTCACTGTATAGTTTATAATTATTTAATTTACATAATGATCATGCAAGTTTGATGTCATTACGTTATAATCTATTGGTCGATATATATATCATTGACATATTTCTGCTTTTAGTATTGTGGTAATACCGTTATATAGTGTTGGGCATTTCCACATATGTTTGTGATACTGTGAGCGTATTATATATTATGCATAAGCCATGTTATTAGTATGCAACGCTATAGCAGTGGATATATATTTGTCTATGTAAACAATTAAAGGCCTAGGTCAGTGTCGACTCTCCAGCTATTATCGGTGGATGACGACACATGCAAACCAGGTGTAATGTAAACATGACATACCCACTACCATATCATCAATGTTAAAACAGTTATATATTTACTTACAGTTTACTATGATAGTCAGATCTTTATTTCTCTCCAGTTTGCCATATTTGGAAGATGTTGCACTGGAGTAACATGTGTAAACTTTGTTATCTGTTCTGTCTATATCAGCAAAGACAATCTGATCACTTGTAGGATTTTCAGTCAGCCAATATGAGGTTGGTTGTGGGTTACCAATAGCGGAACATACAGCAGTCAAAGTCTGACCCTCGTTCCTTGTTACACTTTCAACTTTCTTGTTGTCAACAAGAGTAGTCACAATTGGATAAACTGTTAAATTGAGAAACGAAACCTGTATCGTTATATAATAGTAAACCTGTATCATTATATAATAGTAAACCTGTATCGTTATATAATAGTAAACCTGTATCATTATATAATAGTAAACCTGTATCGTTATATAATAGTAAATCTGTATCGTTATATAATAGTAAACCTGTATCGTTATATAATAGTAAACCTGTATCGTTAACTTATGTAATAGTAAACCTATATCGTTATGTAATAGTAAACCTGTATCGTTATATAATAGTAAACCTAGTAAATCTGTAGCGTTATATAATAGTAAACCTGTATCGTTATATAATAGTAAACCTGTATCGCTATATAATAGTAAACCTGTATCATTATATAATAGTAAACCTGTATCGTTATATAATAGTAAACCTGTATCGTTATATAATAGTAAACCTGTATCGTTACATAATAGTAAACCTGTATCGTTATATAATAGTAAACCTGTATCGTTATATAATAGTAAACCTGTATCGTTATATAATAGTAAACCTGTATCATTATATAATGGTAAACCTGTATCGTTATATAATAGTAAACCTGTATCATTATATAATGGTAAACCTGTATCGTTATATAATAGTAAACCTGTATCGTTATATAATAGTAAACCTGTATCGTTATATAATAGTAAACCTGTATCGTTATATAATAGTAAACAATATAATTTTATACTTTAGATTAATACATCCAGAAACATACCTACAATACAACGCCACAAACAACAGCGTGACAAAATAAATAGTCTTGCATAGATAGCACAAATATATTTAATACTACGTTTTCAATTTATATATATGCGTGACGGTGACGGTATTGCCAATGAACATGTATGACACATCTGTGATATGTAATACAATAGTTGTATGTGACACATCTTTGATGTTTAATACAATAGTTGTATGTGACAAATCTTTGATATGTAATACAATAGTTGTATGTGACACATCTTTGATATGTAATACAATAGTTGTATGTGACACATCTGTGATATGTAATACAATAGTTGTATGTGACACATCTTTGATATGTAATACAATAGTTGTATGTGACACATCTATGATATGTAATACGATTATTGTATGTGACACATCTCTGATATGTAATACAATAGTTGTATGTGACACATATTTGATATGTAATACAATAGTTGTATGTGACACATCTGTGATATGTAATACAAGAGTTGTATGTAACACATCTTTGATATGCAATAATATAGTTGTACGTGACACACCATGTACATGTATTATATATATGTAGCTATACAGATGTGTGTGGAGCACCATGTACATGTATTATATATATGTAGTTATACAGATGTGTGTGACACACCATGTACATGTATTATATATATGTAGTTATACAGTTGTGTGTGACACACCATGTACATGTATTATATATATGTAGCTATACAGTTGTGTGTGACACACCATGTACATGTATTATATATATGTAGTTATACAGTTGTGTGTGACATACCATGTACATGTATTATATATATGTAGTTGTACAGTTGTGTGTGACACACCATGTACATGTATTATATATATGTAGTTATACAGTTGTGTGTGACACACCATGTACATGTATTATATATATGTAGTTATACAGTTGTGTGTGACACACCATGTACATGTATTATATATATGTAGTTATACAGTTGTGTGTGACACACCATGTACATGTATTATATATATGTAGTTATACAGTTGTGTGTGACACACCATGTACATGTATTATATATATGTAGTTATACAGTTGTGTGTGACACACCATGTACATGTATTATATATATGTAGTTATACAGTTGTGTGTGACACACCATGTACATGTATTATATATATGTAGTTATACAGTTGTGTGTGACACACCATGTACATGTATTATATATATGTAGTTATACAGTTGTGTGTGACACACCATGTACATGTATTATATATATGTAGTTATACAGTTGTGTGTGACACACCATGTACATGTATTATATATATGTAGTTATACAGTTGTGTGTGACACACCATGTACATGTATTATATATATGTAGTTATACAGTTGTGTGTGACACACCATGTACATGTATTATATATATGTAGTTATACAGTTGTGTGTGACACACCATGTACATGTATTATATATATGTAGTTATACAGTTGTGTGTGACACACCATGTACATGTATTATATATATGTAGTTATACAGTTGTGTGTGACACACCATGTACATGTATTATATATATGTAGTTATACAGTTGTGTGTGACACACCATGTACATGTATTATATATATGTAGTTATACAGTTGTGTGTGACACACCATGTACATGTATTATATATATGTAGTTATACAGTTGTGTGTGACACACCATGTACATATATTATATATATGTAGTTATACAGTTGTGTGTGACACACCATGTACATGTATTATATATATGTAGTTATACAGTTGTGTGTGACACACCATGTACATGTATTATATATATGTAGTTATACAGTTGTGTGTGCCACACCATGTACATGTATTATATATATGTAGTTATACAGTTGTGTGTGACACACCATGTACATGTATTATATATATGTAGTTATACAGTTGTGTGTGACACACCATGTACATGTATTATATATATGTAGTTATACAGTTGTGTGTGACACACCATGTACATGTATTATATATATGTAGTTATACAGTTGTGTGTGACACACCATGTACATGTATTATATATATGTAGTTATACAGTTGTGTGTGACACACCATGTACATGTATTATATAAATATGTAGTTATACAGTTGTGTGTGACACATCATGTACATGTATTATATATATGTAGTTATACAGTTGTGTGCGCCACACCATGTACATGTATTATATATATGTAGTTATACAGTTGTGTGCGCCACACCATGTACATGTATTATATATATGTAGTTATACAGTTGTGTGTGACACACCATGTACATGTATTATATATATGTAGTTATACAGTTGTGTGTGACACATCATGTACATGTATTATATATATGTAGTTATACAGTTGTGTGTGACACACCATGTACATGTATTATATATAATTATGTAGTTATACAGTTGGGTGTGACACACCATGTACATGTATTATATATATGTAGTTATACAGTTGTGTGTGACACACCATGTACATGTATATATATATGTAGTTATACAGTTGTGTGCGACACACCATGTACATGTATTATATATATGTAGTTATACAGTTGTGTGTGACACACCATGTACATGTATTATATATATGTAGTTATACAGTTGTGTGTGACACACCATGTACATGTATTATATATATGTAGTTATACAGTTGTGTGTGACACACCATGTACATGTATTATATATAATTATGTAGTTATACAGTTGTGTGTGACACACCATGTACATGTATTATATATATGTAGTTATACAGTTGTGTGTGACACACCATGTACATGTATTATATATATATGTAGTTATACAGTTGTGTGTGACACACCATGTACATGTATTATACATATGTAGTTATACAGTTGTGTGTGACACACCATGTACATATATTATATATATGTAGTTATACAGTTGTGTGTGACACACCATATACATGTATTATATATATGTAGTTATACAGTTGTGTGTGACACACCATGTACATGTATTATATATATGTAGTTATACAGTTGTGTGTGACACATCATGTACATGTATTATATATATGTAGTTATACAGTTGTGTGTGCCACACCATGTGCATGTATTATATATATGTAGTCATACAGTTGTGTGTGACACACCATGTACATGTATTATATATATGTAGTTATACAGTTGTGTGTGGAGCACCATGTACATGCATTATATATATGTAGTTATACAGTTGTGTGCGCCACACCATGTACATGTATTATATATATATGTAGTCATACAGTTCTGTGTGACACACCATGTACATGTATTATATATATGTAGTTATACAGTTGTGTGCGCCACACCATGTACATGTATTATATATATGTTGCTATACAGTTGTGTGCGCCACACCATGTACATGTATTATATATATGTTGCTATACAGTTGTTTGTGACACACCATGTACATGTATTATATATATGTTGCTATACAGTTGTGTGCGCCACACCATGTACATGTATTATATATATATGTAGTCATACAGTTCTGTGTGACACACCATGTACATGTATTATATATATGTAGTTATACAGTTGTGTGCGCCACACCATGTACATGTATTATATATATATGTAGTCATACAGTTGTGTGTGACACACCATGTACATGTATTATATATATGTAGTTATACAGTTGTGTGTGACACACCATGTACATGTATTATATATATGTAGTAATACAGTTGTGTGTGGAGCACCATGTACATGCATTATATATATGTAGTTATACAGTTGTGTGCGCCACACCATGTACATGTATTATATATATGTTGCTATACAGTTGTGTGCGCCACACCATGTACATGTATTATATATATGTTGCTATACAGTTGTGTGTGACACACCATGTACATGTATTATATATATGTTGCTATACAGTTGTGTGCGCCACACCATGTACATGTATTATATATATATGTAGTCATACAGTTCTGTGTGACACACCATGTACATGTATTATATATATGTAGTTATACAGTTGTGTGCGCCACACCATGTACATGTATTATATATATATGTAGTCATACAGTTGTGTGTGACACACCATGTACATGTATTATATATATGTAGTTATACAGTTGTGTGTGACACACCATGTACATGTATTAATATATGTAGTTATACAGTTGTGTGTGACACACCATGTACATGTATTATATAAATATGTAGTTATACAGTTGTGTGTGACACACCATGTACATGTATTATATATGTAGTTATACAGTTGTGTGTGACACACCATGTACATGTATTATATATATATGTAGTTATACAGTGTGTGTGACACACCATGTACATGTATATATATGTAGTTATACAGTTGTGTGTGACACACCATGTACATGTATTATATATATAGTATACATTGTGTGTGACACACATGTACATGTAATATATATATGTAGTTATACAGTTGTGTGTGACACACCATGTACATGTATTATATATATATGTAGTTATACAGTTGTGTGTGCCACACCACGTACATGTATTATATATATATGTAGGTATACAGTTGTGTGTGACACACCATGTACATGTATTATATATATATGTAGTTATACAGTTGTGTGTGACACATCATGTACATGTATTATATATAATTATGTAGTTATACAGTTGTGTGTGACACATCATGTACATGTATTATATATATATGTAGTTATACAGTTGTGTGTGACACACCATGTACATGTATTATATATATGTAGTTATACAGTTGTGTGCGCCACACCATGTAAATGTAGTTACATAGTTATATAGTTATATCCAAAGATCCTATACCTGACACATTAAATTGAAATATACATAACGATCGGAATTACGGGTTCCATAAAAATGCATTTTATTGGGAGACCTGTTAGAAATGTTGTTAGGGGATACGCATTTAGTGTAGTCCTGGTTTATATTTTGTTACAGAATGAATGACAATTGTTCTCTAGTAATATAATCTAGAATCTAGAATTACGGTTATGCAACTCCTAATAACACAATATGTGTGAAGGTACACAGGTAATCAGATTGTGATTGATATTTCGGATTTAGTCGATTTAAAAGTCGTGTGCCTAATAATATGCGACTAATTTTAAAATAGTACAACGTTTTATAGTTAAAACAGTCCATGTAAAACGAGCTCAACAGATAGACAGTGACTTGACAACATGTTCACCCTAGAGGAGATGAGACAATGCTTACGATCCATGACTATCTTTATTGGTGTAATTTGACTTGCACGTAATGGCAACTTTATTGATGTTGACTAAATATGATATATATTCTTACATTCCACTTTGAGTGTTTTCTGATTTGACTTGACTTGAATATTCTTCCTCCGAGTGTAGTTGTTACTCAGCTGACATGTGATTGATAAACCGTTATGTTGTGGAGTCAATGTAGGCAAGTTGACCTTTGTGGCATCACTAGTCGCAGCTGTGCCAATTTGTGGATCCCAAGATACGTCAGCGTCAGGGTTACCATCATCGTTAGAATTACATTTAAGCCATTTACCAGTCTGTCCTTCCAACCAAGGTAAAGGTGTAATTGTACCAATTGATGGTCCGGATGGAGGCCCTGAAACATATCAAGACAACTATCACCCTATTGTTACAATATAATGTGTAGTCTCCACACAACATATAACACCTATATAAAATTAAATCTGAATTATTTAACAAATTTGTAAACAGGTAAACATTGATTGTATTTACTAGCATGAAGACATATTTATCAATTAGTACCAACTCTACATTCCACTAGCCCGATATGTTTATCAATCAGAGCCAACTCTACATTCCACTAGCCCGATATGTTTATCAATCAGTGCCAACGCTACCTTCCACTAGCCCGATATGTTTATCAATCAGTGCCAACTCTACATTCCACTAGTCCGATATGTTTATCAATCACTGCCAACTCTACATTCCACTAGCCCGATATGTTTATCAATCAGTGCCAACTCTACATTCCACTATCCCGATATGTTTATCAATCAGTACCAACTCTACCTTCCACTATCCCGATATGTTTATCAATCAGTGCCAACTCTACCTTCCACTTGCCCGATATGTTTATCAATCAGTGCCAACCCTACCTTCCACTAGCCCCATATGTTTATCAATCAGTACGAACTCTACCTTCCACTTGCCCGATATGTTTATCAATCAGTGCCAACCCTACCTTCCACTAGCCCGATATGTTTATCAATCAGTGCCAACTCTACCTTCCACTAGCCCGATATGTTTATCAATCACTGCCAACTCTTTGTTGAGTCACGCTATTTCGACAATATTACATGGTATAGGATACCGCTTATTGCTACAGTTTTCGTAGTCATGGTAATTATGGCTGTGATGGTATGTCCGTGTATGAAGCTATGTCCGTGTATGATCGTGTGTCCGTGTGTGATGGTATGTCCGTGTATGAAGGTATGTCCGTGTGTGATGGTGTGTCCGTGTGTGATGGTATGTCCGTGTGTGATGGTGTGTCCGTGTGTGATGGTATGTCCGTGTGTGAAGGTATGTCCGTGTGTGATGGTTTGTCCGTGTGTGGTGGTGTGTCGGTGTGTGATGGTGTGTCCGTGTGCGGTGGTGTGTCCGTGTATGAAGGTATATCCGTGTATGATCGTGTGTCCGTATATGAATGTGTGTCCGTGTGTGATGGTGTGTCCGTGTGTGATGGTGTGTCCGTGTGTGGTGGTGTGTTCGTGTATGAAGGTGTGTCCGTGTGTTGTGGTATTCCGTGTGTGATGGTATATCCGTATGTAATGGTGCGTCCGTGTATGATGGTATTTCCGTGTGTGATAGTATGTCCGTGTGTGATGGCATGTCCGTGTGTGATGGTATGTCGGTATGTGATGGTATGTCCGTGTGTGATGGTGTATCCGTATGTGATGGTGTGTCCGTATGTGATGGTGTGTCCGTGTGTGATGGTACGTCCGTGTGTGATGGTATGTCCGTATGTGATGGTGTTTCCGTGTGTGATGGTGTGTCCGTGTGTGATGGTGTGTCCGTGTGTGATGGTGTGTCCGTATGTGATGGTATGTCCGTGTATGATGGTGTGTCCGTGTGCCATGGTGTGTCCGTTTGTCATTGTGTGTCATGGTGTGTCATTGTTTGTCGATATGTGGTGTGTGACGGTGTGCCCGTGTATTGTTTTGTGTCCGTGTGCGATGGTGTGTCATTGTGTGTCGATGTTTGGTGTGTGACGGTATACCCGTGTGTTGTTGTGTGTCCGTGTGTGATGGTGTGTCATTGTGTTGCGATGTTTGGTGTGCCATGGTGTTGTCCGTGTGTCATTGTGTGTCCGTGTGTCATGGTGTGTCGATGTGTGGTGTGTGGCGGTGTGCCCGTGTGTTGTTGTGTGTCCGTGTGTCATGGTGTGTCATGGTGTGTCGATGTGTGGTGTGTGACGGTGTGCCCGTGTGTTGTTGTGTGTCCGTGTGCGATGGTGTGTCATGGTGTGGCGATGTGTGGTGTGTTACGGTGTGCCCGTGTGTTGTTGTGTGTCCGTGTTGCGAATCAGGGTGTACGCTACATGGACATAAGAAACCACATAAATGCACACCCACATAAACAAAAGGTATGCTCCACTCTCATCATAATCGGGGGGTTCAAAACGAAATGCAAACACAATAATGCTACCAGATATCACCAACCCATTCGGGTCAACCGTACGTACATAATTACATTGCACAAACAATCATATACATACATAGCATGGGCATATTATAAATGGCATGGACATAACATATATAATACAAGTTACACAACACGAACATTTATTCCACAAACGTACTAGAGATGATATTCCACCCAAGAGCACCACTACACGGAATGGATTGAATATACACTTCCCATCCACGGCATCGAAATGCACACTTGTGGATATACACATTATGAGTGTAAATAGTGTGGGAAACACATTTTCTAACAAATGATAAAATGTGAACTATTTTATTAACTTGTAGGATGCAGTATGCATTCATACGATATATGTAGACTGCATGACTATAAAATAAATCGAAGGTCATTATATGTGTAAGATTGAGAACAGCAGAACAAAGTATGCTCTACGTGTGTACATTTCTTGTGACACAATTTAATGTACAATGTTTGTTCGCACATCTAATCATGTTGTCGACAATGCAAGGAAGCCGACATGTGCACTATAATGGTTCGTTGGTGGTTATTGTGCTGGTATCTTAGGGAATGGCACTAGCTGATAATTCAACATGCAATACATTAAATGCTGTATCATTAATGTAATATCAAAGCGTATTTGAGAAATAGCATCATCACATTTAAAGTAGTGTATGTAACCTCAACAAAGCAATTACTTAATGCATCCGTCATTATTTACAGCATTACTACGAAGCTCTATGACACGTTCACAATTATTTTAAAAAAAGAGTTGATTATCATTAATCCATGAACACTGTTCAGTAGATTTCAGTTCAATATTTCCGGTTACACACTCTGTACCTCTGTATCATAATAAGTGTATTTTCATACTCACTGTGCCGACACAAATGTCATGAGGTATGTACACATATAATCCTTAGCATTGGTTATTTAGATTATTTATTAAACAGTGGCTAGTTATACACATGGATATGTACTAAAGTGTGTATATAAGTGATGAGTCATTTAGCTTAATTATGCGCAGTAATATGTGATGTGGTTACACTAAACTAGATTTTATTAGATATATAAACACTCAAAATAAAAAAAATACGTATATTAGCTAAAGTTATTTACACAGTCATAACATTAAACATCAACCCTTTAGATGGCTACTCCGCAATTACTGTGTTTCGGACAACAATATAGTTTAATAACAGTCTATGGATTGGATGCCGGTCCTCGATATTACAAACAATTTTAAATGACATTAATTCAGTCTGGATGTTTCTACTTTACACATACCATGTTTTCTCCATAAATTATTTAGCAAATATACTTACACCAGACGGTAACTGCTTGCTCTACTTGTGGTGGATTATTCTGCCCACTGATGTATGCCTCACAGTACATGATTTTACCGTTGTCACTGTTACTTGGGGTAAAGGTCACTACACTGCGCACTGCCATAAGTCCACCTGTTCCAGCTATATTTGTATTCTGGACAGTATTCAGAGTCGTGGTTCCAATCTTCCACGTTAACATGACAACAGGGCGGGTCTGAGTGGACAGACATTCCAATGTGACAATATCTCCAGACAACAGTATCAGGTTGCCACTTGTTGTATTTGTTAACGTTGTTACTCCGGCTGGCACTAGGACATAGATGATATGTTTATATACAGCATAACAAAGGTCAGTGTACAGTGAATGACAAGACATTTCAACTACAGGTTCTTAATACGTTCGTGTGTTATTAATAATACAATATATTTATTATACATTCCGATAATCCACAGCCACCCGACATCACCCCACCGATCTCACCCCATCCCATATTAAAACATTCAAGTAGAGAAATGGTAGATGTCGATTAATACCAACACGAAATCTACTCAACTGTGTCGATCCATTAGTAGAGCTATGTGCAGCCTTTATTCAATAATAATTCAATTTTATTCAATTAGCCCAATACCACCACGTATATTGAAACATAAACGACAATAGAAGTACATGTACTAAATCGGCGTTTGATCTCGAATAGAGACCTGGACGTTGTATGTGACATGCTACTTAAATGTAATCTGGACCATGAAGGCAGGCTCACAGTTGTGGTATGAGTTAGTAAAGTAATACAAGGCCATTGTCACAATGGTGCCTTCGTGATTTATTGTATAGTTTATGCACATCGGCTGTGTTTGCGGTGTTTCAAAGCAAGTGCTTTTGATATTTGTTAATGTTTGCTTTCTTTGTACTGGTATGGTGGGGACTAAATGTAGGCTTGGATAATTAATTTATTATAATTATAGTTCTTACATCCGACATTCTATGTTCAATGTCACTTTTGGGGACGGGGGACTTACTGCGTGTGTACATAATTAGTCCATGGCTATATATGCGAAGTTTCTAAGTAATAACGTTTACGTTTGTTGATAAATGACAATGTATGAGGTGTTTTACTATGTATACATAATTTCAGAAATTGGACTATTTTTGATCAAATTCAAGTTCACTTTGGGAGAGGTGGGACTTCTTCGAGGACTGGAAAACAACCCCTAAAACAGTATGTGTCAACGACTAATATTTTACTTTTGGAGATGTGAGACTTCTTAGAGGACAGGAAACAACCCCTGATGGTGATTGAGCTTATTTACCCTCGCCTCCGGCGAACCATAAACAACCCCTAGAACAGTATTTATGTTATCAACGACTAATATTTTACTTTACGGAGTAGGTATTATATAGAGCAATTCACAAATAAAGTTCCATGGATAGGTCGGACATGCATCAATACTGAACTATGTTGTGTTCTGCACGCTGTGTCATTTTAAATATTAAACATGATATATCATTAATACTAAAACTATATAATTATACATGCTCTGAATATAAATCAAGATTGTTAACTCCAGCGACCTCGCAGACCCGTAGTCAGACCACAAAAAGAGGAGGCGAGCAATTGAATGAGCAACGCTGTAGCATTAGCTGAGTAGGCTAGGTTTGTCCGACATGTTCCCTGGACATATTTTGGACATTAGGATGCCGTTTCCAGCATTCTGCTGAATTATGAATACAAAGAGTTGCTTCCATTTTAGCACTTTTATAACAAAAATACAACATTTCGAAAAATGTGTGCAACCTTGGTTTATGATTCTACGCCGCAATCGCTCCACAGCAATACAAACTGGGAAGTCGAGTAATATATATATATAATGTTCTGACGTGTATCAGGCCTACCTGACATACCTGGTCTACGTGCTCAAATGCTCAAAGAAAATATGTGATTTGTTTATGGCTTAGATACACAAACCAAGCATTCTGACAAAGATAGAAGCCGTTGGGGACAACAGAAATATAAAACTCGATGCAAAACAAATACATCATGCCTCGGATTTACTGCACTATTTACTATCATCAGAGTGATGGACATACGTTCCATTCCCGAGTTACCGTTACTATCGTGTGCGTGTGTGTATGTGTGTGTGCGCATGTGTGCGTGCGTGCGTGCGTGCGTGCGTGTGCAGCTACGTGGTCGATATAAAGTGTGAATGCCAGACAGGTTGAAGGTGACAACTTTATATATCCACTTCCACCATGAGGTCAGATATATAAAATGTACATGTCTATAACTTACCTCTTACATACAATCTAGGTTTGTTGGAAGACACTGCATTATTTTCTACTTGAAGATTAAATGCTTTACAGTATATTTGTTTATTATGGTCATCATTTGTCGGTACAAATGTAAATGTAGTTGATCTATTTTTCTCCACTTCACCGATAAACCAGACAATAGTTGCTGCAGGTCTACTTGTACTAGTTGTACATGTCAATGTTTCAGATTGACTGTCTGTTACTTGTATTGTATCAGTTGTTACTGTTGTCGTACTTCGCTTCAGTGTTGCACTCGTTACTTGCACTGTCAATATTAAATACATACATATATATATATATAGCGAGCAGTAAGCGTAAGTTATATATCTCGTGGGGATTGCTTTGGGAAGAAATATTAAATACATACATATATATAGCGAGCAGTATGCGTAAGTTATATATCTCGTGGGGATTGCTTTGGGAAGAAATATTAAATACATACACATATATAGCGAGCAGTAAGCGTAAGTTATATATCTCGTGGGGATTGCTTTTGGAAGAAATATTAAATACATATATATATATATAGCGAGCAGTAAGCGTAAGTTATATATCTCGTGGGGATTGCTTTGGGAAAAATATTGAATACATATATATAGCGAGCAGTAAGCTAAGTTATATATCGTGGGGATTGCTTTGGGAAAAATTATTAAATACATAAATAATAAAATAATAAATAAATAAATCGGCGGGAGGGGTATATATATCTACTAGTATATTAGAACACATGCCGACATATGTCCACCATACAAGTTGACTGTATGTCTTACACTATATACTAGAGCACATGCGAACATATGTCCATCATACAAGTTGACTGTATGTCTTACAATATATACTAGAACACATTCCAACATATGTCCATCATACAAGTTGACTGTATGTCTAACAATATATACTAGAACACATGCCAACATATGTCCATCATACAAGTTGACTGTGTGTCTTACAATATATACTAGAGCACATTCCAACATATGTCCATCATACAAGTTGACTGTATGTCTTACAATATATACTAGAACACATGCCAACATATTTCCATCATACAAGTTGACTGTATGTCTAACAATATATACTAGAACACATGCCAACATATTTCCATCATACAAGTTGACTGTATGTCTAACAATATATACTAGAACACATGCCAACATATTTCCATCATACAAGTTGACTGTAGCTTACATAACTTAAGAATGTATCTTTGAAAATACATGGAATTGTGCTAAACAATACATCCGATACAACTAGCATAATAACAAAATTACAAAATGTGTTTATCTGAAGGCATACCCTTAGGGATATATGTTTTACAGTACTGTAGATATTGTACAATTATATATCATATAAATAAAATTATATGCTTACCTATATATATAACATATAGCACTGGTTTGTAGGAGTACACGCCTGACTCTCGGACTGGAAGTTATAGGTTTTACAGTAGATATGCTACAATACATCATATATGCTTCACTCTAACATCTAACACTGGTTTGTAGGAGTACACAGCCTGACTCTCGGACTGCAAGTTATAAGCCGTACAGCAGATATGCTACAATACATCATATATGCTTACCTCTAACATATATCACTGGTTTGTAGGAGTACACAGCCTGACTCTCAGACTGGAAGTTATAAGCCGTACAGTAGATATGTTACGATACATCATATATGCTTACCTTTAACATATAACACTGGTTTGTAGGAGTACACAGCCTGACTCTCAGACTGGAAGTTATAAGCCGTACAGCAGATATGCTTACCTCTAACATATATCACTGGTTTGTAGGAGTACACAGCCTGACTCTCAGACTGGAAGTTATAAGCCGTACAGTAGATATGTTACGATACATCATATATGCTTACCTTTAACATATAACACTGGTTTGTAGGAGTACACAGCCTGACTCTCAGACTGGAAGTTATAAGCCGTACAGCAGATATGCTTACCTCTAACATATATCACTGGTTTGTAGGAGTACACAGCCTGACTCTCAGACTGGAAGTTATAAGCCGTACAGTAGATATGTTACGATACATCATATATGCTTACCTCTAACATATATCACTGGTTTGTAGGAGTACACAGCCTGACTCTCAGACTGGAAGTTATAAGCCGTACAGTAGATATGTTACGATACATCATATATGCTTACCTTTAACATATAACACTGGTTTGTAGGAGTAAACAGCCTGACTCTCGGACTGGAAGTTATAAGCTTTACAGTAGATATGTTTGTTGTGATCGTTGTTTGTCGGTGTAAATACATAGTTTGTGTTCGTATTGGACCTCTGTTTCTCTACTCCACCAATGTACCACACAACTGTAGAATCAGGTCTACTAAGGCTTGGAGAACATGTTAATGTTTTACTCAGACTGCTGGTTACTGTTATTGTGCTGGAATCTGTTGGTAGAGTGTTTCCATCTCTGAGAGTAACACTGCTCACTTGAACTAGAACAAAAACACACATTTTGTTATTCACAATTTATTATTATTGTAGATAACACATAATGTTAGTATAATTGTTCATAACGCTGTTCCTATTTAAACTACACGTTTGTTTATAGTTACTGAAAATCGCAGTAAGATACGCTAAATATATTGGCAAGAACGTTTACACAAATGGATAAAAACGATCTCACAATTGGTAAGAACGATCTCACAAATAGGTAAGAACGATCTCACAAATAGGTAAGAACGATCTCACAATTGGTAAGAACGATCTCACAAATAGGTAAGAACGATCTCACAAATGGGTAAGAACGATCTCACAAATAGGTAAGAACGATCTCACAATTGGTAAGAACGATCTCACAAATAGGTAAGAACGATCTCACAAATAGGTAAGAACGATCTCACAAATAGGTAAGAACGATCTCACAAATAACGATCTCAAAATGGGTAAGAACGATCTCACAAATGGGTAAGAACGATCTCACAAATGGGTAAGAACGATCTCACAAATGGGTAAGAACGATCTCACAAATGGGTAAGAACGATCTCACAAATGGGTAAGAACGATCTCACAGATGGGTAAGAACGATCTCACAAATGGTAAGAACGATCTCACAAATATAAAAGAACGATCTCACAAATAGGTAAGAACGATCTCACAAATGGTAAGAACGATCTCACAAATGGGTAAGAACGATCTCACAAATAGGTAAGAACGATCTCACACATGGGTAGTTAAGTGAATACCCAAATGTTCTCATGTTTTGTTAGCCAGCCAACCTGAGGGTAGAAACAACGGCAGTTGTCGCGAAGATATTGCGAGAGATATGTTATTGTATTATTGTATAATTGTGCTACCACTTACTCCCATTTAAATAAAAACCTAAACAAAAACCAATGCTAATGCAGAAAACACCGCCACAGAAGTGGACGAACGTGAAGTAAACATTTGCGTAAACCAGAGCAGGACATCAAACCATAGAGCTTATTAAATGTGTCTAATTATTAAAATCAGGTCTCTCATATTTTCTGGGAGGGACATTATAAAGTATGAAAGTATATTGCAAAACTATTACATGTATGTATGCTCTTCAAAACTGAATTTCATTGCTGGTTTTTCAATGACCCCCATTGGCAGATAACGTCTGATTGATCGTGCATTTTACAGTCGTCCTTGTAATTGGATTCATTTGTTTTTGTTGTTATCCCATAACCAGATGTTGAGATGAATTTATCGTGTATATTAACTGATATCATTTCGTTACATATAAAATGAATATATGTCGAAATATAATACTTTAATAATCATAAGATGAGTGGAAAAAGTGTGTGTTATCTTAATTTACTCCTTAGATTTTGCCGATATCAACGAAGGCGTATATATAGAGCACTCTACATACATATTCTTTGACAACTGGATGGACGGGTTTTTGGAAGAGGGCGTGTGAATATTTGATCACAATTCAAAATATCATATGCAAAAAGAAATAAACATTGAATCACATAGTCATTATTTTAATAACAACAATTATATGTTTCAATTCCTGGCGTAAAGGTCTTGAATCTTAAAGTGAAATTGCTTATGTGATGTGGTAAATATTATATGTAAGGTATATCTACACTATGGTGTTTCTAAAATAACAACACGTGTCTAAATAGCGCAGTGAGCAAGAGCACGGACTACACTAAAATCAGTGTATTTTGAGGACATTTCAAACAATGTCAATTTAAGTTAGCTTAGCTTAATTTCGTTTGTTGTTTTTTTGGGGTTGAACGTCCCATACTCATCTTAGGTTTTCTGATTAGATGGCGACTCTCTGGCTATTATTGGTGGAAGAAGATCCCGGATGCCTTTTAGAGCAGTATTTCGGACATGGACGTGTACCCGGGTAAAACGACCGACCTTTCGCAATCTAGCTTGATACCGTCCTCAAATAAATAATGCAACACACCAGTGGGATTCGAACCTGCAGTGGTGAGGGGTAAATTATTTCAAGTGAACAGCCTTAAGCAATCGGTAGAGCGTTTCCATCACTGAGAGTAACACTGTTCACTTGAACTAGAACAACACAAATATTGAAATATTATATAGGAACACAAAGGACAGGTTAGTGGAATTTAGGAATACTTTATGATATTTAATGAGAACAACTTTCTGAAATGTAAAGCGGACGTATTGTAAGATGTACACACTGAAGTGTCGGGCTATACAACGTCGTGGATTACAGGCACTGTTTGTCAGCTTCAGTGCTGAGGTTGAAAGCACAGGTACTAGTGCTTTATCAAGTATATAATTATTCGTTATCAAATACAGAGTGTGCTTCTTTAGACATTGATGGATATTATTATAAATGAATAAATGGAACATGTACCATAGATTTAATATAGTATTTATGGACATTTACTGACATGCATACATGTACACAGCTAGGATATTTCTTATGTTGAAATTGAAAAAGGAAATCAATCATAAATATAATGCCCTGAGTTTAGTACTTTTATCTTAAATATACCCAAAGTAAAGCCATGTGTCTTACACAATTGCCCGACCTTCTCTTGCTGTGTTGTACATCCACATTTTGCATTATGAAACCGTTTATAACGATACCGCATTTGCTGTCACTTGGGTGGTCTCTTAACATACATTTGACTGTATCAGTAGTTCAGACCACTTTCTAAATGATATTTATGTATTGTAATAGGTATGGATAGGCAACTATTTAGACAACTATTTAGTATTGCTTAATACATTTAACGCATCCATGTGTGTCAGAGTAACTTAAGTGTACATTCCTTCCTCTAACATACCGGTAATATATTCTGTATGAATATACATATTCTGATTGGGAAAATTGCTATCTCTACTGGAAGTCTGGCATTTATTCCCAACATCACCATGTTCGGAGTCAGTGTAGTTGTTTCATTAGTCGTTTGATAAACAACAGCATGACAGTTTAAGTTCAATGATTCCTGCCAAGTTTGGTGAAAATCCACCATGGTTTGACATCATGCTAACGCTTAAAACAAGGCGTTTTGGAGATTAAGCATGATACCAGCACCAGACAACATAACCATAGTATTGATGGGATTACATCATTATGTTTGTTATCAAGGATGTGGTACCTGTAGCAAGTTTACGTCTTATATATAGAGTGGATACATCAATCTAACTAGTGGAGGGTATACTACAATCCTAGTAACTATCAGGTTACCCATCGCACACAGGCGAGTCCAAGTCTGGAATTTGACAATACATACAAAGGCCTGACAGACAGACGGCACTGACACAATCATATGTCTCCCACATAAGGGGTTAAATATTTACTGTTTATGTAACCTCTGAGGTGTGAGGTATTATATCCACTGATGTGATCATGGTATAAGAAATGATTTTGCAAATGTTTGTTAACACACTGTAGTGAATAATAATAGGAAACTCATAGTTGCGACAAAAATATTATACTTTTGTTGAATAGTAAAAACACAGTATTGTTTTCAGCACTTTACAATCTCTATGCGAACATACCGAATTTGAGACCACTCCGCTATTGCTAATGATACGTTCATAACGGAATAGTCCCCCCTATATATTCCATTGGTCGTTGACCACTATTACAAGACCACCGCGTTATTGCTAATGATACGTTCATAACGGAACAGTTCCCCCCTATATATTCCATTGGTCGTTGACCACTATTACAAGACCACTCCCCTATTGCGAATGATACTTTCATAACGGAACAGTTCCCCCCTATATATTGCATTGGTCGTTGACCACTATTACAAGACCACCGCGTTATTTCGAATGATACTTTCATAACGGAACAGTCCCCCCCTATATATTCCATTGGTCGTTGACCACTATTACAAGACCACCACGTTATTCCGTAATGTGACCTGTTAATTTAGTCCAATTGCAATAACTTGGCAATAATTTGACCCCTAATTACGGTCGCGTGTGATTTTGTCACTTCCATTAATCGGCACATGACATGATAAAACAGAATATTTATGTCCCAGTTTTACGACAATTAAACCAACGTTAAACTTTATTTTATCGGTCAATGTTAAATGAGACAAACACAGAAGTGTAGATAACGAGGGAGTACAAACCAACTGATTTAAATGTACTGTCAATGAAATACTGTGCTGACGTACATGAATGTGAACTAAAAATGTGTATTACCACGGTCAGCCTGACTGGTCATATTTAAGCTTCACAATATAATGTTATCATACAATAATAAACATTCAAATATAAAAGGATTGTATGATGTTACATTGTATATTTACTTTAATTAAAGTCGGTAACATTTGGGATTCCCGATCAGGAACATCATATACTAACCTAGAGTAACATTTTGGGATTCCCTATCAGGAACATCATATACTAACCTAGAGTAACATTTTGGGATTCCCTATCAGGAACATCATATACTAACCTAGAGTAACATGTTGTCCTTTGCGGATAACGGAATCGATTGCTGAAAAGGAAATGTTTTATAGACATCCACCTAGCATCATGTAAGTCCAACTACTATCTCATATTGATCTAATCCAAATTACCTGCATAAATGACATCACCAGTTTGTCCTGTCTGTAATGCTGATGTCAATGTAACAAATTCAGACAGAATAAAACAACCAACCTTTAAACTTTATTTTATCGGTCAATGTTAAATGAGAAAAACACAGAAGTGTGGATAACTAGGGAGTACAAACGAACTGATTTAAATGTACTGTCAATGAAACACTAATAAGTGCTAACATACAGGTATGTGAACTAAAACTGTTTATTGCCACGGTCAGCCTGACTGATCATATTTAAGCTTCACAATATAATGTTATGATACAATAATAAACATTCAAATATAAAAGGATTGTCTGATGTTACATTGTATACTTAGTTTAATTATGCATTAATTATGATATACAGTTGTATATTAAAGAAATTCAGAAGTACAATCCTAGGATATAGTATGGAAGTATGAAAACAAAGAATACACTGTGAAAGAAGTAGCAACATTGTCATAAACAGGGTACAAACCGTTATGGTGGAATGAACCATTGTTGCAGTTCTTCAGAACAATGTCGGTAACATTTGGGATTCCCTATCAGGAACATCATATACTAACCTAGAGTAACATCTTGTTCATTGTGGATAACGAAATTGATTGCTGAAAAGGAACTGTTTCATAGACATCCACCTAGCATCATGTAAGTCCAACTACTATCTCATATTGCCTTTATTGGTGTAATCCAAATTACCTGCATAGATTACATCACCAGTTTGTCCTGTCTGTAATGCTGATGACAATGTAACAAATTCCATTCTACACTGTAAAGCCACGGTGGTATCCACATTGGGTGGTTGTAAGGGCCATGTTGTGTACCTGGGTAAGCTTAGCGTAGTACTGTATATCCTCTCCTCGCCACTGCAAGAACCTTGTGATCCTGCTACAGAAGTCGTTGTACAGGACAGCCACTGGGAATTAGTCTGAAATCGTACACTATTCCTTATAATAGCACAGACTATGTTTGGCGTCCTATACTATGGCATACATTGCTCAGAGGTTTAGAGCCTATATATAAAGGGCATCATCTAACTCTAGACTATAATTCAGAAGCTTATGATAGCCCTGTGTTACTCACCTCGGTATGAGCAGGACAAGTCGTTCACAGGTATGATTCATGAATTAACATGTACTGTTGGTGTTCAGTGTAACAATGTTGCCCTTGCTGAGCTCCGTAAATGTTGTGACTATTGACTATCTAGATCATGGATATAAACTGAGGCCCAACATGAATGATGAACATGATCAATCATGGAATACCAAGATATGAAGCGGCTCAGTTACCTCCTCTATATAAAATGCAATTGGCCTCTCTCAGAAATCCATAAATGTGAGCTCCATATCTCGTGTCCTACTCCTGTAGCTGAACTGTGATCTTCCGGTTACACTGATTTTCACCCGTGCATCAAAGCCCAAAATATGCGCCAAATCATCTTGCTGTTGCTGTTTGTACCTCTGGTATGCGCGTTTCATCAGAACGTCCAATGATGATACAAGAATCTAGTGATTACATTGGTCTCTGGAAATGTTGAGCCCATTTTTAAGCATAGCAATTATTCATGGTCATGACTATATGAAAACCTTCATCGTGACTGTATACCTTCCTTCACCGTAGGTGTCTGGCCATAAACATTGTATCTTCTTCGCAAAATCATCGGGACCTTGATCCTCCACATGTATATCCAAATACGAAGAAACACAATACCACTAGGGTTTACCCCAAATTGCATAATTATGACAATAGCTTTGCACTCTATAACCACATAAGCGGAATATATAGACACATGACATGCAAGTTGTATAGCCGCATATACCCTAAGGCCCTAGCACAAGACAAATAGACAATAAACATGGTGTACTCATAGCGAATATAGTGAAGTATGTGTGTGTGTGGACTGACATACGGGGAAGTCCTGGCCGCACGAATGGGTATTTACATAACTATCCTAATGGTCTCTCAATTGTTATATTAGCCGCGCAAAAGAATGTATAGCATGATCGAAATGACCACTATGCACTATGTAGGTGCCACCTACAGGGCTATGTACACTGCACAGGAGGTTGAATGCCCATGATGATATTTTTGTATTCTAGGTATTTTAGACCGTTCATAATATGATGAAACACGTGTGCAAATGTCTTGCTTTTAAAACCCAAAGTATTGCTAGTTATTGTACTGATTGCATGAATGACAATCTTTATTTGGTAAGGAAATGTACCATTCTTTTGATTTATATCATTGATTTACTGCATACGGTTCAAGTAATAACTGTTTGTGTCCGATTTACCGTACCACATCCACCTACATTTGCATTGTACCGGTAAATATTTAATCTATTAATTATTGTATCTATTCATTTATGTATTTGTAGTTTACCAGGAATATATTTTATGCATTTTAAGTAATTAATTTGATACGAGAATTGTTGAAGATGAGTTCTGGCAAAAATCTTAATCTAAGGGTAGTAACTCTTGCATTTTCCTAGTTTCAAGAAATCCATATTATTTTTCCAGCATTTCTAGTGTACATTGTTTAACATGAGATTGATTATTGTTTTTTGTTTATTTCCAGTCTATCGTTTAAAGATTCAACGTTTCAAATGTTGTTGTGATAACAGATATACATGTAATAAATTACCAGAGGAAACGCATAGACAGTTGGGTTATTTATCGTCAGTACACACTAGCTATGTTGTTTTCCTAGCCACTTACTACACATTATTGTGTGCACACGAATGGTGGTTAATAGTCATACCTGGTCCAGACCGGAACCATCTATGGTTTGTACGAGAGTACAATTGCCCTGTCTTCTGTTTTCTATGTTTTAGGTTACGGCTACCTCGAGCTGAATTGAATGGGGATCTGTTCGTGGGCACGAAGTCTATGAATGCCACACGTATAGGGATATATATAATACGAGCCCGCTGTAGTAGAGCTGGGACGCATGAGGATATGTTATGCCAACATAGTTGCTTATCATAGTTGCTTATCAACGTTGACAGAGATCACTTGCACACTCCTTTACAATGACAAAGGCGGACGGTGACAAGCACTCACCACACTTCAAATGCCCATCTGCTGATCAGTGACACACATTTGCATGAATGATTTCAAGTTAGATAGTGTCGGTGTTAGTGGATATAAGGTGATGTAATTAGAAACACGTGTATGTATTCCCATTTTAATTATAACCGACGTACCCACATTAATAGATAGAAAGTTAACGCATTATGCCTGTTTAATACAGGTACGTTGTCTGCTTCATATGGTCCATTAAAAATATATTGGGATGCCATGAAAATGTTGAAGGGAAATCATCAAACAAAACGCTAGATCAAGCTACAACTAAATACTATGCATACTAATGTTTATGTTTAGGAAGGATGACAATAATATGACAACAAACCAGTCATTACAACGAGACACCACAACTATTGGGATTACATAGTTATACTACAGTTGTTACATATGAACATACATGTTGTACAACAAGGATCCCATTCAATATGACTGCATATACTATACACATTGAACAGAATACTCTATGTATTCACTTCTAGAAGTAAAGGTAGTTGATTCATGAAAACCGGGTATATCTTCTCCAAATCCAGATTCACTCAGGCTGTTGATAATTACAGGTATTAATGTTAACAAGCACAATTAGAAGGATAAGTAGTCCATCATTGGAGCACATATTCTCTAATAGTTTCACATATATTGTTAGAAAAGACCTAGTAGAACACAAACACATATTAATGATGGTATGCCCATTAGACAACCTTACAGAAGAAAACCACCTTCCAAGTATGGAGAGATTAGATAATACATGAGTGAGATGGCGGATTGTGGAGCATTCAGAGAGATTAGATAACTCATGAGTGAGATGGCGGATTGTGGAGCAATCAGATAGATTAGTTAAAATATGAGTGAGATGGCGGATTGTGGAGCAATCATTGAGATTAGATACATTTCCACAATGTAGCAATGTTGTTTCAGTTAGGAAGAAGTCTCCAATTTTGCATCAACTTCGGAGACGTTTTCGTCCAAGCTAAAACAACATTGTTAATTAAGAACACAGTGGCATTATCCCGCATTCTATGTAATTCTGTCTTTCCAAATGAGAAAATGGAAGATCCAAATGTGCAGTGCAGATAATTCATGTCACATACTAATTTTTCAGATAACAACATACCTTTTTATAAAACCATTGCAATTCTGCTGGTGCTGGGAATACACAAGTTGTTGTTTTACAGTTCAATGTCACACCTGTTGCCGCCAGATCTCCTCCTGCTGAACCTCCATCAAATGCTAGGCCTACAGGAGACACTGAAATAAAGCATACTGATGTATGAACATATATTAGTGGGGAAATATGATGGCGGTGAAACTATAAAACATGTATAGATTCAATGTCACATATTCTGCCGTGATAGCGCTCCAACACATGCAAGGCACACTGTTAAAACCTTAATGCACTTTAATGAACGTATACATAAGCGCGAATAGCAAGAAATATGTCAACACTGTCTGGAGTATGACCCCGGAAAGAGCATTTGGAAACAGATGTTGTAGACCCATTAACACAGCATTAGTCATAGTATTCACTGATTATAAATGTCACACACTCTAAATACTATGTTATACATTGTGCTAACGTTGACCTTGAATATAGATGCATGGGAGTTGTATAGTACATTGCCGCTCGTTGATGACAACAAATAATCCCTTCATAAATGCAAGCAAAAACAGAACATGTCTTGCTTACATGTGTAACAACTGTGACCTTGACATCAATCCATCCAATCATGTATGTGTATCTATAGTCAGCACCGTCGGGGCATATGGGTGAGTGTATCGTATGAGATATCAAACACTCTAACACCTGTAACACGACTATGTTTTTTCAAAATAAGTAGAGCTGTCGATCAATGTGACCAATACCCACAGTCGCCTATTTGATACAGGATATATTAAATGTCAGATTGTTTTGGAATCCTAACTTACATGTCGTGATCATCATGAATTTGAAGTCTTTACCTGTTTAATAGCAGTTAAGTATAAATGTATTCGACGTGTCAATTAATGTCAATTAGTAATTCCCAGACAGTGACAGTGACTCCTATGCTGTGTGTCAATTAACAAAATAACACACGCCAATACAATACCTACAGATAATAAATTATAATCAGAAAATACCATACTCGGCCAAAAAAGTGGTCCGGCCGGACCGGCGACGGCGGCCATGTGATGTTGAGCAATATTGACACGGAATATAGCTACTTGACATGTGTTGCCGGGACCTTGAATGAACATGGTCGAACATCATTTATACAGGATGTTTGGTGAACATTTGATACAGATGTAATGGGAATCTTGAATGCGATTAGAAGTACAGACCGGACACAAACAAACGTACAGACTAATCGACAACCGGAATTACCTGCCTCCGTAGGGTAGCCTGCTAAGCGTTTGTCATACGCATTATTATTTAATTAAAAAAGGTATAAATCATGTGTTTATATATTATATTTATATTTCGGGTTTTACGCCTGCATCAGCACCATTTTGGGCTATGTCGCCGGCGGGCAATTTACCTAACAACACCTTTCCTGAGCAGGCTCCAGCGGTTAACCATTACTTGGGTGCACCAACCTCCATAAGAAACTGCCAACCTTTTCATATAAATGAGACACGGTCTGAGCGGGGCTCGAACCCGTGACCATCAGTGATGATAGGTTACAGTGGTATAAACGTCAGCGACCTTAACCACTCGACCACAGGCGGACAAATCATGTGTTTAGTTCACATACACGTAGGAAGGTAGATAACAACGAGGGGAATGTGCCGTTCAGTACATGCGTTGTCGACATGACACATCATGTGGTTGCTATTGTAAAGGATATCGTATGGTCATATATCTGAATATCGTCATGCCAAGTATAATACACTACATAACATCATCACACTTGATAAATAAGTGTGTGTTTGTTTGTTTGTTCGGGTTTTACGCCTTCATCAATACCATTTTGGTATGTCTCGTCTGCGGGAAATGTACCGAACAACACATTACAGGCTCCAGCAGTTAACCAGTGCTTGGTGGTGCACCAACCTCTCGTCGTATGAAACTGATACGTACACGTCAATGCCGATATTGTGTACGCCACATTTGTCAATGTCAATAGGACTTATATTATTGTTACTATGGCTACTGATTATGAAATCATTAAAAACACTGCATGGACCATCATTTGCATAGCGCACAGTGTTCGTACATTGCTCTTCTACACAGTATACACGTGTAACATATGCTGGTTCAGATAATATTGGCCAAAATAGAGTGTGGTTCTGCAAACAATCGACCAGCAATATGATCGCATAATGATTCAATAATCTTAAGCTATACAACAAAGGAATGCATACTACCATGGAAGTCGTGATTGCAATGGATTCAATGGTGATATGCACATAGAAATAAGAGCAGTCAGTCTGAAAATTTAGACATTTCTTTTATGCGAAAAACACTAATATGGAACAACAAGTTATTCATTCAGTCGAAGGTTAAAGTTAAATATTTAGATGTATTCGATATTTCATTATTCGTATGTAAACACGTGCTGCTACCTTACGTTTGATACACATTCATTTACAACTGTATACAGGAAGAGCGATTAAACGTAAACACATCAGTGACTCTTTGTATCATTGTTCAATGTTGTTGCGACTTCTGATCATAGTCTGAGTTGTGACAATATGGACAGATTCGTGACAATATGTACATATTCGTGACAAAATAGACTGATTCGTGACAATATTGACAGATTCATGACACTATGGACAGAGTCGTGACAATATGGACATAACACAAAATGCTACATATGGACGGGCGGCTTTACGAATAGGTACTATATTGGTTACGTCATTGTTCTCTACGTTTATTTATTAACCATGTTAAAGCATATTAGCTAAAAACCGGCTAACCAACGCTGATAATACTATATATGTTGTTCTCCTATCCATACATGTACTGTATGACGCACACATATCTGCATTCCTCTATGTCCCCAAACTGCTTCAAATATATATTAAAAAACATATGCAACATGACAACATGTGTTAAATCTATGTGTCTACTGACGGATGTTCTAACAAACTTATACTTAAAAGAGGCTACACAATACCATGGGTATGTTCTTTTGTTAAAATAATCAAAATAACTCGGCTAGCAACATAAACTGTTTCCCGATATATTTAGTTATATGTGCAACATGGCTTGTATGGACAGACAGACCGATGGCCTCACAGATGAGTACTTACGTGGCTATCCCATTGGTCACTCCTTTGTTCCAGTAGCCATGCTACATAATATATAGCCACATAGCAGCTAACCCTAGACGACCACAGACGGTTGGGGTCTGGACAAATGTTTGCGGGTTCAAAACCACAAAACTAAAACACTTTTTCTTTTGGGGGTGGGGTTTAAGAACACAAAAGTGTTACACCATTCCATGCATGTTTAAACAATTTAAGCTTGCTTAGAATGGCGTAACAAATGTGGTATGTAAAGTGTCAAGCCAATAGTGTATCATAGTGTTCCTAAAAACAATAATAACAAAAAAAATATTATTGTTTAGTGTTATGGTTTTGAACCCGCAAACATGTGTCCAAACCCAAGCGTATGTGTATAGCCTTGATAGTAACGGGATGTCGTTTTAAAACTTGTTTGGAATGAGGTAAGAACTATTGTATGCATAGTATCAAGCCAATAGTGTATCATAGTGTTCTTAAAAACAAAAACAAAAAATAAAACATGTTTTTTAGTTTTGTGGTTTTGAACCCTGTAACATTTGTCCAGGCACCAAGCGTCTGTATAAACATATATACGATACATCACATACGTGTCCATTAGTGTGCGGACGGGCATGAGTAACTCGTAATGTCTCCATTGCCATAAACCGTTGGAGTATAATAACCTGTGACAAATCATCTTGCTGGAGACATCTGGACTGAAACGGAATGATTTAAGCATACACAATATTAATTGAATACCTTTCGACAATGTTCTCCCATGGGTTTCCAGGGTATCGGACAAATATTCTAAAATTATAAATGCGTTCAAGAAGAGATAGAATACTTACAATATACTGGCAGCACATATTGGGTTTTGGTTTGTCCATTGAAACCACAGTACCAATTGCCTCTGTCTGATAGTTCCAGGTTTGAAATTGTAACCACTAATGATTGTTGAGTGTATGTCACAGCATATCTTGTTGTGGTAGCTGCATCAGGGATACATGAGCCACCACCAGTAGAAATATAACATGCTGCAATATTCCCACCATCTGTCTCTGCGCCCTTGTACACCCCTAGGGATAGCGTGTTATCATTGGATGAAATGGTAACACTACATATCATCCTAATTTCACTGTTTTTCTCTGCTACATTTCCAGGATCCAGACTGAAGCTATTCAGAGTAGCAGCTGAAAGAGAATACATATACCAGGTTCTAGCAAGGTATTTGGAAGACATGAGGATCTTGACAATTAAAACGAAGTGCAAATTGGACTACAAAATATACCTCCATGAGCAGGATTATAAACAAAGAGGACGTGAAGGCCCATACTCGCTCAACGGGCTATACAACCATACGAGTGTATCAGGACGAGTGTGCGTGTGTCGTAAAACATCTAGGATGGTGTGTAGCGACATTTCATCACAATACGTTCACATGTAGCTAGTATCGAGATCTAAGCAAGCTTTACGGTAACGCTAGTTGAGAAAATCAGTGTCAATATCTATATAACTCAAGACAAGTTTGATTTGCCAGTGTCCTAACATATTTGACATCCGTAATATATTATAGTTTGCGCATGCGCAGAAGGGTATATCAGGAGTGGAAGACAATCGTTGTATTTGTATTGCTAATTATCAGTCTTTATGCACTTATATATATTTATAAAGTTTGCGTGTGTGTGGGATTTTCCAATTTCTATATAAAATATTCGGGTTTATGCTTTATCCTGACTTACAAGATACGAAGTTCGAGCCACCTGGAACAGTTACGATCGTGCGCTTAGGCAATGCATTGTAATGCCACATGCGTCTTCTCCCTCCCTCGTTGCGATGTATTCCATCAGGAATGAGGTCTCGAGAGTGAATAATATAATTTGTAAGAACTTGTTTTGCAATCGAGCTCAAAGAAATGTGTATATACTAATACAAGTGGTCAATTGATGGAACAACCTACTGTTATTGACATTCGAGCTAAAAACGGTATATTAGAAATCAACTGTTTGGTTAATTTATTAATTGAAGCAGTTATCACATTCCATTATTCAATAAAGATGTTAATGACTAGGGCATAACGATTGAGCGTTATCAATCAGTGTATATGTGTTTAAACAGATACGGTTCTCTTGTGGTAGTGTGAATGTGCCCACCTCTAGTCAAGCCTTGCTAATCGTATTGCCATATTTGAATAACCGATTCAAAATTCGTAAACACGTACATTCGTTAAGACCTTTAAACTTTATTTATTTTAAAACGATTGCGAAACAAGCTTAAACAACTTATATATATCTTTGAATTTATTATGTACATGTATATAGCAATAACATATGATTAAACTAACTTATATTAATCGCTCTCGTTGGCGCAGATGAATGCGTAAATGTGGTCATTCATGTGGGAGGAAACCGGCGTACCCGGAGAAAACCCACATGTCCGATATGGCGACCACCGTACCATCTCACATACTTCCCGGTCCGAGGATCGAACCCGGGTTGCATTGGTTGGAAGCGAGCCTATTAATCGGACAGCATATTATTATATCCATATAGTATAGAATATATAGTAGATTAGTAGGATAGTATATCGTATCCGTGGCCTAGTGGTTAAAGCATCTGCCTACGGAGCGGGAGGTAGACGTTTCGCACCTAGTCAGGGGTTAATTCTGATATGGCCGGTTGGCGAGCCGCCATCTAGTTAAATACTGGATACCGATTGCCTACCAGCCTGACATACAAGCATAATATTCGGGAAGTACTAATGTTCATAAAAAGAGGTGTCTCATAAGTCAGAAATGGCTGGCCTTTTAAAATTAATAGGGATGACACTATAATAAACAAACACACACTAAAGTGTCTACATTGGAAGTATCGGTATATCAAAAACTATGGACATGCAGAGAAGTGAATAATTGTATAATATGCAATGTTTTTGTGTGATTTTGACATTCGAATGATCATCGGAATGAATACTCGATTATTCATTATTTACTTTAACTTTCCAATTCACACCTTTTCTGCTTTCTGTTTTTCTAATGCTGTGACGTAAACCCTTTTCCGATTGAAAACGATGGCTTGATAGAAAATATATACGTAATGTCTACTGTTATTGGTTTGGAATGGTAGGGCTTAGCCTCTATTTAGAAACAGTGAACACTCATTTTGGGTCGGATGGAACCGACGTTGCTGGAGCATCCAACAATGTCCCTGTGATTTGTGCCACTTTCGGATATGTTTGATAATTTCGAACCCGCCATTATATGGGTTCTACGGCGTTTTATAGTCTAAGAAGTTTAATTTCATAGTACATAACCTTCTGAGTTAAAGAAGCACCTACAACTATGAGCAACTTGTGATCACCAGGCTGTGTTAATTGGAGCCATACTCGGATGACTGTACACACATCTGGACCAAGATGGCAATTCATTTGTGTTTAAATGTTACTGGATTTAAAACAACTAGTGTATGATTTAACTTATATGTAATAACATTTTATTTGAACATAATTATAGAAATGTTTTATTATCCTATTATAACATTCGAATAGTTGTATCAGCTAGAGATAGCAAACCCATTTCCCCAGAGACAGCTGCCATCCCCAATATATAAACGTCTGGCACGAATTTGGATTGCATTAATGCATGAAAACGGGACACAATAAGCAACCACAAGCCAGACGACAGAGTGATGAATACATTATATAGTACACACGAGCTAATTTACATTTAGCAATGAACAATTCCAATGCACGGATTGCATTTCGAGCAACATATTTGGCAGTAACATTGAAGTCATATCGTTTAAATTGCACCAGACATGTAACGCATTGCATAACTAAGGAATGAATTGCGAGTTAATAGTTTCCATTGGGGCATAAACAACATTGGGCGTGTTTAAGGTTCGTGGAAGACACATGCATCCACGGTAACTTTAAACATACCCAAATGGAAACTATTAACTCGTGATTCATTATTTATATTTGCATTAATATTTTGTTTCAATGAGACAAACAAAAACATATCGCACTTTCCAATCGTGTAACAATTTTGCAGGGTGATCGTATACAATATTACACTCTTTATAAAACGTTACACAATATGTCCCATGAATGAAACGCAGCTCATCACAAAACACGATTAGAAAGAATAGAAGGAAAACTTCGTAACATATCAATGCAGCCGTCGGTCCGAAAGTAAATATACTCAGGAATGTTGATGTATTGTTTTCTTATACTAAGTCCAGGGCATGTTAGTGGTTCAGGAAGACCCGGAGCCCATAATACAGTATTTCAGACACGAGCGGGCATCCTAGTAGAACCACCGACCTTCCACAAGCAACCAGGATAACACCATTACATGAAATAATTAGACAGCCATTGTGTTATTCGAACCTGCAGCGTGGTGGATTGGTAGTAGCATCTTCGCTCTTCTATAGAAGTCGTGTTTATCAAGTAGTCAATCATATGGATCGATGCCTGTTATTAAATACCAACACATTTACACATGTATGTCAGTCTTATTTCATTAAATTATACTATGGTGGAAGGGAATATTTCAAACATTGGTCCATTATCTTACAACATGAAATACCAAATGTAGTAGGATCCGACTTAGTCTCCATACTTTAAACCAGTTATTCCTTGTAGATATACACGATGTGTAATGGTCAGTGAGACGCAACCGTGCGTAGCGAGTTTAACTCTAGGATACGTGTGTGAGCGACATGTAGCGTGGTATTCCAAGGCAGTCATTTCCAATATCGTATGATAGTCAGACGTCTTTTTATGAAGAGAGCATTTATTATATATAGTTATAGCGAATAGAGCATACCATAGAAGTCTTCAAACAGAATAACGTATTATTCAGGTATATATATATGCGTGAGATATTGAAATTGTTGATTTGTACGCTGTAGTATTGTGTTCATTATGTTGTACGCGGGATCGGTTCAGTTGGTCCTTTCCTGAGTATTTTCCCTTGGTCCTGGCTGTCGGTATATCAAACCTCATCATTGCACATAACTTAACAGATGAATGCTATTTACAGTTGTCACCCGCACCAGTGAGTGAGCATGTGGTTGACTGTTTAGCGGACGGTGGAGAGAATAGCGAGAAGTGTGTTACAGAGACCATATCTCTGCGTAAGTTATTGTATATGTCTATGTTGCATATGTCTATGTTGTATATGTCTATGTTGTATATGTCTATGTTGCATATGTCTATGTTGCATATGTCTATGTTGTATATGTCTATGTTGTATATGTATATGTTGCATATGTATATGTTGTATATGTATATGTTGTTTAGGTCTATGTTGCATATGTCTATGTTGTATATGTATATGTTGTATATGTCTATGTTGTATATGTCTATGTTGTATATGTCTATGTTGCATATGTCTATGTTGTATATGTATATGTTGTATATGTATATGTTGTATATGTATATGTTGTATATGTATATGTTGTTTAGGTCTATGTTGTATATGTCTATGTTGTATATATCTATGTTGTATATATAGACATAGATGTAACATATATTACCTCTATCACTGATGTCATATATATTTAAGTAAGAGTAAGCGTTATTACGAACCACGAACCTGACGCGAGTATATATAGTGCCAACGTATATAATATGTTGTTGTTGTTAACCCAAGCACCGCAAATCATCTATATATATTTATATGACGTATATGTTTTATTCCTATTCTTAATGTGTGTATATATGTGTATTGTATAACCAAAGCATTCGAGAGACGTGTTGTCTACAAGGAGATTGAATAGATTGATGAAACGTATAGAATGTTGTCATTCTGACCAACTGAGCCCCTCCCCCCGAATCCGAACCCTACCACACCAAATATAAAATATTACCATGTGCATAACATAATCCATATATAAGTAACACAATCTGAAGTTCCATACTCGTTATTTTGTTTAATTGCTTTAAAATCAGTTGATAATGACCCACATGTAGGTATGCACACATCGCACTATCTAAACTTCCTTGTCGCTTGTACCCAGCGTAATGCAAGCGCAAATAAACGAATATACATATAAATAGTATAAACAGTTAGCTTATGTTTGAACCATCGTATATATAAACTTATTTAACGTCGCTACCGGTTGCTCATATAGGCGACGGAGAGTTTAAAAAATAAACACATTTCCTGGGCAGGCTCCAGTGGTTAACCAATACGTGGTGCGCAAACATCCTTAAAAACTACCAACCATTTTTATATAAGAGATACTGATTGAACGGGGCTCGAATCCGTGACCATCAGTGATGATAGGTTACAGTGGTATACAAGTCAGCGACCGTAACCACTTAACCACGGAGGCGGACCAGAAGTAAATGTATATAGGCGGGTACGCACTTACTTAGGCATCATTGAGAAGACCCATGTTATGAAACTGTAATATTCATATATTTAAAGAATATATTTTAATGAATCATGGGCTAATAGTTTCCATCGGGTATGAACTACATTGGGCGTGATAACGTAGTTCATACAGTTCATTATTTGTATTTACGTGAATTCATTTTTCAATGACACTAAGAAAATATAGCACACATTGTGCTTAAAATATTTTAAAGTCCATAATTGTAACTTACCTTGTGCCGTAACAAGTAAATAGAATATTCTTGGAACAGAGTAAATTTTACATAGACGGAGGGTCCCTCCATGGTCGAGTGGTTAAGGTCGCTGACTTGTATACTGTAACCTATCATCACTGATGGCCACGGGTTCGAGCCACGCTCAGACCGTGTCTCATTTATATGAAAAAGTTGGAAGATTCTTACGGAGGTTGGTGCACCCAATTACCGGTTAACCGCTGGAGCCTGCCCAGAAAAGGTGTTGTTAGGTAAACTACCCGCCGCCGATATAGCCCAAAAATGGTGCTGATGCAGGCGTAAAACCCGAAATATAAATATAACACATATAACATAGACGGAGGTAGGGATTATTAGTGAACCCCGACATTAAAGCAGACTATTTAATGGCTACCGGGGTAGTACCAAGAGCAAGACTAGTATAAGATATTATTTTAGTATCACTCCATTTGTTCTATTTAGTTCCAGTGGGGCTCGAACTCCATGCCGTTCGCACGTGAAGCGAACGCACTACCACTGCGCTATCACGACTTCCACTTATCCTATTTACGTAGCGGTGTTTCCCACATATCCTATTTATATTTCCAATCTCACAATGATCAGTTCCCTATACTATGTACATATATGTACGTCGATACCTCAACGGACACGTCTCGAAATTACTTAGGTACTGAGGTACCGTCACGAGACACCACAGCACTTCACTATATATGCATATATATATATATATATATATCACCCAGGCCACTATATAATCTCTTTAGGTACTGCTGTTCCATAGTGTATGCATGCGATGGAATGAGGTCTCGACAGTGATTCAAATAATGTTGTAAGTACTAATTTTTAAATAAGTGTGCGTAAATAATTGTCTAATCTAACTATTCTCCAAGTACAGGAGTACCTCAACCAATGCATGTGCTAACTCAACAAGACTTATATTATGTGTATTTCTGCACTGGACTCCCAAACAAGAAGTGTGTTTCATTATATTTTTGTTCTGTATTTTAATATGTGTAATTGTGTGCATTGTTCAAACTATAATATTGGGAACTACAATATGCTTAGACTAAACCTGGCAAGTCATTAGTCTGTGTATCACTGTGTTTTCATATCGTTCTCTAATCTACTGTAGTATTGACGCAGTCAACAACACATTTCTCTAGTGTACTGTTGGTACTTGCTACCACAACAAGTTCACATAGCATAGTGGACCACTGAGCAACCATACCATGTCTTCCTTTGTATGTTTCAGTAGTGACATACCACAACCCGGTCCTTCTCAAGTATATATAAAGCATTGTGGTAACTCACCAAACCCTACGTTGTTCTACACAAGTATGTGATACTGCATCACGAACATTTACTATCGCAGCACAGCCTTTAGTTTATTCAATATTGGGGACAATAGCCTTTTCTAATATATATATGTATGCGCCTGCATCAGCACCATTATGGGCCATTTCCTGGACAGGCTCCAGCGGTTACCATGTACTTGATGCACAAACCTCCGTAAGTAACTGCCAAGAATAGTAATGTTTGCATACATATATATGCACACCTGTATCTTCTTGACCACTGGACAACAATATTCTAACGGAGTACCGAACATAATGACGTTGTTTTAAGTATAATACCAAACATATTGACGTTTACATAATGAAGTGTGTACAACACATAAAGACGTTTATGCAGGACATAAGGAAGGTTTTGCCGAACGTAGTGACGTCTGCATACATTTCCATATACACAACTGTATCTTATTGAACACCGAACCACAGTATTATAACGGACTCCCTATGTTCGACAATTGGCTATCCTAACATAGCGGTATTGTGGTGTTATTTTAATGTAAGGTGACAGTGGTGGATTTGTTGCTAAAATGGCGTTAATATCTTGTAGGTCGGTACATTGGACAGCCCAGTACATATATTACAATCACACACTAGGCGAGTTGCCCGTGAGATCCCAGCACATGTTTCGCCATCACACACTAGGCGAGTTGCCAGTTAGCTCCCAGTACATATCTCTCCACCACATACTAGGCGAGTTGCCAGTTAGCTACCAGTACATATCTCCCCATCACACACTAGGCGAGTTGCCAGTTAGCTCCCAGTACATATCTCCCCATCACACACTAGGCGAGTTGCTAGTGAGCTCCCAGTACATATCTACCAATCACACATTAGGCGAGTTGTCCGTGAGCTCCCAATACATATCTCCCCATCACACACTAGGCGAGTTGCTCGTGAGCTCCCAGTACATATCTCCCCATCACACACTAGGCGAGTTGCCCGTGAGCTCCCAGTACATATCTTCCCCATCACACACTAGGCGAGTTGCCCGTGAGCTCCCAGTACATATCTACCCATCACACACTAGGCGAGTTGCCCGTGAGCTCCCAGTACATATCTACCCATCACACACTAGGCGAGTTGCCCGTGAGCTCCCAGTACATATCTCCCCATCACACACTAGGCGAATTGCCCGTGAGCTCCCAGTACATATCTCCCCATCACACACTAGGCGAGTTGCCCGTGAGCTCCCAGTACATATTTTCCCCATCACACACTAGGTGAGTTGTCCGTGAGCCCCCAGTACATATCTCCCATCACACACTAGGTGAGTTGTCCGTGAGCCGCCAGTACATATTTCCCATCACACACTAACGAGTTGCCCGTGAGCTCCCAGTACATATCTCCCCATCACACACTAGGCGAGTTGCCCGTGAGCTCCCAGTACATATCTCCCCATCACACACTAGGCGAGTTGCCCGTGAGCTCCCAGTACATATCTCCCCATCACACACTAGGCGAGTTGCCCGTGAGCTCCCAGTACATATCTCCCCATCACACACTAGGCGAGTTGCCCGTGAGCTCCCAGTACATATCTCCCCATCACACACTAGGCGAGTTGCCCGTGAGCTCCCAGTACATATCTCCCCATCACACACTAGGCGAGTTGCCCGTGAGCTCCCAGTACATATCTCCCCATCACACACTAGGCGAGTTGCCCGTGAGCTCCCAGTACATATCTCCCCATCACACACTAGACGAGTTGCCCGTGAGCTCCCAGTACATATCTCCCCATCACACACTAGGCGAGTTGCCCGTGAGCTCCCAGTACATATCCCCATCACACACTAGGCGAGTTGCCCGTGAGCTCCCAGTACATATCTCCCCATCACACACTAGGCGAGTTGCCCGTGAGCTCCCAGTACATATCTCCCCATCACACACTAGGCGAGTTGCCCGTGAGCTCCCAGTACATATCTCCCCATCACACACTAGGCGAGTTGCCCGTGAGCTCCCAGTACATATCTCCCCATCACACACTAGGCGAGTTGCCCGTGAGCTCCCACCCAGTACATATCTCCCCACACACACTAGGCGAGTTGCCGTGAGCTCCCAGTACATATCTCCCCATCACACACTAGGCGAGTTGCCCGTGAGCTCCCAGTTATATCCCCCATCACACACTAGGCGAGTTGCCCGTGAGCTCCCAGTACATATCTCCCCATCACACACTAGGCGAGTTGCCCGTGAGCTCCCAGTACATATCTCCCCATCACACACTAGGCGAGTTGCCCGTGAGCTCCCAGTACATATCTCCCCATCACACACTAGGCGAGTTGCCCGTGAGCTCCCAGTACATATCTCCCCATCACACACTAGGCGAGTTGCCCGTGAGCTCCCAGTACATATCTCCCCATCACACACTAGGCGAGTTGCCCGTGAGCTCCCAGTACATATCTCCCCATCACACACTAGGCGAGTTGCCCGTGAGCTCCCAGTACATCTCCCCATCACACACTAGGCGAGTTGCCCGTGAGCTCCCAGTACATATCTCCCCATCACACACTAGGCGATGCCCGTGAGCTCCCAGTACATATCTCCCCATCACACACTAGGCGAGTTGCCCGTGAGCTCCCAGTACATATCTCCCCATCAAACACTAGGCGAGATGCCCGTAAACTCCCAGTACATATCTCCCCATCACACACTAGGCGAGTTGATCGTGAGCTTCCAGTACATATCTCCCCATCACACACTAGGCGAGTTGCCCATGAGCTCCCAGTACATACCTCCCCATCACACAATAGGCGAGATCCCCATTAGCTCCCAGTACATATCTCCACATCAAACACTAGGCGAGATGCCTGTTAGCTCCCAGTACATATCTCCCCATCACGCACAATGCGAGTTTTTCGTGAACTCCCAGTACATATCTACCCCATCACACACTAGGTGAGTTACCCGTGAGTCCCCAGTACATATCTCCCCAACACAACCTAGGCGAGATCCCCATGAGCTCCTAGTACAAATATCCCCATCATGTAATAGGCGAGTTTGCCGTGAGATCCCAGTACATATCTCCCCATCACACACTAGGAGTGATCCCCGTGAGCTCCTAGTACAAATATCTCAAACATGTAATAGGCGAGTTATCCTTGAGCTCCCAGCACATATCTCCCCATCACACACTAGGCGAGTTGCCCGTGAGCTCCCAGTACATATCTCCCCATCACACACTAGACGAATTGCCCGTGAGCTCCCAGTACATATCTCCCCATCACACACTAGGCGAGTTGCCCGTGAGCCCCCATTACATATCTACCCATCACACACTAGGTGAGTTGCCCGTGAGCTCCCAGTACATATCCCCCATCACACACTAGGAGAGTTGCCAGTGAGCTCCCAGTACATATCTCCCCATCACACACTAGGCGATTTGCCCGTGAGCTCCCAGTACATATTCCCCATCACACACTAGGCGAGTTGCCCGTGAGCTCCCAGTACATATATTCCCATCACACACTAGGCGAGTTGTCCGTGAGCTCCCAGTACATATCTCCCCATCACACACTAGGCGAGTTGCCCGTGAGCTCCCAGTACATATCTCCCCATCACACACTAGGCGAGTTGCCCGTGAGCTCCCAGTACATATCTCCCCATCACACACTAGGCGAGTTGTCCGTGAGCTCCCAGTACATATCTCCCCATCACACACTAGGCGATTGCCCGTGAGCTCCCAGTACATATCTCCCCATCACACACTAGGCGAGTTGCCCGTGAGCTCCCAGTACATATCTCCCCATCACACACTAGGCGAGTTGTCCGTGAGCTCCCAGTACATATCTCCCCATCACACACTAGGCGAGTTGTCCGTGAGCTCCCAGTACATACATCCCCATCACACACTAGGCGAGTTGCCCGTGAGCTCCCAGTACATATCTCCCCATCACACACTAGGCGAGTTGCCCGTGAGCTCCCAGTACATATCTCCCATCAAAAACTAGGCGAAATTCCCGTGAGCTCCCAGTACATGTCTCCCCATCAAATACTAGGCGAGATGCCCTTGATCTCCCAGTACATATCTCCCTATCAAACACTAGGCGAGTTGCCCGTGAGCTCCCAGTACATATCTCCCCATCACACACTAGACGAGTTGCCCGTGAGTTCCCGTACATATCTCCCCATCACACACTAGGCGAGATCCCCGTGAGCTCCCAGTACATATCTCCCCATCACACACTAGGCGAGATCCCCGTGAGCTCCCAGTACATATCTCCCCATCACACACTAGGCGAGATACCCGTGAGCTTCCAGTACATATCTCCCCATCACACACTAGGCGATTTCCCCGTGAGCTCCCAGTACATATCTCCCCATCACACACTAGGCGAGTTGCCCGTGAACTCCCAGTACATATATCCCCATCACACACTAGGCGAGGTCCCCATGAGCTCCCAGTACATATCTCCCCATCACACACTAGGCGAGTTACCCGTGAGTTCCCAGTACATATCTTCCCATCACACACTAGACGAGTTGCCCGTGAGCTCCCAGTACATATCTCACCATCACACACTAGGCGAGATCCCCGTGAGCTCCCAGTACATATCTCCACATCACACACTAGATGAGTTGCCCGTGAGCTCCCAGTACATATCTCCCCATCACACACTAGGCGAGTTTTCCGTGAGCTCCCAGTACATATATTCCCATCACACACTAGACGAATTGCCCGTTCGCTCCCAGTACATATCTCTCCATCACACACTAGGCGAGTTGCCTGTTATCTCCCATTACATATCACTCCATCACACATTAGATGAGTTGCCCGTGAGCTCCCAGTACATATCTCTCCATCACACACTAGGCGAGTTGCCCATGAGCTCCCAGTACATAACTCCCCATCACACAATACGCGAGATCCCCATGAGCTCCCAGTACATATCTACACATCACACACTAGATTAATTGCCCGTGATCTCCCAGTACATATCTCCCCATCACACACTAGGCGAGTTGTCCGTGAGCTCCCAGTACATATCTCCCCATCACACACTAGGCGAGTTGTCCGTGAGCTCCCAGTACATATCTCCCCATCACACACTAGGCGAGTTGTCCGTGAGCTCCCAGTACATATCTCCCCATCACACACTAGACGAATTGCCCGTGAGCTCCCAGTACATATCTCCCCATCACACACTAGGCGAGTTGCCCATGAGCTCCCAGTACATATCTCCCCATCACACACTAGGCGAGATCCCCGTGAGCTCCCAGTACATATCTCCACATCACACACTAGACGAATTGCCCGTGAGTTCCCAGTACATATCTCCCCATCACACACTAGGCGAGTTGCCCGTGAGCTCCCAGTACATATCTCCCCATCACACAATAGGCGAGTTCCCCGTGAGCTCCCAGTACATATCTACCCATCACACACTAGGCGAGTTGCCCGTGAGCTCCCAGTACATATCTCCCCATCACAAACTAGGCGAGTTGCCCGTGAGCTCCCAGTACATATCTCCCAATCACACACTAGGCGAGTTGTCCGTGAGCTCCCAGTACATATCTCCCCATCAAACACTAGGCGAGTTGTCCGTGAGCTCCCAGTACATATCTCCCCATCACATACTAGGCGAGTTGTCCGTGAGCTCCCAGTACATATCTACCCCATCACACACTAGGCGAGTTGCCCGTGAGCTCCCAGTACATATCTCTCCATCACACACTAGGCGATTTGCCCAATGAGCTCCCAGTACATATCTCCCCATCACACACTAGGCGAGATCCCCGTGAGCTCCCAATACATATCTCCCCATCACACACTAGGCGAGATCCCCGTGTGCGTCCAGTGCATATCTCCCCATCACACACTAGGCGAGCTACCCGTGAATTCCCAGTACATATCTCCCCCATCACACACTAGGCGAGTTCCCCTTGAGCTCCCATTACATATCTCCCCATCACTCACTATGCGAGTTGCCCGTGAACTCCCAGTACATATCTCCCCATCACACACTAGGCGAGTTGTCCGTGAGCTCCCAGTACATATCTCCCCATCACACACTAGGCGAGTTGCCCATGAGCTCCCAGTACATATCTCCCCATCACACACTAGGCGAGTTGCCCATGAGCTCCCAGTACATATCTCCCCATCACACACTAGGCGAGTTCCCCGTGAGCTCCCAGTACATATCTCCACATCACACACTAGATGAGTTACCCGTGAGCTCCCAGTACATATATCCCCATCACACACTAGGCGAGTTGCCCGTGAGCTCCCAGTACATATCTCCAAAACTAGGCGAGTCCTGTCCATATTCCCATCAAACACTAGGCGAGTGCCCGTGACTCCCAGTACATATCTCCCCATCAACACTAGGCGAGTGCCCGTGATCCCAGTACATATCTCCCCACACACACTACGAGTTGCCCGTGAGCTCCCAGTACATATCTCCCCATCACACACTAGGCGAGTTGCCCGTGAGCTCCCAGTACATATCTCCCCATCACACACTAGGCGAGTTGCCCGTGAGCTCCCAATACATATCTCCCCATCACACACTAGGCGAGATACCCGTGAGCTCCCAGTACATATCTCCCCATCACACACTAGGCGAGATGCCCTTGAGCTCCCAGTACATATCTCCCCATCACACACTAGCTAGTTGCCCGTGAGCTCCCAGTACATATCTCCCCATCACACACTAGGCGAGTTGCCCGTGAGTTCCCAGTACATATCTCCCCATCACACACTAGACGAGTTGCCCGTGAGCTCCCAGTACATATCTCCCCATCACACACTAGGCGAGTTCCCCGTGAGCTTCCAGTACATATCTCCCCATCACACACTAGGCGAGTTGCCCGTGAGCTCCCAGTACATATCTCCCCATCACACACTAGGCGAGTTGCCCGTGAGCTCCCAGTACATATCTCCCCATCACACACTAGGCGAGTTGCCCGTGAGCTCCCAGTACATATCTCCCCATCACACACTAGGCGAGTTGCCCGTGAGCTCCCAGTACATATATTCCCATCACACACTAGACGAATTGCCCGTTCGCTCCCAGTACATATCTCTCCATCACACACTAGGCGAGTTGCCTGTTATCTCCCACTACATATCACTCCATCACACACTAGATGAGTTACCCGTGAGCTCCCAGTACATATCTCCCCATCACACACTAGGCGAGTTGCCCGTGAGCTCCCAGTACATATCTCCCCATCACACACTAGGCGAGTTGCCCGTGAGCTCCCAGTACATATCTCCCCATCACACACTAGGCGAGTTGCCCGTGAGCTCCCAGTACATATCTCCCCATCACACACTAGGCGAGTTACCCGTGAGCTCCCAGTACATATCTCCCCAACACAACCTAGGCGAGTTGCCCGTGAGCTCCCAGTACATATATCACCCATCACACACTAGGTGAGTTGTCCGTGATCTCCCAGTACATATCTCCCCATCACACACTAGGCGAGTTGTCCGTGAGCTCCCAGTACATATATCCCCATCACACACTAGGCGAGTTGCCCGTGAGCTCCCAGTACATATCTCCCCATCACACACTAGGCGAGTTGTCCGTGAGCTCCCAGTACATATCTTCCCATCACACACTAGACGAGTTGCCCGTTAGCTCCCAGTACATATCACTCCATCACACACTAGGCGAGTTGACCGTGAGCTCCCAGTACATATCTCCCCATCATACACTAGACGAATAGCCCGTGAGCTCCCAGTACATATCTCACCATCACACACTAGACGAATTGCCCATGAGCTTCCAGTACATATCTCCCCATCACACAATACGCGAGATCCCCATGAGCTCCCAGTACATATCTCCACATCACACACTAGATTAATTGCCCGTGATCTCCCAGTACATATCTCCCATCACAAACATGGTGAGTTTCCCGTGAGCTCCCAGTACATATCTCCCCATCACAAACTAGACGAGTTGCCCGTGATCTCCCATAAATTATATCCCCATCAAACACTAGGCGAGTTGCCCTTGATCTCCCAGTACATATCTCCCCATCACACACTATGCGAGTTGCCCATGAACTCCCAGTACATATCTCCCCAACACAATCTAGGCGAGATCCCCGTGAGCTCCTAGTACAAATATTCCCATCATGTAATAGACGAGTTGCCCGTGAGCTCCCAGTATATATATTACCCATCACACACTAGGCGGTTGCACGTGAGCTCCCGGTATATATCTCCCCATCACACACTAGGCGAGTTGTCCGTGAGCTCCCAGTACATATCTCCCCATCACACACTAGGCGAGCTGCCCGTGAGTTCCCAGTACATATCTCCCCATCACACACTAGACGAGTTGCCCGTGAGCTCCCAGTACATATCTCCCCATCACACACTAGGCGAGTTGCCCGTGAGCTCCCAGTACATATCTCCCCATCACACACTAGACGAGTTGCCCGTGAGCTCCCAGTACATATCTCCCCATCACACACTATGCGAGTTGCCCTTGAGCTCCCAGTACATATCTCCCCCATCACACACTAGGTGAGTTACCCGTGAGTTCCCAGTACATATCTCCCCAACACAACCTAGGCGAGATCCCCGTGAGCTCCTAGTACAAATTTCCCCATCATGTAATAGGCGAATTACCCGTGACCTCCTAGTTCATATCTCCGCATCACACACTAGGCGAGTTGTCCGTGAGCTCCCAGTACATATCTCCACATCACACACAAGATTAATTGCCCGTGAGCTCCCAGTACATATCTCCCCATCACACACTAGGCGAGTTGCCCGTGAGCTCCCAGTACATATCTCTCCATCACACACTAGGCGAGTTGTCCGTGAGCCCCAGTACATATATTCCCATCACACACTAGACGAATTGCCGTTCGCTCCCAGTACATACTACCCATCACACACTAGCGAGTTGCCGTGGCTATACATATCTCCCCATCACACACTAGACGAGTTGTCCGTGAGTCCCATACATATCTCCCCATCACACACTAGATGAATTGCCCGTTAGCTCCCTGTACATATCTCCCCATCACACACTAGGCGAGTTGTACGTGAGCTCCCAGTACATATCTCCCCATCACACACTAGACGAATTGCCCGTTAGCTCCCAGTACATATCTCTCCACCACACACTAGGCGAGTTGCCCATGAGCTCCCAGTACATATCTCCCCATCACACAATAGGCGAGATCCCCGTGAGCTCCCAGTACATAGCTCCACATCACACACAAGATGAATTGCCCGTGAGCTCCCAGTACATATCTCCCCATCACACACTAGGCGAGTTGCCCGTGAGCTCCCAGTACATATCTCCCCATCAAACACTAGGTGAGTTGCCCATGAGTTCCCAGTACATATCTCCACATCCCACACTAGACGAGTTGCCCGTGAGTTCCCAGTATATATCTCCACATCACACACTAGACGAGTTGCCCGTGAACTCCCAGTACATATCTCCCCATCACAAACTAGGCGAGTTACCCGTGAGTTCCCAGTACATATCTCCCCATCACACACTAGGTGAGTTACCCGTGAGCTCCCAGTACATATCTCCCCAACACAACCTAGGCGAGATCCCCGTGAGCTCCTAGTACAAGTATCCCCATTATGTAATAGGCGAGTTCCCCGTGAGCTCCCAGTACATATCTCCCCATCACACACTAGGCGAGTTGCCCGTGAGCTCCCAGTACATATCTTCCCATCACACACTATGCGAGTTACCCGTGAGCTCCCAGTACATATCTCCCCATCAAACACTAGGCGAGTTGCCCGTGAGTTCCCAGTACATATCTCCCCATCACACACTAGACGAGTTGCCCGTGAGCTCCCAGTACATATCTCCCCATCACACACTATGCGAGTTGCCCGTGAACTCCCAGTACATATCTCCCCCATCACACACTAGGTGAGTTACCCGTGAGCTCCCAGTACATATCTCCCCATCACACACTAGGCGAGTTGTCCGTGAGCTCCCAGTACATATCTCCCCATCACACACTAGGCGAGTTGCCCGTGAGCTCCCAGTACATATCTCCACATCACACACTAGACGAGTTGCCAGTGAACTCCCAGTACATATCTCCCCATCACACACTATGCGAGTTGCCCGTGTACTCCCAGTACATATCTCCCCCATCACACACTAGGTGAGTTACACGTGAGTTCCCAGTACATATCTCCCCAATACAACCTAGGCGAGATTCCCGTGAGTTCCTAGTACAAATATCCCCATCATGTAATAGGTGAGTTGCCCGTGAGATCCCAGTACATATATTCCCATCACACAATAGGCGAGTTACCCTTGAGCTCCCAGTATATATATTACCCATCACACACTAGACGAGTTACCCGTGAGCTGCGAGTACATATCTCCCCATCACACACTAGGCGAGTTGTCCGTGAGTTCCCAGTACATATCTCCCCATCACACAATGGGCGAGATCCCCATGAGCTCCCAGTACATATCTCCACATCACACACTAGGTGAGTTGCCCGTGAGCTCCCAGTACATATCTCCACCATCACACACTAGGCGAGTTACCCGTGAGTTCCCAGTACATATCTCCCCATCACACACTAGGCGAGTTGCCCGTGAGCTCCCAGTACATATATCCCCATCATACAATAGGCGAGTTACCCGTGAGCTCCCAGTACATATCTCCCCATCACACACTAGGCGAGTTGCCCGTGAGCTCCCAGTACATATCTCCCCATCACACACTAGGCGAGTTGCCCGTGAGCTCCCAGTACATATCTCCCCATCACACACTAGGCGAGTTGCCCGTGAGCTCCCAGTACATATCTCCCCATCACACACTAGGCGAGTTGCCCGTGAGCTCCCAGTACATATATCCCCATCACACACTAGGCGAGTTGCCCGTGAGCTCCCAGTACATATCTCCCCATCACACACTAGACGAGTTGCCCGTGAGCTCCCAGTACATATCTCCCAACACACACTAGAGGAATTGCCCGTTAGCTCCCAGTACATATCTCCCCATCACACACTAGGCGAGCTCCCATAAATATCTCCCATCACACACTAGGCGAGTTGCCTGAGTTCCCAGTACATATCTCCTCATTACACAATAGGCGAGATCCCCGTGAGCTCCCAGTACATATCTCCACATCACACACTAGATGAGTTGCCCGTGAACTTCCATACATATCTCCCCTCACACACTAGAGTTCCCATGAGCTCCCAGTACATATCTCCCCATCACACACTAGGCGAGTTGCCCGTGAGCTCCCAGTACATATCTCCCCATCACACACTAGGCGAGTTGCCCGTGAGCTCCCAGTACATATCTCCCCATCACACACTAGGCGAGTTGCCCGTGAGCTCCCAGTACAAATATCCCCATCATGTAAAGGCGAGTTGCCCGTGAGATCCCAGTGTATATTCCCATCACACAATAGGCGAGTTACCCTTGAGCTCCCAGTATATATATTACCCATCACACACTAGACGAGTTACCCGTGAGCTGCCAGTACATATCTCCCCATCACACACTAGGCGAGTTGCCCGTGAGCTCCCAGTACATATCTCCCCATCACACAATAGGCGAGATACCCGTGAGCTCCCAGTACATATCTCCACATCACACACTAGGTGAGTTGCCCGTGAGCTCCCAGTACATATCTCCCCATCACACACTAGGCGAGTTGCCCGTGAGCTCCCAGTACATATCTCCCCATCACACACTAGGCGAGTTGCCCGTGAGCTCCCAGTACATATCTCCCCATCACACACTAGGCGAGTTGCCCGTGAGCTCCCAGTACATATCTCCCCATCACACACTAGGTGAGTTACCCGTGAGCTCCCAGTACATATCTCCCCAACACAACCTAGGCGAGATCCCCGTGAGCTCCCAGTACATATCTCCCCATCACGCAATAGGCGAGTTACCCGTGAGCTCCCAGTACATATCTCCCCATCACACACTAGGCGAGTTGCCCGTGAGCTCCCAGTACATATCTCCCCATCACACACTAGGCGAGTTGCCCGTGAGCTCCCAGTACATATCTCCCCATCACACACTATGCGAGTTGCCCGTGAGCTCCCAGTACATATCTCCCCATCACACACTAGGTGAGTTACACGTGAGCTCCCAGTACATATCTCCCCAACCAACCTAGGCGAGATCCCCGTGAGCTCCTAGTACAAATGTCCCCATCACACAATAGGCGAGTTACCCGTGAGCTCCCAGTACATATCTCCCCATCACACACTAGGCGAGTTGCCCGTGAGCTCCCAGTACATATCTCCCCATCACACACTAGGCGAGTTGCCCGTGAGCTCCCAGTACATATCTCCCCATCACACACTAGGCGAGTTGTCCGTGAGCTCCCAGTACATATATCCCCATCACACACTAGGCGAGTTGTCCGTGAGCTCCCAGTACATATCTCCCCATCACACACTAGGCGAGTTGCCCGTGAGCTCCCAGTACATATCTCCCCATCACACACTAGACGAGTTGCCCGTGAGCTCCCAGTACATATCTCCCCATCACACACTAGGCGAGCTCCCAGTACATATCTCCCATCACACACTAGCGAGCTCCCAGTACATATCTCCCCATCACACACTAGGCGAGTTGCCCGTGAGCTCCCAACATATTCTCCCCATCACACACTAGGCGAGTTGCCCGTGAGCTCCCAGTACATATCTCCCCATCACACACTAGGCGAGTTACCCGTGAGCTCCCAGTACATATCTCCCCATCACACACTAGGCGAGTTGCCCGTGAGCTCCCAGTACATATCTCCCCATCACACACTAGGCGAGTTGTCCGTGAGCTCCCAGTACATATCTCCCCATCACACACTAGGCGAGTTGCCCGTGAGCTCCCAGTACATATCTCCCCATCACACACTAGACGAGTTGCCCGTGAGCTCCCAGTACATATCTCCCCATCACACACTAGGCGAGTTGCCCGTGAGCTCCCAGTACATATCTCCCCATCACACACTAGGCGAGTTGCCCGTGAGCTCCCAGTACATATCTCCCCATCACACACTAGGCGAGTTCCCGTGAGCTCCCAGTACATATCTCCCCATCACACACTAGGCGAGATCCCGTGAGCTCCCAGTACATATCTCCCCATCACACACTAGCGAGTTGCCCGTGAGCTCCCAGTACATATCTCCCCATCACACACTAGGCGAGTTGCCCGTGAGCTCCCAGTACATATCTCCCCATCACACACTAGGCGAGTTGCCCGTGAGCTCCCAGTACATATCTCCCCATCACACACTAGGCGAGTTGCCCGTGAGCTCCCAGTACATATCTCCCCATCACACACTAGGCGAGTTGCCCGTGAGCTCCCAGTACATATCTCCCCATCACACACTAGGCGAGTTGCCCGTGAGCTCCCAGTACATATCTCCACATCACACACTAGACGAGTTGCCAGTGAACTCCCAGTACATATCTCCCCATCACACACTATGCGAGTTGCCCGTGTACTCCCAGTACATATCTCCCCCATCACACACTAGGTGAGTTACACGTGAGTTCCCAGTACATATCTCCCCAACACAACCTAGGCGAGATCCCCGTGAGTTCCTAGTACAAATATCCCCATCATGTAATAGGTGAGTTGCCCGTGAGATCCCAGTACATATATTCCCATCACACAATAGGCGAGTTACCCTTGAGCTCCCAGTATATATATTACCCATCACACACTAGACGAGTTACCCGTGAGCTGCGAGTACATATCTCCCCATCACACACTAGGCGAGTTGTCCGTGAGTTCCCAGTACATATCTCCCCATCACACAATGGGCGAGATCCCCATGAGCTCCCAGTACATATCTCCACATCACACACTATGCGAGTTGCCCGTGAACTCCCAGTACATATCTCCCCATCACACACTAGGTGAGTTACCCGTGAGTTCCCAGTACATATCTCCCCAACACAACCTAGGCGAGATCCCCGTGAGTTCCTAGTACAAATATCCCCATCATATAATAGGCGAGTTACCCGTGAGCTCCCAGTACATATCTCCCCATCACACACTAGGCGAATTGTCCGTGAGCTCCCAGTACATATCTCCCCATCACACACTAGGCGAGTTGTCCGTGAGCTCCCAGTACATATCTCCCCATCACACACTAGGCGAGTTGTCCTTGAGCTGCCAGTACATATATCCCCATCACACACTAGGCGAGTTGTCCGTGAGCTCCCAGTACATATCTCCCCATCACACATTAGGCGAATTGCCCGTGAGCTCCCAGTACATATCTCCCCATCACATACTAGAGGAATTGCCCGTTAGCTCCCAGTACATATCTCCCCATCACACACTAGGCGAGCTCCCAATACATATCTCTCCATCACACACTAGGCGAGTTGCCCATGAGGTCCCAGTACATATCTCCTCATTACACAATAGGCGAGATCCCCATGAACTCCCAGTACATATCTCCACATCACACACTAGATGAATTGCCCGTGAACTCCCATTACATATCTCCCCCATCACACACTAGCTGAGTTACCCATGAGCTCACAGTACATATCTCCCCATCACACACTAGGCGAGTTCCCGTGAGCTCCCAGTACATATCTCCCCATCACACACTAAGCGAGTTGTCCGTGAGCTCCCAGTACATATCTCCCACATCACACACTAGGCGAGTTACCCGTGAGCTCCTAGTACAAATATCCCCAGCATGTAATAGGCGAGTTGCCCGTGAGATCCCAGTGCATATATTCCCATCACACAATAGGCGAGTTACCCTTGAGCTCCCAGTATATATATTACCCATCACACACTAGACGAGTTACCCGTGAGCTGCCAGTACATATCTCCCCATCACACACTAGGCGAGTTGCCCGTGAGCTCCCAGTACATATCTCCCCATCACACAATAGGCGAGATCCCCGTGAGCTCCCAGTACATATCTCCACATCACACACTAGGTGAGTTGCCCGTGAGCTCCCAGTACATATCTCCCCATCACACACTAGGCGAGTTGCCCGTGAGCTCCCAGTACATATCTCCCCATCACACACTAGGCGAGTTGCCCGTGAGCTCCCAGTACATATCTCCCCATCACACACTAGGCGAGTTGCCCGTGAGCTCCCAGTACATATCTCCCCATCACACACTAGGTGAGTTACCCGTGAGCTCCCAGTACATATCTCCCCAACACAACCTAGGCGAGATCCCCGTGAGCTCCCAGTACATATCTCCCCATCATACACTAGGCGAGTTGCCCGTGAGCTCCCAGTACATATCTCCCCATCACACACTAGGCGAGTTGCCCGTGAGCTCCCAGTACATATCTCCCCATCACACACTAGGCGAGTTGCCCGTGAGCTCCCAGTACATATCTCCCCATCACACACTAGGCGAGTTGCCCGTGAGCTCCCAGTACATATCTCCCCATCACACACTAGGCGAGTTGCCCGTGAGCTCCCAGTACATATCTCCCCATCACACACTAGGCGAGTTGCCCGTGAGTTCCCAGTACATATCTCCCCATCACACACTAGGCGAGTTGCCCGTGAGCTCCCAGTACATATCTCCCCATCACACACTAGGCGAGTTGCCCGTGAGCTCCCAGTACATATCTCCCCATCACAACCTAGGCGAGATGCCCGTGAGCTCCCAGTACATATTTCCCCATCACACAATAGGCGAGTTATCCGTGAGCTCCCAGTACATATCTCCCCATCACACACTAGGCGATTTGCCCTGAGCTCCCAGTACATATCTCCCCATCACACACTAGGCGAGTTGCCCGTGAGCTCCCAGTACATATCTCCACATCACACACTAGGCGAGTTGTCCGTGAGCTTCCAGTGCATATCTCCACATCACACACTAGGTGAGTTGTCCGTGAGCTCCCAGTACATATGTCCCATCACACACTAGGCGAGTTGCCCGTGAGCTCCCAGTAAATATCTCCACATCAAACACTAGGCGAGTTGCCCGTGAGCTCCCAGTACAAACCTCCCCGTGAAAAACTATGCGATTTGCCCGTGAGTTCCCAGTACATATTGCCCATCACATATTAGGTGAATTGCCCGTGAGCTCCCAGCACATATCTCCCATCATACACTAGGTAAGTTTCCCGGGAGCTTCCTGTACATATCTCCCATCACACACTAGGCGAGTTTCCCGGGAGCTTCCTGTACATATTTCCATCACACACTAGGCGAGTTAACCGTGAGCTTCCTGTACATATCTCCACATCAAACACTAGGCCAGTTGTCCGTGAGCTCCCAGTACAAATCTCCCCATCACATATTAGAAGAGTTGCCCGTGAGCTCCCAGAATATATCTCCCCATCACACACTAGACGAGTCGCCCGTGAGCTCCCAGTACATAACTCCCCATCACACATTAGACGAGTTGCCCGTGAGCTCCCAGTACATATTCCCCATCACACACTAGACGATTTGCCCGTGAGCTCCCAGGACATATATCCCCATCACACACTAGGCGAGTTGCCCGTGTGCTCCCATTACATATCTCCCCATCCCACTCTAGACGAGTTATCCGTGAGCTTTCAGTACAAATCTTCCCCTTCACACACTAGGCGAGTTGCCCGTGAGCTCCCAGTACTTATCTCCCCATCTCACACTAGGCGAATTGCCCGTGATCTCCCATTACATATATCCCATCACATACTAGGCGAGTTGTCCGTGATCTCCCAGTACATATATCCCATCACATACTAGACAAGTTTCCCGGGAGCTTCCTGTACATATCCCCCAACACACACTAGTCGAGTTTCCCGGGAGCTCACAGTACATATCTCCCTATCACATACTAGGCGAGTTCCCCGGGAGCTTCCAGTACATATCTCCCATAACACACTAGGCGAGTTTCCCGGGATCTTCCTGTACATATCCCTCATCACACACTAGGCGAGTTGTCCGTTAGCTCCCAGTACATATCTCCCATCACACACTAGGCGAATTGCCCGTGAGCTCCCAGTACATATCTCCCATCACACACTAGGCAAGTTGTCCGTGATCTCCCAGTACATATATCCCATCACATACTAGGCGAGTTGTCCGTGATCTCCCAGTACATATATCCCATCACATACTAGACGAGTTTTCCGGGAGCTCACATTACATATCTCCCATCACACACTAGGCGAGTTTTCCGTGAGCTCCCAGTACATATCTCCCCATCACACACTAGACGAGTTTTCCGTGAGCTCCCAGTACATATCTCCCATCACACACTAGGCGAGTTGCCCGTGAGCTCCCAGTACATATCTCCCCATCACACACTAGGCGAGTTGCCCGTGAGCTCCCAGTACATATCTCCCCATCACACACTAGGCGAGTTGCCCGTGAGCTCCCAGTACATATCTCCCCATCACACACTAGGCGAGCTCCCAGTACATATCTCCCATCACACACTAGGCGAGTTGCCCGTGAGCTCCCAGTACATATCTCCCCATCACACACTAGGCGAGTTGCCCGTGAGCTCCCAGTACATATCTCCCCATCACACACTAGACGAATTGCCCGTGAGCTCCCAGTACATATCTCCCCATCACACACTAGGCGAGTTGCCCGTGAGCTCCCAGTACATATCTCCCCATCACACACTAGGCGAGTTGCCCGTGAGCTCCCAGTACATATCTCCCCATCACACACTAGGCGAGTTGCCCGTGAGCTCCCAGTACATATCTCCCCATCACACACTAGGCGAGTTGCCCGTGAATTCCCAGTACATATCTCCCCATCACACACTAGGTGAGTTGCCCGTGAGCTCCCAGTACATATCTCCCCATCACACACTAGGCGAGTTGCCCGTGAGCTCCCAGTACATATCTCCCCATCACAAACTAGGCGAGTTCCCCGTGAGCTCCCAGTACATATCTCCCCATCACACACTAGGCGAGTTGCCCGTGAGCTCCCAGTACATATCTCCCCATCACACACTAGGCGATTTGCCCTGAGCTCCCAGTACATATCTCCCCATCACACACTAGGCGAGTTGCCCGTGAGCTCCCAGTACATATATCCCCATCACACACTAGGCGAGTTGTCCGTGAGCTCCCAGTACATATCTCCCCATCACAAACTAGGCGAGATCCCCGTGAGCTCCCAGTACATATCTCCCCCATCACACACTAGGTGAGTTACCCGTGAGCCCCCAGTACATATCTGCCCAACACAACATAGGCGAGATCCCCGTGAGCTCCTAGTACAAATATCCCCAACATGTAATAGGCGAGTTGCCCTTGAGATCCCAGTGCATATATTCCCATCACACAATAGGCGAGTTACCCATGAGCTCCCTGTATATATATTACCCATCACACACTAGAAGAGTTACCCGTGAGCTGCGAGTACATATCTCTCCATCACACACAAGGCGAGTTGTCCGTGAGTTCCCAGTACATATCTCCCCATCACACAATAGGCGAGATACCCGTGAGCTCCCAGTACATATCTCCACATCAAACACTAGACGAGTTGCCCGTGAACTCCCAGTACATATCTCTCCATCACACAATATGCGAGTTGCCCGTTAGCTCCCAGTACATATCTCTCCATCACACACTAGGCGAGTTGCCAATGAGCTCCTGGTACATATCTCCCCATCACACACTAGGCGAGTTGTCCGTGAGCTCCCAGTACATATATTCCTATCACACACTAGACGAATTGCCCATTCGCTACAGGTACATATCTCCCCATCACACACTAGGCGAGTTGTCTGTGAGCTCCCAGTACATATCTCCCCATCACACACTAGGCGAGTTGTCCGTGAACTCCCAGTACATATCTCCCCATCACACACTAGACGAATTGCCCGTTAGCTCCCAGTACATATCTCTCCATCACACACTAGGCGAGTTGCCAATGAGCTCCTGGTACATATCTCCCCATCACACACTAGGCGAGTTGACCGTGAGCTCCCAGTACATATATTCCAATCACACATTAGGCGAGGTGTCCGTGAGCTCCCAGTACATATCTACCCATCACACACTAGGCGAGTTGACCGTGAGCTCCCAGTACATATATTCCAATCACACATTAGGCGAGGTGTCCGTGAGCTCCCAGTACATATCTCCCCATCATACACTAGGCGAGTTGTCCGTGAACTCCCAGTACATATCTCCCCATCACACACTAGACGAGTTGCCCGTGAGCTCCCAGTACATATCTCCCCATCACACACTAGGCGAGTTGCCCGTGAGCTCCCAGTACATATCTCCCCATCACACACTAGGCGAGTTGCCCGTGAGCTCCCAGTACATATCTCCCCATCACACACTAGGCGAGTTGCCCGTGAGCTCCCAGTACATATATCCCCATCACACACTAGGCGAGTTGCCCGTGAGCTCCCAGTACATATCTCCCCATCACACACTAGGCGAGTTGCCCGTGAGCTCCCAGTACATATCTCCCCATCACACACTAGGCGAGTTGCCCGTGAGCTCCCAGTACATATCTCCCCATCACACACTAGGCGAGTTGCCCGTGAGCTCCCAGTACATATCTCCCCATCACACACTAGGCGAGTTGCCCGTGAGCTCCCAGTACATATCTCCCCATCACACACTAGGCGAATTGCCCGTGAGCTCCCAGTACATATCTCCCCATCACACACTAGGCGAGCTCCCAGTACATATCTCCCCATCACACACTAGGCGAGTTGCCCGTGAGCTCCCAGTACATATCTCCCCATCACACACTAGGCGAGATCCCCATGAGCTCCCAGTACATATCTCCACATCACACACTAGACGAGTTGCCCGTGAGCTCCCAGTACATATCTCCCCATCACACACTAGCCAAGTTGCCCGTGAGCTCCCAGTACATATCTCCCCATCACACACTAGGCGAGTTGTCCGTGAGCTCCCAGTACATATCTCCCCACCACACACTAGGCGAGTTACCCATGAGCTCCTAGTACAAATATCCCCAGCATGTAATAGGCGAGTTGCCCGTGAGATCCCAGTGTATATATTCCCATCACACAATAGGCGAGTTACCCGTGAGCTCCCAGTATATATATTACCCATCACACACTAGACGAGTTACCCGTGAGCTGCCAGTACATATCTCCCCATCACACACTAGGCGAGTTGCCCGTGAGCTCCCAGTACATATCTCCCCATCACACACTAGGCGAGATCCCCGTGAGCTCCCAGTACATATCTCCACATCACACACTAGATGAGTTGCCCGTGAG